>VYZT01054925.1:3756-114836 GCA_013400735.1 Pomatostomus ruficeps
CCAATTTAGAATAAAAAACTTTGTTAAAAAAAAAAAAAAAAAAAAAAGCCAGCGCATCAATAGCCCCTTGATTAGATTTTCATCTCCTGAGCAGACAAATATGAATATTTATTACCATGAATGCAGATTTCCCTCTTTCCATTGCTCTGATCTTGAATATTACCCACTGCTAATTTTTATGAAAATTTGGGCAACATAATGTTTTCACATAAACTGACAGTTCTTGAGATAATCCCGTTATTGTTTGGTGGGAAATGACAGTTTCCGCTTATTCATGTGTTAACGAGGGATTAAATATTGTTTTTCATCACCATAATCTAAGATGGACTGGAAATTAAAATTCAAACATTGTGCATTAGCAGAGCTTTGAGCACCAGAATTTGTTTGCATTCACTTAGTAAAGATCTGTAAATTAACAGTTTAACAATCAAGTGAAATCCATATCAAAAAAGCAGCATTGACATTTGTGAAATGAAGCCATTACTCTACCTGCTAAAGGTAAAGAGCCAGAGAGACAAACAGTTTGCAAAATGCCATCCCTTTGCGAGAGCAGAGTGCACAGGGAGCTGCTGCCAGCCTGGGCATTAATGGACCAGGTCACCTTTCCATGGCACAGAACCATGGCCCTTTTCCTTGTCACGGGTTCTGGCACTCAGACACTCAGATCACACTGAAAACTCCCTCTGCGATGGATCTCTCCATGGCACTAAAAGCAGCCACAGTGACCCAAGAGCTGCTCTCAGGCACGTGCTGTGCTCACGCCCTCCCCAGGTCTCGGTGAGCAGCACATAGTACATCCAATTCTTCACTGGAATGGGTATTTTGCTGGATCTGCGCTGTCTCTGCCACTTCTCTCCTTATCTGTTATCGCCTCGATGTTTGTGCCTAATGCCCAGCAATGCAAATCAGCGATACCTACAGGTTCCAAAGGGAACACATTGGGGACCTATAGGGGACATTCTGCACTTCAGGAGCCACTTCATAGTTGTTTCTACAGAAACTCTGAGTTAGTAATTCAGTGAATTATGTTTGCATTCTTACTAAAAAAGCCCCCCAACATTTCCCTTTGATACCAGCCGAAGTGCACTCAGAACTAAAACTATGCTTAGTCAAAGCAACTCAAACATCGGCCTTAACTAAATCTTAAAACTATCTCATCAGGATAGATCTGGTGATTAACACAAAAAAGAAACAAAACTGAGTTTCAACAAACTAACTTAACAGGAATCCTCATGTTTAAATGTAGAAACTTGTTAAAAATTTTCTGACAAAAATGTGCTTCAATATGTATAACAGATAAAGCCTTGCATTCTGAAGGATGTTGAAGTGATGGACACTGCAGTCATGTCACTCTGAGGGTGGAAACAGTGATGTACAAGTGCAAAAAGGTTCCAAGAAGGATGCATAAGAATGTGCTATCAGGCCATCAGCCTTCCCAGAAAGCAAAGATCTTAAGTTTTACTTAAGTACATAAAGCTTACTACTAAAAAACCTATAATAAATGACACAACAATTCTTTTAACCCTCAGCTGAAGTTTTAATTCTATTATTCTTTAATTTTAACGTGCCTTTACACCTGTGCTCCAAAGGTGACCACACTGAAACTGCCAGCTGTGAATGGTCCCTGGCCTGGATCTTGCTGAGATGGAGAAGCCAACAGCCTCAAGAGTCCTAACTGGCCCAGGACACAATGTGAGTGCCTGACACAACTTATCAGGGCAGACAAGTATGGGACCATGGCAGGCTCTGGGCCCTGTTCCTGTTCGTTTTCCCAGCTCTGATGCAGCTATAGGGCCCCTGATGTCCAGGATTCCTGTAGGAAGGGTGGGTGTCCCACAGTTTGAATCTTAGAAGCAGACCCTTACTCTCCTATGCTTACAGGCCCAGAGCAGAGGTCCTGCCAGGTGGCTTTCCATGCTGACCTGCATTGGAACGTTTGCTGCCCAGGGTCTGCTAGAGAGAGGGCTGGGAGATTGGGATCTGCCACTTCTTCCTCTCCTTTAATAGTTAAATCTGTGTTTGAGACTGCTTGAAATCCACGTGTTCCTGCCAGGATCAAGCTCCTACTTGTGGAGATGGAAGAATCTCCCTTCGTTACAATTTCTGACCATCTCTATCCCTTAAACTTCTGACAGTTTAAGAGAATTTAATCTTTATCTGCAGCTTTCCCAGCCGACCGATTACACCACTCAAGATTTTGTTTTCCTTTGAGTCATAATAACGTGGCTGCCAGTAGAAGGTTGCTGAAATTCATGAATCAGTAAGATATCTAGTACAAACAATCACATGCTCCTATTTAAAGATTCTTTATGAATATATCGAGTGCTGCCAAATCATAGTTAGGGTAGATAATAACATTGATTCTTAAACAGAATTACCCTGCAGTTTGCTCTATGTAGCCAGTGCTAGTATCTAAATCTCTTTTCTCTGCAGATTTACAATGGTTTTAAGGAAAACTCCGCTTTAAAAACAATGGCATGACACGGCCTAAACCCAAGAGAAATCCTTAAAACAAACATGTGCTACTTTTTGACCAGCACAATGTTAGAAAAGACAAAAAGGAACAACACTGGCAGGATACATAAGTTCCTGAAGCCACAAGGCAAACCGTATCTTGTTTCATTTTACATGATACTGAATAAAAATTGAATTGCTGTAGTTGCCATGGCAACTGCCACATCACTTGGCACTTCTGCTCCTTTAAATCACACAGTGCTACTGTAAAGGAATTCATGAACCAATGTGACACTTGAATACTTGTGCTTTATATACTGTTTCAGGAGGAAAACATAAATCAATATAGACTGATAGTTGTCTCTGAAAATCAGGTTTGCTGTATTTTTCTTTACATTATAATCTCCTCATTTCCTTGTCGTGTTCTTTAAAAATTTGTAAAGAAGATGGAGGGCGTTGTCACAATCAGAGCACAAGAAAAGAAATTACTACTGACACATGATTTCCAAACTGAAGCTGTGACCTGTCATTCAGATGTCAAAATACCTCTGCTATGCAATATTCAAATCAAATACAGGGGATAAACATTGGAACTTTGCCCCTCCACAACCAGAGACGGTGTGATATGTGACAGAAGACAGTCTCAGGAGCATCCAGGCATCTCTTCAACTCTAAACTTAGCAGCAGCTTAAAAGGAATGTCTGACTATATACTTAGAGCTAAGCTTATTCTAAATGTTTGTAGATTTGGGGCCATGACTTATATTGTTTTAGTATGCTCTGGATATAATATGCAGTAGCAGAAGATAGTTGACAAAAAAATGTGGTAAAATGATACACATATTTCTGCTGCATATTTTTTGTTTTTAAACATTTAACACTTTTATTAACACTCTGGATGCAATTTATTTGAAAAGCAGCCCTCTAGTGGGCTATGTACTGTAATGAATAGTTAATAAATAGCATTAACATTATCTCTAAATATTAGCTAGAATGCATTTTTCAAAAGCATACAAGGTCTTAAATAAATGAGCCATAGATCATCATTCTCTTTGGAGAAATTTAATGTTCTGTTTAGCATTATTCCTCAAATTTCTTAAAGTGTTACTTCTAAATGCTACTGTATGACTAACTTCTGATTAGCATAACTTTAGTATTCATGTGTACTTACCAACTGTAATAGTGAGATATTATTCACTTGCAGTAAAATTTCACATAAGTAGTATATTACTAGTAGAATTCTGTGTAAAATATAACTATTAATTTTTAAGGGTTACACAGCTTTAGAATCTGTAATTTGTGTGTGTGGGTTAAGGTAAGTCTTTCTTATTATGCGTTCACCAAGGATATTTCTAGGATTGTACTCCTAAAAGCTTTTCATGTAACGTTATTTCTCTTATTTCTATATATAGCCTTAAAGTTACGTGCCTTAAAGCAAAGGGCCCGTCTGTGACCTGATCCACGCCTTGCCCGCTACAACGTGTGTGGCTCCAAACACTGCCCCTCCTGGAAACCTCTGTTTGGCTGCTCATCAACACAGCCGCAGTGATCAGCAAAAGCCAACAGCAAGAGCTGGCTGTGGGAACGCCAATCCCAGATCTCACATAACAGGAAAAAATAAACTTGTTGATCTCTAAGCCATGGGGTTTGTAAGAAAAAGTGCTGAAAGCAGGCACAGGGAAAAAGCCCTCCCTGGAGTCCCCTGGTCTAAGAACACTTACCCTGTAGGGCAGAGGTGTCTGCCCTCACATGTGCTTGTGCCGGGCTACAGCCTTATTAGTTTTGGTAAAAGAAGGGTGGGTTTTGGTGAAAGTTGAAAAACTGAGCTGTGTCTTGGGCTAAAACTTGAGTATTTGCACATGCACAGCTGCTGTTCCTACACTGGGGTCAGTCTCAGAGCTACCTTATCCAACTGATCTTGGGTACAGGATCCCTTCCAACCCTGGGTACCCCTGGGCAATACCTGCTCCAGATCAGGAGCATTTGGATTGCCAAGACATCACTGTAGCAGAGACAGCTGGAGTAGATCCCAGGCTAATTTGGCCTTTATAAGCCAAAAGCCAACACTTAGCATTTTACCTAGTAGTCAAAGATCAGAAAAAAGGTTTACACCTTATTCATCAACAAATGGAAATGATTTCTCAAGTTCTGCACTCCCATTTTTTATGGATTCCCAATCCAATATCATTCTAGGTAAAATCTGGATACATAGACATAAGTGACAGAATCTGGCAACTTTAAGAAAGGTAAGAAGCTGGAAACCTGACTCCTGCCTCAGAAGCTTGCACATCACTGGAAAGTCTATCTTATCATGCGCTCACTTCACTAGAATTTTTAAAAGCAGATTTCTTTATTGTAGTATCATCACTTTATGCAACATCAACATAATTCTACACCTATCAAAATATCTATAAATGAGAATATCCTGAAGCATGTCAAAATATCACTGCTCTATTTTAGAACATCTAGAGGTATGGTGAAGCGTTCATTTTGCATATATTTTGGGTTATTTCCATTTGCTTTAGAAAACTGTTCTAATTTTTATGTCTGCCATATGAGAGCCATGATTCAAATCCTACAAATGAAGTTATGATTCCAATGGTAAGTTTCTTCTGTGCATTCCTACTGGGAAATTGAGTTAATTTAATATAACTTATTCCGAAGTGGGTGCTGTTTTGTCAGTTCAACACAGGAACTGTGCCATTCCCTTGGTTTGTTTCAGGCCTTATTCATCAATTACTCAAACCACAGACTCATACTCCAAAACCTGATTACACTTTCTTGAGCCACTGGAAAGCTGGACTTGTTATTCTAAAACTGTAGTTAAAAACAAATTTCAGCCAAAAGCTGAATAAATATTTATCCATGTCACAGCCATTCTGGTCACAGTCATTCTGGTCACAGCCAACCTCAGTGTGGAACTGGACTTAAAAATACTGTGCTCCTATAATAATTCAAAAGTGCTTATGTGAGGAGATAGAAGCAGTTAAGTTCCTAAAGGATGCTGAAGGGATACCTGACATGGTGACCCCGTGCAGGGCTGTGGCTCACAGTCTCTGCTGATCTGCCTTGGGCTGGACAGAAGCTCCTGGGTACAAGTCCAGTTGCGCCAATGTCTGTGTGGGACTGGGACTTCCGCCCCTGCTGAATCCTGAGCTCAGGAGGAGTCAGGTGGAGCTGTACTGCTGCTAAGGCGGCTCTCCCTCCAGGTGAGACAAAATGCTGTCCCCAAGATCATGCAGGACTGCTCAACCATGCAGAGCAACAAGTTCAACTCAAGTAGTGGTTCACATCAGGCTGGGACAGAGGAGAACGGAGTTATGGGTCCTGTTAAATGCTGTTTAGCTCTTCAGGTTTTTTACCAGTACTGTCTTTCATGGTATTATTCAAATAGACACCTAAATAACACAACACATACATTCATACCCTCAAATATAGGAAGTCCTTGAAATGCTGAGGATGACCTCAGGACTTCAGAGATTTATTTCATGTGTAGGAGATCAAAAGAAAATACCTCAAAGCTTCATTGTATCTGAATAAACAAGAAGGTGAGAAACGCTCATGATGGATTTGTGTGGCACAAACATGCATGACAATGAGACCAACAAATCTCGCATGGATACTGTAGAGGAGTTCTACAGGTTTTTTAGTTTTAGTTTAATCCCAGCTCCTGCTATAGGTGCTGGAAAACTGCAAATAAAACAGAAACATCTTAGCAAATATAATTCCAGAGGTAGTCAGTACTACAGCAATGTACAGATCCTCAAGATTACAACCGCAGCACTGGTTTTCTCTACAGCAAAGTGTTCTGGTTTTCTGGTATAACAGCCTCCTTGCAAACAAGGTAAGTGTCAAAATAATTCTCATTTTAAGAGTGCTATACATTATACCAAACTCCAGTCTAACTCTCTAGATCCCTGTACTGTTGAATATTCTTCTGCAAATGTTAAATGTGGAGGTGGATGTGCTGTGGAAGTACCAGTAAAGGTCTGTTCTATAATGGCCTGAAAGAAGCTCTGCTTGCCCACAGTCCAGACAGTGCTTTGCCCTTTATCATCCACACCTTCCCATGAAATGTACAGAACATTTAAGTCAACATCCTGAAACATGCGCAGCTTCTGAAGTGGCATCTTAGGAACTAATTTTTAATCCAGCTAAAGCAGAGCCTACCCTACGCTGACACAGTGCAGCTAACCTCAGGCCCAGCCGAAAGAATCACAAGCTGTGGAAATCTTCCACATGACATAAAGATGATGAACTGCATTGTAGCTGTGGTAGACTCCAGACCCATGTTGTTAATGACTATATAGCACATGTTTATGCAGTGACATAAAAGCAATTCATCAGCCCTCCCTGGACTTGACTGAATGGCTCAGTAAGCTTGGTGTCAATTTTATAATCTGTTGTCGCTTTTGAAATGTTTTTCTTGAGATAGAGGCAAGAAAGTGAGAGATTGAGGAGCTCTGAGAAGCATTTCTCATCTCCACAGAGGAAGAGACAGTTTCCTTCTAGCACACCCAGGGCCTGGAAAGTCACCAGTGTCCACACATTCCTTACTGAGACACAAATCCAGTTATCATAGATCGACACCTAAAACAGATTCCACTGTCCAGAGCCACACATGAATTATTGCTGAGTTTAGGAGAGTTCCTGCATTTGTTTAGACAGCGGCTCCATTTGCCACTACCATCTAGGCTATATTTCTCTTGAGGTATTTCAGATATGAAAATTGCCTTGCAAAATCAATCCTTTTTATTTTACCGGCCTGCAAGTGAAGATTATATATCCATTAACTTTGTCATGCATCCCACCTACTGTCCAAACAAAAAGGCCATTTCTCATTCCCTACTGAAGTTTTTCTAAGTACTTTTGATTTGAGCATCTTGACTTTGATTTACTGTTACCATTATATATAATTCCATTCCTAATTCCAGTGTGAAGTAAAAGGAATCCTTATTCAACAAGAAGCTCCTTCATTGTCTTTTAATACATGCTTTCTATTATTTCAATAATAATTACTCACCAGGGTGAATAAAATACAAACTGCAAAACTGAATTACCATAGTTAAATTTAACCTGAAACATCCTTAATCTGATACTGTATCGACAGAAAAACAGCTTGGTTACAGCACTGCTTTACTTTTTGTGTATGTGAGACCACAGAAATGTATTCATTGTGTACACAATCATATCTGATAAGACTTAGAAAGGGGAATGTACACAGCTGGGAGACTTCACATCCAACAAAATACATAAGCAGCTGAACAAATGTTCTTCCATCACCTTACTGGTCCAAATTACTTGGTTCTTTCTCTGCTGATCACCCTCTTTCTATATTTCTATAACCTGGAATATATTTAGGCAAAAATGTCTGCTTCCCTTGGGTTAACCAGTTTTCACTGTTTGTCTTCTAATAATACATATCTGGCAGAGTATAAAGCACAAACTTTTCTGTCAAAGTCTTCATTAATCCAACTAGTATCAGGAATTCTTTATAAAAAGTTATGATAGCCTAAATATATGGAAGGTGACTTCTACAGTGACTTTTCCTAAACCAAACACAAGAATCTGGCTGGTGAGGTCTCTAGGCTAAGAACTCTTCAATTTTTCCAGCTCTGTGAGGTTATAGCTCCTGCACATCCTTATACTACCATGGTTACAGCAACCCTATTGCTACAATGTGGATTAATGACACATCTAGCAGGTGAAAACTTCCTGCATTTCAACTACCTGAGAGTAAATTCTTTCTCCATTGACCACACATAATACAAAAACTGATTTAACAGGAAGCATCTGAAGTGGCCTTTCATTTTCCAGATGACTTTGAAGCTGACTGGAATCCATTCAGTGACTGGAATTGGACAAAATACATGGAGGTATTTCATTAGCATGGATGAGTCCCATTGGGTAAAATTATACCGAGCCTGGCTTCCACAGCCTGTATCCCAGTCCTGGTTCTTCTGTTATTTAACAGAAACCAGGGGCTGTAGACAGCACAACCACAAACGTCAGCTTGGCCTGAAGTCAGGACACAGCCTGAGGTGCACAGCCATGCCCCAGGAGACACTTCCCACTTTCTGAGGTTAGGCACCCATAAGAAACATTCCCAGACAAATCAGTTAAGGAGAGATGACGGCTTTCATCTTCTGATCATTTCACCTGTCTTTGTTTCCAAGTTCTAATTCTTTCAGCTTTGGCCCTGAGCATCACAGCAGGTCTCAGGGTTATTACCTCTTCGGGAGCAAGTTTTTCAATAATGTGAATGAAGTTGCACAGTGAATCTCACAAATCTTGTCAAGTTAAGTTCTTAGGCATGAAGTGATAAAAATCAGAAACATAAACCCCAAAAATCAGTAAAAAAAGGAAAGCAACCTATTCGTTCAGTATATCGGAAGATAGTAATTCATTATTTTTAATACTGAGAATAATGCAATCATGAGAAAAAGGCATTTGCCTAGCCCTGTGAGCATTCACCACTAGCAAAATTACTTAAATGAAAAGGAAAAAGAGATAACTGTGTACACAAAATTAGCACGAGAATTAGCAATCAACTGTAGTTCATACAAGGTTCTTAGCAGATAGCATCATGTTTATTAATAAATGATGAACTTCTTAGTGGAGTTTTTGCTTAGTGATATCACTGTAATAACAGACACATGTTTTATTTATGTTTCAAGTTACATCCAAAATAAGCGAGACATTCACTGGCAGATTCTCTCTAATATCTGAAGACTCTTTACCCCAAATTTAAACTTCCACTGATCTAGATGAGATAGCACTCCATCAAAACCAAGGGGAATAATATGACGACTTCAGTCACTGTACTCATCTTTGGGGATTTTTTTCCTGTGATACAACAAAGCAAAAAACTGCATTTCTTAAAGCTGCCTGCACTTTTCTCATAAGGATGGTATTTTTTTTTTTCTCTGTGGGATACAGTGCTATTTGTGCAGCAGATTGTATTTTGACAGATGCAACTGTATCATAAAAAGGCCCTTAGCGCTATCAGACTGGTAGCTCACAAACGTTTATGAGCTTCAGAATTTCTTTAAAAAATCCCAACAATTAAAATGTTTTTGAGAATGTAAAACGCCTGAAAGCCACTTACCTCCCCCACGCCAGTCTGCAGAATTTTCAGTCCAGTTGTTTTTTCAAGCTTCTCTTTGTTTATGGCTGTAAGGAAAAATTAAGATTGAGAGAGTTACAGGAAAGCTGGAATATGTATGATTTTACAGAATTTGCAAGCAACCTTCTTTCCTTCATCGATATATTCATGACAGTTCCTACCTATTCCATCTATGGAACATCTTTCCCTGAGAACAACTCTGCCAGTTTGTTTTTTGAATGCATATTTATGCTATTAATTGCTCATTATTATGTGAAAAAGAAAGTCAAGCTAATTCTGTCTTACACAGTATTACACACATTCAACACAGATACACAATTTGTTTGGGAAGTTCTCTTCCATGGATACTTCTCACTTCCTTGCATTGAAGAGCAGAGCAGTACTTCACCATTAGAACAGCACTGTCACTGTGTAGGACTTTTCACAACAGATACAGACTCTTACCTCACAGGTAAAATCAAGAGTTTATTTCACACCACCAGGATGCAATTTACAATTTTTTTTATTTAGTTTTTTCTTATTTATCAGTATTTGTATCACTAAAAACATTAAAAACTAAAATAAAGCAACCCAGCATAGAACAGTTAAATACAGGTAATAATCACTAAGACTACAACTATACTTGCAACCTAAAGATGCCCAGGGCATGAACTTGAGCACTGTTGTACAATTGTCCATACTCTCAAACCTATGGTCTGAGATGATTTTGGCCTGTGACTGTTAGCAGCCTCAATAAAAGAGCACCCAACCATGGTTCTGGGAACAGCACAAGGATGAGATTACTCCTAGCTGGGCGTATGGGTAATGCCATTCCATTTTGGATGGGAAGACTTCAACCTTCTAGATGCAAACTGTGTCAGCTGCCAAAACGGTGGTCAAAGCCAGGCACCTGGCTTGATTTATTTATGAGGAGAAATGAAGCCTTGCAGCCTTGTTAACCTCTCCTTCCTTTAGCCCCTGGTGACTGTGTAATCCAAGTGAGTCATCTGGGTTCTCTCGGCTGCCCTTGGAAAGGGATGGACATTTAATGCGGAGAATCATCCCACACATTTTACACCTATCTGCAGGCGCCTACCTCTTCCTTTGATTATGGACAAAATTTGACAGATGCAGCATCTCAATTTTAGTTGCCTAAAGCAAACTCCCAATCAGAAAGTTGAAGAAGTGCCAGGATATACTGCGTACTGTAAATTTACATGAAAATACTTACATGAATTAACTTTTTTTTTTCATTTGTGAAAAATACTCTTTAATTGTTGAAACATTCAAAACAGCTCGGATTGCAGCAGATATTTATTGGAAGTAAGATTATTGTGAACTGATACTTTATTGAGTTCGTCCAAAGTGCAACACAAATGACTCACATTTATTCCAGAGGTAAGTCAGATCATTAGGCTCCATTTCACCTCTTATGGAAAGATTTTTTTAAGAGTTTTTACGTGCAAAGACTCAAGAAGTTACACCTCTAGCAATTCTAATACAGAAAAACTTTCCAGACTGCCTTCAGCAAGAGGTGAATATTGCCCTCAATTTAAATGAAGAAGAAAGATCTGTACATCTTTTAGACCCAGACACCTTTATTTTTGCATCTTTTTGATATGCTACTGATGAAGCAGAGAGGAACATGGAGTCCCAAGCTAAGAAAGCTGAAATGCATGTTTTACTGAGTAACAGCCTAAAATCTGCATGCAATACTCACATCCTTAGCACCTGTGCCATGCTTTACACATTCACAAACACATTTATTCTGCCCAGAGCCAAAGGGACCCTGTGAGGGAGAGTTGACTGAACTATGAGATTTGAGGCCACGTTTTGCAGTGTTGTATATCTCGTACAGTATGAATTTCAAAAAAAAATAAGTAAATCTTTGCAATCAGCTGGATTTTCAGCCTTGAGACGGGCTTTGGAAGATGTTTCACTGATGGCTGATGATCTGCCTGCAGATTTCACTGCAAAGACATGCCATGCTACCACACTGACCACCTCACACCCAGCAAACACATTAAAGGCACATTTCTACCAAGTACAAAAATGTAGAAGATTTGTAAAATGAGGAAGTTCCACAGCCTCCTTCAAAGAAACTGAGTGGTGCAACAAATGATTCTTTGGCAGCTTAGGATAAAGAAAACTGCACAGCAGAGTGGCTGCAAAATAAATGGCTGTAAGTAAACAACAAAGCTTAAATCCCACTGTGTAATTTCTTACCACATGAACAGTTAATAGAAAATATTGGGTCTGCTGAATCGCTGAATTTTGTAATTACTATTACATATTTGACCTCCTTTTCATAGGTTTCCTGCAGACATTAATTATTGAAGCTTTGATATTAAAAAACAACAACAAAAAAGGTTTACTTAATACCCTTGCTTTCCCCCTTGATACTGGCGAAAACACAAAGGACAGGTCTGACAGCCGTGCTAACACAAACCCTGCCAAAATTAGGAGGCATGAAGGCACGAGGTGTTATTGATTAAATCATAACCGGAAAATGGTCAGGCCCAGGCACTGTCAGATTGTGGAGAGAGACACAGCCGACAGTCTCCAGCGTGCTCACTCCAGGCGTGTACAGGAGAGGATTTCAGCTAACCTTGAACTCCACAAGCTGCTCAGGAAGGTCAAGAAATTCTGTCAAAAATGGTGCTGAAGCTGAAGCTGCAACTACACATCAAGCAGCTGCTTCAAGCTGTGGCATGGTGAATACAAACACTTAACCTTTCCTATGCAGAACTATAATGGAGAATCTAAAACAATAACACGCTGCCAATATGAGATACATGGAAGAAGTGGTGGGAAAATATATTCAGATATTAAGAACAAGCTACTAATTCTCTGAAAATTCGTCCAAATTTTTGCAAGTATTTTAGTGCACTACCTGCTAGCTTTTACTCAAATACAAGTATACAGCAGCTGATGTTTCTGTTGCAAATTTTATGAAAGTGGAAATTACAATTCTGGGTAACATGGTTTATTGCACATTCCATCAAAGTTATTTTTTTTATGGTTTAAAGTCCTGTAATTCCAATGGAGAACTGACAAACTCATCAGCGAACAGGCATAATAAAAACCGCTATTCAAAAAAAAAAAAAAAAAGGAAAGAAAAATACCCCAACAAAATCCCCCTCAAACCAGTTAGCAACATATAAATCCATTTTTTAATCTTCCATTGAAACAAAAACAGCTTCCAAACACACAAAAAGGGAGGCCTTTAAATTAAATTCACTAGATGAAGGATATGCAAATTACCTGAAGAAGCGGAGCCCTATAATGTTCTCAAAATTCTGCAATAGCCTATTTAATTAGTATTTTAATTTATCAGAATAATTCTTTGCACTTGACAATTTATGCAGTATTCCATATAATTAAGCATGTAGCTACAGCGGAATAATTTTGCCTACTCTCTGTATACCAGTTATTTTAACCTGAAAGAATCTGTGGAAGTCTCTTCTGTGATCTAAATTACAATGGGGACAACTTAATGGCTTTGCTCTATTAGAGAGCATGATGAGGGTGTTACTGAGTGTTTAAGGCAGCGATTGTCACTGTTCAGTCTCCACTAACCTGAGGGAGGTCTGATGGGTTTTCTGAGGGCAAACATTTATTTCCTTTAGCAAAGTTGCCTGTCAGTGGCACAGTCAGGAGCTGGAGTGTGTAGGTTTGGCAGGTTTAACCTCAGAATCTGTCAGTTTTCAGAAGAAAGTTATGGAGGGCTCTGAGCAGACCTCCAGCCTCATTAGGGCACTTCTGGAAGAAGGTTTTTGACCAAGCAGCTGCCAAGCACAACTGCACCCTGAGGCTGACTCAGGGAGCACACGCTGGCACCAGCGAGGGAAGGGGAACCAGGGAAAGGGGTTCAGCAGGAGGCCAGTTTGCCTCCCATGCTGCTGCAGGATTCACCTGCCCCAAAGAAGAAACCAACCTTAAATATGGAAAATGTTTGTGGGAAGATGGAATCACTCACAAGGAAACCTTGATTTTTGGTGTGTACCTGACTTTGAGTGTGTGTTGTATTTAACTGAATGTAGGAAAAAAAAGACTTACGGGCTTATGATTCCCCTGACCTCTATTACCTGCCCATTTTAGAATGAGCTAATTCATGCTCCGGACTTGCTAACTATATTGACTGGATCTCTAGTCAATAAATTGAGGGCAACTAATTCAGATTTACTGTAGTCTGTCAGATGAATTCTACAACCACTGTTTTCTTCCCATCAGCTTGTTGCAAAGCTCCTTTCAAAGAGCCACATTTAGAAGAATTTCATTTATTTTCCTCTCTGAGGAAAGGAAAAAGGAGGAAGGCAACTCCAGAGAGATGGTGTTTATTACAGTTTCTAGCTTTTTAACAAGTATCTCTAAGACAAGCAGATGTTCATTTATTTACATCAAGTTAGACTTTTCTTTCTCCTCCCCTACAAGGAATCCCTGAATATTGGGAAAGTTTCTCCAGAGCATGCACTAGAAGAGAGCCTTTGTCCTTGGCAGGGCCACGCACTGTGCCATGTGTATACACAGCAAGTCAAAAGCACAACATGGAACATTCAAAATGCATCAGCTCAGGACAAAAATGACCAACTCAAGTGGCCAGATAAAGTGAGAAGGGTGCCTGTACTGAATTTTACAATGCAATTAGTGAGGAACAAATACGCAAGCTGCAGGCAGAAGGTATTTTGTCCTCCAATCTTTACAGGGTGATGGCACGAGATAGCAGCTTCATGTGTAATTTCTGTTTAACTGGCAGCCAGGCCTGGAATGGAAATGGTTGCAGAAAAGTCAAAGCCGCATTGGTGTGCTAGCAACAGCCTGCTAAATACTATGTCATATTCAATTTTCAAGTCATTTTTCAAATGATTTTAATTAGATATTGTTTCAATCTCATGTGCATTAATTTAATTTCTGATATCAACATTTCAGCTTTCAATTTGCTCAGATGCAGTACCTTGCTGCCTGGAGTAATTTAAAATATTGTTTGCATCTCCAGCAATTTTGAGAGCACACATCCTTCACAACCTGCTCTAGCCAATAAAAGCAGCAGATGGAAATTCAGACCATGCTCACCACTCCCTGTGCACCTTTGCGTTCTCACACATTTTGATACGAGGCAGCTAAATCTCCGTGCTCACAATCAAGGAATTTTCCATCTCTGTTTGTCTTTAATTCTGTTCAAAAATACACACAAAATCCCTTTTGTCAGGGAAATAGCACCACTGCATGTTTCCACAAGAGGGAAATTGGGCCATACTTGAATAGCTGTCAAGAGCTGTGTATTTTTTAAACTTATTTACTGAAACAATGTCACTTTTCCCACTCTAAACCATCTACCTCTTACACCCATGCCCAGATAGTATTCAAGGATAGAGCAGCAATGACCTGATACAGCAGGACCTCAGGTATTTATGTCCTTGCATAGATTAGGAATGTATTTTAAACACATTCTTTCTGCATGACTGCTTGCATTGACTTATTTCCACTTATTCAATAAATCACTCTCAATTGTATGTCTTCCTTTAACTTCCCTTTATAATGAGCACACTACTATTCTAAAATCTGATATTTAAATTGTAGTAAAGGAGTTTGGGATATGTGAAATGATATTTTTTTATTTCTCTGGAGCTTTTTTGCATCATGGTAGGATCCATATCTACAAACTTTGCTGTCTCAACTAAGAAATCAGTCAAATTCCCTGCCTGAAGTAAATAGGTATCACCAGAGATTTACTTATCCCATCCTGAGATTGGTGTAGTTTATTTATGATATATATATAAATGTAAGCCTGGAAAGGCCTGCTGCATCAACCAATCCTATTTTTTTTCCTACAGGCATACCCTTGTAAGAAACACATGTACACAAGCTCCAAAATACTTCAGCAGTAAAACATTCCAACAGACAATGCCACGGCTATAGAGAGGGATTTTCGAGGTGTGGTGTGAGGATGATTCTATTTCTGAAGTATGAACAAACCCAATTTATATAAATTAGAACTCTAGAAATGAAAAACGCTCATATATCCTAAATACTTCTTTTTTGGCAGAAGTTCAGGAGCACATTATCAAAAATATTCTCTTAAATAATATAAGCAGATTGGTGTCCATCCAAAGAAGAGTTTTGAGGAGTAAGAAAAATAACCATGCCCTGGATATGTATATTTTATTGTATGTTGTATATATGTGTGTGTTTATGTGTATATATGTATATATATGTTGTTATATGTTGCATATGCTTTAGAAACACAAAATACATTTCAATGAATGAGTAACAGGGACAATTTTTAATGCTATTGACCATTTTAACAGTGACAATTCAATGCTGCACCTTGCTTGACAGAGTGCAGTGCATGTATGTAAAAGAACTCACTTGCATACTTAAAACACTTATCCGTTATTTATAGCAAAAGTTGTACCAATTCAGCCAGTGTTAGCAGAAAATGAAAAAAAAGAAATGTCATCCCACTTTTCACATCAAAATTTGTTCACATAAATATTCCTTGACAAGTTTCAGCTCTGAAGAGAAAATTCAGAGGAAACAACCTGCAGGATGCTGAGCTGCCACTGGAGCAGAGCACATTCAGGGACACCAAGGTGCCGTGACACCAGCGCAGTGCTTCTCCGCAGAGTTATTGCTGGGATGATTGCTAATGTCTAGATCAACCATTAATTGTCCTTTTTAAAGCTTAGCTTAACATCCAAGTTCACCATCATATGTCCACCCTTAGCATTTAAAAATTAGAAAGCAAGATGGTCCCAGGGGATGGGCGGGCAAGAAGGACCACCTGGACCTCTCTCAGCCCTTCAGAGCAGGGAAGTGTTGGCCTCCTCACCTTCACCACACTCTGAAAAGCAACGGTCCATAAAACAAGCTCGAGGCTACAGCTTCTTTCTTTCCCTTTTAAATAGACAAGTTTTTGGAATAACAGTATAAAATAACAGGTTTTCTGCCTTGTTTTATTTATAGTAGAGAATTCAACAGATTGCTTTAATTTTCTTGTGCTGAAAATGCTACCAAAAAAATATCAAACAGATAGTAGCAGTTACTCAGCTTTTCAAGAGTAGCTAATATTCTAGTTTTGTATCTGCTTTTTCCTTCTATTTGAATACTCTCTCCTTCCATATATCCCATTTTGATCACCCAGGATATCCTTTGCATCTTCTTATTGTGTTTAATTATTTTTCAATAAGCAGAAAGAATCACTGAAGTCATCCAGAGGTTGTTACTTATGGTTGTAGCTTTGTAGAAATTCAGGAAACTGTGTTATCTGAAACTTAACTCGCCTTCTGTGGTTTCTTTAGCATAGATGATGTGTTACTGGGGCAAGGGAAAGGACTAAACCGTCTCTCCAGAAGTCTACAAGCTACTTTTTTCTGGAGTTTACCTTTTTTTTTAACACGAAAGAAACAGAAGGACTCAGGAAAATAAATCCAAGAACAGTTGTTGCACTTTTAATCCACTCCTTCCTAGGGTATCTGTAAAGTACACTGACCCTCTTTCATATTATAATACATAATATTTTAAAATACCCATATTAGCATCTAATTATTACTCCTCATCTTTGTTATGCTCTACTTTTTTAGCATTCTCCCAGCTTGCACCATTTTGAATCTTCTCAGCCTGAAACAGTATGAAATGTATGAATTATTCTTACACTTATTTAAAATCTGTCAAAATCTTTGGATGGACACTGTAGTGTATTTGCACTGGTTTATGAAAAATTTAAGGGACACTACCACTAATTCTCAGCATGCCAAATGTTATTTTTAATAAATACACATTCAAGAACTGTCATTTTTTTTCCCAGTCATTTCCTGAGTTAATAAAACAGCACCCTGTAGGTTCATTTCTTTAATGATCCAAACACAACTCCGAGACACGTTATTTGTTATTCATCTACGACTACTCTTAATGTCATCCTCGTGGCACAAATGTAACAAGACTGAGTCGCAAAAACATTAGCAATATTTCAACTGACTGGCTCACTAAATCATGAATAGCACAGCTAATGCACAGGGTCATTCACTAACAAAATCTATTTGCTGTGTCTCAGAATAAAATGAAAATATTTATTACCAAGGATGCCACTGGTAACAAGAGTCACAACGAAGCTCTCAGGTGAGAGTGAATGGGGATGATGTTAACTTGCCCATTGTTTCTCACAACAGTTTTTCATAATTCTGCTTTATTGAAAATTCTGAAGGCTACTTGACTACCTTTAAAATAATTGAAAATCAGCAAGAATGGAAGAACCCTTATATTTCAGAAACACAGGCCAAATATTTTTTGAAGAACATAAACTTTAATCATGTGATAAAAAACCATTATGTTTATCCTTGGATGGGTGAAGTGCAAAATAAGGAAGATAAATGGTTGCCTGCAGAGATAACTGTGTCCTAAATGCATTTACAGGATTTGAATGTGCCTGTGTCTGCAGGTATGCACATTTGATGGGAACGAGGAGAAGGATGTAACAGGGAAGACTGGAGTATGTGAAGGATGGCTACTTTGCAGTACTCAAAATATTATGATTATTACAACCTCACCTGCAAATGCTTTTCATGGCCAGAGTCAATGTGCCAAAGGCACTGTGCAAACATAAAACTAAAAGGTGGTTCTTGTGCAAAAGAGCTTACATCTACCAAATGAGTGGAGTCAGTAACTGGCTACAGAGGGGTAGAGATAACAAGGAATGGATATTAGGCAAGAGAACAGCAGAATGCCAAAACTCTATCCATCCACACAACATTCTTTCTCTTATTTTTTGGCATGGGAAGTGATGTGTTCAGCTAAGCCTTATAAATCCTTTAAAAGCTGCAGCACTTTCACCGTTTCAGTGTTGGGGCAGAAGAGACATGTGGGCAGGGTTTAAAATAAGGACAAATGGCAGGAAAGGACACTCTGATCAGCTCTCCCAGAAGTGCTGGAAGCAAAGGCAAAGCTTTCCCTTTCTGTAAATGGTGTGATGGAGAGGCCTCTCCTTTGTGATAGGTTTAACCTAGTGCTCATTGGCACGAGTTTCTGCTGGCACCATCCCTCCTCTAACAGCGCTATGGAAACATTTTTTAGGACATCCCTTCAAAGTGTGAAAAAGGCTACCTGGGCTGTGCCACTCTCCGTGATGCCAGCTGCATCTGAGCAGGTTATAAATCTGATTATAAACCTCTCATTGGGCAAAATGCTGTTCTATGTCTCAGATCTCTGTGCGCTTTGTGTGAGAATCCTACCTCCCAAAAGAAAAGCATTTTGTCATGCTGCGTTTTTAAAAAGAAATCATAAGCAGCTGCAGAAATATTCAAACTAAAGAAGGCAGGTGAATTGACAGTGAGAGGCTGTGCACTAATACTGCGAATCAGGAGTCTGCCCTGCTGGTGAGAGTGTTCACTGTCCATCAAAATGCCAGCTACACCCTCTTGTGAGGAGCCCCTTATCCTTTCTATTTTCAAAATGTGCATCATTAGCAAAAAATCTGCTATTTAAACTAGTTAAGCCTACTTGGTAAATTTTGACTGACATGGCTTCGAGAGTGACCACAGGAGCAGTTCCAGCAGCAGACACACGACAGCAGTAACCTCTCTCAAGGGTATGATAACCTCTTTCATTGGCACTGATACATTCAGAAGGGGACACTGGCCCACAGCCTTTGTATGACTGTCAGACTTGTATGGATTATGCAATTTAACACATAGGAATCATTACTGCGTACAATTTTCGAGAAATGTAAATGAAATGCCTATCTGCTTTATGCATACATGGGCGCAGGTCACTATTAGAGTGCCAGCAATTTCAAGCAATTTCTGAATGCTATTTTCGGAAAAAATTAGCACAATAGCATCCTTATGGGGTGAAAATCTATAGCAGAATTAAAAGCTCAGTGAAAATGTTTTCTGACTTGTGTCTGACTGCTGTGTTTGTCAGGCAGACCCTGTCCTACCAAGACAGGCTGTAAAGTACCCCTAGGACTGTGCATCAAGCCCGGCTCTCCCCTCCCTGACAGTGTGGCCATAGCACAGGTTTGTTTCCAGGGTTTCCCCTTCATGGAAATATATGGAAGCTAGCCTTAAAAGAAATATTTGCTACTGAAAAAGAAAGGTGGCTATTGCAAGAGCAGTATTGCAAAATAATGACTTCCTTGGGAAATAATTTTGTGAGAAAGTGGTTTGCATATTTCCTGACCCTCTTGCCTTTTTAGGCTGCTGGATCCGTGACTGATTTCTAAAGGAGAGGATGCAGTTGTGAAGGTATTTAAAATTCCTTTATACATCATCTGTATCTATATATCTATATATCTGTATTACACACCAGAGCCCTGTACTTTATAAATACCTACAGTGATCTACACACACACACCTAGCATGCATGTCTCAGTGTAAGATGCACACATATAGCTTGTTCCACACTCCACTCGTCAGAAAGGAATACAGAACAGTAGTATAAACATAAATTAAGTATGAGGTATACATCTCCGCCAATCAAGATTAATGTATATTATTATCCCTTGACCCCTTCTTAATGTTCCATTTTACCATGTTTCTAAAATATTTATACCATACGGGGTGTTAAATTAGAGCAATTAAGACCATAGTATGGTTTTATTAATATTTCATCAAGAATATTTCATAATTTGAATTTCCCTGGTGCCCTTCTGTTGCTTTGCTGAACACTGGGGATGAAGGGGATTTCTGTCTTGTTCTTCTTCATCTTTGCAGAACTTTACCAGCATTTGGCTTTATTCAGCCAGATGCAGCATTTTGCAGCTACTGCTTTTTTACCTGGAGACTGACTCATGTAACAGTTTCAGGTTCCTTATGGCCAGTTCTGGGTCTCCAGCAAAATAAAGACATCAGCAAACCAGAGGTGGTCCAGAGAAGGGCCACTAAAGGGACTGGAATATGAATTCAAGGAGTAGCTGAGACTGATGGGTTTGTTCAGCTTAGGGAAGAGAAGTCTAAATGGCAATTTAACTGCTGCTGGTTGCTGCTTGGGCAGGATTATAAAAAAGATGGAGCCAGAATTTTGCAGAGTCTCACACCAGGAGGACTTGAGGCAAACTGCTACGAAGGAAATTCTGGTTGGGCAGAAGGAAAAAGCAATTTTTTAGTAAGTGACAATTAAGCACTGGGACAGGCTGCAACAAGAAGCTGTAGAATTTTCACAATTCAAGTGGAGCAGGGCCTCAAGAAGACAAATTTCAGATTTGGCACTGCCTTAGGCTGTTGGATCCAATGACCTCCAGAGGTCCCTTTTGACTTCAATTTTTCTGTGATTACAAATATATGTATATATATAACACTATTAAAGAAAAAGGTTCTTCACAAGAAGCTGCATGATTTCATCCCAACATTTCTGAGGTACTGACAAACCCTTCCTTGAAACAGGTACTACATGTTTTTATGAGAAAAGGCTGCTGTCCTCAAAAGTACCATCATCTGTCAGACCTGGGATCAGCAAAGCATTTTTATTTCTGTATCAGTTTGTTCTTCTGCAGCCAAGCACTTTAAGACATGCTCAGCTGATGAATCACAACCCAAACGTACTGGAGTAGAGTGAATAAAAAGTGAAAAATTTGAGCAAAACCAACTAACATTTGGGGTTTATTGCTTAGGTTTTGTGGCATGCAAGTCTTCATGGTCATCACAACAGG
This sequence comes from Pomatostomus ruficeps, assembly GCA_013400735.1. Classification (NCBI taxonomy): domain Eukaryota; kingdom Metazoa; phylum Chordata; class Aves; order Passeriformes; family Timaliidae; genus Pomatostomus; species Pomatostomus ruficeps. Next base: position 24,959 of record VYZT01054925.1, read on the forward strand.
GCTGAACTAGGTTATGACAACAAAATTGGAGACATTGCAAGGATTAAAAATTGGAACATTATGTGAATAGTGAAAAAAATAAAAGGAAAGTTGTTTTAGAGAAAAGAAAGGTCTCTTCTTGAAGCAGTTTAATGTCACTGCATAAATGGCAGGTGGTTAAAGGGCTGAGTTTTATCTCAGCCAAAGCACAAGGCAGACACCAAGGAAGAGGAGAAAGAGAGATGGACTCATGGAAACACAGAGGGATGGGGGTAAAGAAAAAACTACTCAGCACCTCAGATTAGGTTTGGCTACTCCCTACATTTGACAATCTGTAATTCAAAGGTGGTTTCCTAACACAGTTTTAGATATCTGAAAATTAGGCATGTAGTTGAAGTTTCTCTTCTACTTTCCTTATGGCTGATAGAGAGAGGCACTTCCAGAGGGCCCTTCATCCTCTCTGAGAAAGGTGTGATTCACATACAAATACAAAGTCACCATCCATCTGATGTGCAGCCACGACACCCCAAAAGCAGCTGGGGGTTGAAGCAAAGAATCCAGGAACTGATTTGCATGATACAGAAATAGGCAGGTGACCTTTGGAGGAAGGGGGGTACCAAACTCATGGGTAGAAAATCCACATGGAAAGAAGGGGAAGTCTCTGCTAACCACAGGCTTAGTCACCCAGACTATAACAAAAATGGTAACATTTTAGAGTGGTGTTTTCCTATGACTCTGAAAGTACAGTTTCAAAAGCAAATGTAATTTTAGATTTTCTCCAAAAAAACCCAGCATTTTTTCTCCATTCATGGTTTTTTTTAGATTTTATATGGTCTAGAATATAACATGGTAGTGAGTAATACTAACATAGTGATAAAATTGACCTTGAAAAATTCAAAGTGAGAGAATAGAAGACTTAAAGTGACAGCTGCAAGATATTTCATTAATTTTAAAATATCGAGAATGGTTTTTACGTGGTACAGACTACAGCATCTTATTTTTGTTTTCTAAATGATTAAGTTGCCTTTTTTGTACCGCATTTATGTTGCAAAATACTTTAATATATGAATTGTTTCATTCAGTACTCGCAGCCTGTTTTGAAATTAAGTGAATGTTAAAGTTTTTTGTATTTCCACTGGTGGTTGAAAAAAAAAAAAGCAGAATTATGTGTATTACAAGAATCAATTTTGATTGATAAGATGTACAAAAAACTTCCTACGCCATAAAATTTGCTGAACAGACAAAGTTGACAAATTATGAGAAGGAACAAGTACCTCCAGGGTTCTGCTGAAAGGATTTGGTTGTTTTGGGAATTCCTATAAATGGAGGCCCCAGTGAAAGAGCAGTTCTCTATATTACATTGTCACAGAGCAGGAAGGCTTGATGCTCCTTCAGGTAACATTGTGCCAAATATAAAAAATGAGCAATTTCAAGCAATTAGCTGCACCGAAGGTTGAATGAGAAGCTGAACGTCCTGCTGCCTTCCAAGCGGGGCTAGGAAGGAGAAAGGAGGGTTGGTGTTCAGGTGTGGGATGCGTGCGGAGATGAAGGCAAGGTAATGAACACGTTGCTCCATCTCTTGTTTTTGATGGCTGACTTAAATAGATGTTCTGTAATTTTGTATCTGGATAATTCCTTGGGTCAAGTTAGAAAAGCAAATCCTACAAAAACTCATCTTTAATGGATAAAAACACCAAGGTCCTGTAAATACAGATAAATGTAGGATGGAATAATATGTAAGGTGTATGTGTTTTGTGTGCATGATGTATGGTGCTGCAAGAGGACTTGCATATATTTGAATATTCATTAGATATTCAATATCTTGTGAAACAAAATGCAATAAAGGAAGAAAGAGAAACAGAGATAACAGGGAGAAGATGCATCTCTTTCATTTCCCTAATTTAACAGGGTATAATGATCTACCCATCTATTTTCTTATTTAAAAATATCAACAAGATGTTTGCTATTATAAATTGCATTAAATAATAGACATTAATAATGCATTATAATCTCGAATCAATTACATTCTTTAAATTAAATCCAAATATATTAATACTTAAATAATAATTAATATAAAATTAACTTTTAAATATAGCACTGTATTACTTGGTGGGAATTATATTAGCAGTCAGAATACTTTAAGGACATGAGCCTATCTAAATCAAATCACAGGCACTGCTGACAATTCATTAAAATGAATCAGAATATACCATCTCTCTGGTAATTGCAACATATAAATATAATTCCATTATTAGATAGATCATAGTACGGCATCTACCTCATTCTTTTAAACTGCCACACTACTACTTGAGCAATTTTACTACCTACTTAAAACACACTGTGCCACACTTTAAAATTATTTCAACAGCAGCAGTGCTAAAGGAAAACAGCAATTTTATAAAGCCTAACACATCTGAAGGGGAAAGCGCTCAGAGTATCTAAATATGTTTTCTATGCACAGTTTGAACTCCAGTTGTTCAAAGTGAAGTGTTGCCTTTGGTGTGGAACATGAAGTACTTGGGAGAGAGGAGCAGAGCGGCATCAAAGCAGGACCCACCATCTGATGCCACAGAATGCATGTATTGATTTCATATTTTGAAAGGCTTCTTTTACCTTGAATACTTAGCAGATCCAATGAAAGTCTGAACTGACTCCAATGAATTTAAATCCTGCTCTAACTAAAATGTAATATTTGAGAAGGACATTCAAGTTATTCTATTTTTAGGCTTGTTACCAGCAAGCACGGTAGTAATTCACAGACAAATATATGACACATTGGGCTTTTGGACCAGAGAGATTACGAAAAGTACAGATACTATTTGTAGTTTCCAATTTTCTGTAGACTGTGAAGAAGAAAGTACTTTGAAATAGCTTTCATAAGGTAGGCAGAGGTTGCTTTTTAAACATCAATTAAGTTAAAATACTTAAATATCCCATTTCTTGACCAGTTAATATTATGCAACATGTTTTCAGCCTTCAACAAGTCACAAAGCAATTAAATTGACTTCTGGATTTGACCTTGGCATTAGGTCATTTTCACACTTGTAGCTTTTAATTTTATACACTGTTTAGTTTAATTATTGATTAATATTGACTTTCAAAAGGACCATGATAATTTTTTTATTTGTAGCAGAATCGAGAGATTCTTCTCATATTCAAGGTTGATCCCATTTGAAACCTGGGTGCTAGATAATAGCACATGTGAAGATGCTCCCAGTATGGGAGGAAACATTTCACATATGTTAAACAATTTTTCTGGAGAACCAGAGAATGTGGTTTTATGAAAAGTGAAAACAAAATAAGTAGATAACTATCTTTTAATTCCATTATTACATTTTGCTTCAAATTTATTTTAAAATACCTGTTTCTAATTAACACAATTCTGGCCACTGTTTCTGTAATCAGCGTCTGACCCACAGTCAAGCTCCCTGGCACAGCCTAGAGCACATCCTTGAGGGAACCTAAGATGTTGCTAATAAAAGTTGCAGCTGGTTCTCCTCTCGCAGAAATTACTACTCTAGAGCAGAATCTGTGTTTGTGTCTGGGCTGCCAAGGCGGAACGCTGCAGCTTGGCACACTCTGCCCTCCCTGGGCCTGGCAGTGACAAGGGACAGCTGGACACATGCCCCAGTGTGCCGAGCTGCCATGGCAATGATAGCCCTTGGCAAAAGGAACGAGTAGGAGCCATACAGAACATTTCCCCTTTCGCAGCTAAAGCTATCAGAGCATGTCTGCCTCAGTCCCACAGCTGAAGCCATCCCTGGGCATCCCTGCATCTAAATACAGCCCAATTGATTTCACTTTATTAAGAACTAAACTCTGAAAAAAGTGTATTTTCCCTACTGAGCTTGCATTTTTTTTCCTGTTTTGCAGTTTTGGTTGAGCACTCATGAACTAGGCACAGTGTTGGTTACTTGGCTGATGAGCGCAAAGGTGTCTGAACAATTTTTTGGTTATAGTCATAGCATAAAACAGTCATAGTGTAAAATATATAAATACGAATTCATACAAAATTCTTTTATATGTTTGCAAGTTGACTCCAACAGCTTGAGCTTATGGCTGTGTCAGGCTTAATCTGAAGAGCAGTTTTCTATGTATAACTCTTAGGTCATAATTCAGAAGTTCACCCAGGGCTGAAACTTGAGGTAAGCTTGTGAGCGCCTCACTGATTTCACTGCCGTGCTCCACATAGGTGCTGTCAAGGGGGAACCATGCCCTGTTGATTTTATAGGGTCACATTTTCACAGGCACTCGGTTCGACTCCCTCAAAATATAACTGCTGTGCATCAATTTCAGTTAGACATAAAAGTCATATCAAGCTGCTTCTGTTTTGTGATTGGAAAGAGATTGCATAATATAGACACATCCTCTTTATACAGTAATACCTGCACCAGTAAAAGTCTTTGTCTTCCATAAAATACAGGAAAGTTGTGAAAGAGTGGGATAAAAGTGATTTGTGTAAGTCAGCAAGCTGTCTACTACCAAAACCAGAGCCCCTCAATGTCCTGGCAGCTGTGAAAAAATATAACATTTCTAAAAATACTCATAGTTTAATGTGTCCATTCTGGCACGAAACTTGTAATCAAACACTACCAGGGGTGTAGGATAAAAAGAAATAAGTGCAAGTAAAATAAAATTATCGAGCTAAAGAAATCAGCTGGGCTAAATACCTTTTTATTTTTACCCTCATCCTTTTTCCAAAGAAAGGTAAGGAAATTTTCTCTGGGAAAAAGAGAAACAACCTTTGGGAAAACAGCAGCAATCACTGCACAATAAAATAAGAGATTAACGGAAAGATTCTTTATTATAAATACATCTAACAATTCATTGCACTTGATACTTTGGGCCCATTTAAAAATGAGCTGATAAAGCAACATTATTTCTTAGACTGATAACCAGCTTATTGGATTTCGGAGAGGTCAGAGGCTTCCTTGTTTATTTAGCTGAAGTAGTCTTTTAGCTCTCTGATCTCCTCAGTCTGTCGTTATTATTAGTCTTCCTTGAGTTCTGCTTTTCAAATACCTTGTCTCCAGCTCACTTTGCATTTCCTATTCAGCAATTTAACCCTACAGACAGTTTATAAAACAAGATAAAAATCCATAAATTAGGCGTCCATGGGTGCCTGTGCCCTATATCTTTGTCAAGGATGATCACAATCAAACGCTTGTTTCTCCAGACAGCCTGTCAGCAAGCACAATTACAGGTTTTCAACTTGCCCTGCCATAGCACAAGGCAGGAGACTCATGTAGTGAGGGAAACAGCTTCATATCCTTCTTCACCTGTCTCTTTTCTGCCTCTTTTCTTATTTCTATTTATTTTCTTTACCGATTGTCATTAATACCTTTTGGAGAAAGTAAGACTTTATTAACTATGCAATATTATTTATTTATATTCCTATATGGGCACAGTTATTTCAAATACAGTATAAAAAGATGGAGATTCTAACCCAGGGAGTTTGGCAGCTCTGCCATGTCACCACAACAGCGCGGGGAGGCCAATGAGAGGCACGGGTCCAAGGTACCACAGCTAAACTGTAGCATCACCCCCAGCAGTGCAAACCCTTTGAAACTCTGACATCCTCAGGATCCTTTATTTCTAGAGCGGAAGGGAAAATCCTCACACCATTGTGTAGAGCACAAATTTTGTCATGGACTTCACTGAAATCCTGATTGCGTGGGGGTTTTTTTTGTTTCCTTTTTTTTTTTTTTTACAATTGAGGAAGATATACTAAGGACTGAGAGGGTGATTTACAACTATGACTCCTGGCCCTTGGACTGTAGGAATAGTGTATTCAGAAACATCTTTCCTGTGAGTAGTGGCAATTTTTGGATTAATGCTAAGGACTACTTACTCATCATCTGAAATAGGGCCTATTACAACAAACTCCAAACTGTGCTCGGTTGAGCAGGAAAGATGATAATAATGTATTAAAAGCCTGTGTACCTGTCATGTTTTGGAACTCCCCAGTTTAGTGCTCCCACTGAAACTGTGCTGCCACTTGCTCACTCCCTTCCCTTCCCNAAGAACAATTTACTGGGAACAGCAATTACATAATAAAAAATCAACAGTAACAGCAACAACACTAACAACAAAGCTGTACAGGAGAGAGTGTACTAAAATTAACCCTGTCCTGGCCAGGACCAGAACACCACCACAGGTCATTATGATGGAGTTGAGTGCCAGTAGAGAACATGTTTCAATTTCTGAGAGCAAATGGATACATATTTAAAAGATTCATCCTGAAGTGAGCCTTAGTAAATTGCCATAAGGAAAAATAGGATGATGCTGTATTAGTTTTGTGTCTTTTCCTTTTAAATTCCTTTGGACCCATGACATATTAGGAAATTCTGCCAGGGTCTGAGGGCTTCCCTATGCCTCAGAGCCTCCTCCAGGATGGTTCTGTCTTGGAGCACAACACCACATCCTACTTTGCTCCTATCCCTGTCTGTCTCATCAGCCTCACCCTGATACGTTTCCTGAGGAACCCTCGCTGGCCAGGACTGTCTCCCATCAGTCACCATGCCAAGAATCTCTAAGTACATCTGCATATTTAAGACCCCTTAACTTCCCTCTGCATGCAGTGAAGAATTCAACACTGCAGTAAGTCTCCCACCTTCGTTTTCTATTTCTTCCCAAAAGGAAGCAGATCTGTTATCTCCAATATGAGCAAGCATCTAGACAGCCAGGCAGTGCACTCACACAGTGGTACAGCTCAGCCATGAATTCCAATGCTGTCTCCTGGCTGTCACATTTTCTGCTTTTCTAGCAAATATTGCCACTTGCACAAATGTTATTCCACTCATAACAGGCCTCCAGGCAGATTACAAACCATTAATTAGTTCCCTTTGATTCCAACAATTCAGGCAGTTTTTCACCTTTGTACTAATCCACTCATTGAGACTGAAATGTCTCAACTTAGATTCATGGAAGCTACAGGAGACCACGTCAGAAGCCTTGTTTAGGTCGAAGCAGGTAACAGCCACTCTTTTTGGTTATCCACAGAGCTTGTCATTTCCTTGCAGAAGGCAGTGAGGGTGGTCAGGCATGGTTAGCCCTTGATTAATTCATGCTATCTAGTCCCAGTCATCATCCTGTCCTTCATGTGCCCAGTAAAAGCTTCCGAGAGAACACACTCCATAATTTTCTCAGGGATCAAACTGAAGCTGACCAGCTTCTGGTTTCCTGGAGTGTTCCTTCTTGCTTTTTCTGAAGATATGTGCAACACTGGCTTTTCAGCAGCCTTAAACCCCAGTTTTCATAATTTTCAAAGACTATAGAGTAATATCAGCTACCTTTCTGAGCATCACTGTATGCATCTGCCTTGACCCATGGACTTTCCCATGTCAAGATTTCTTAAGAGATCTTTGACTCAACTGTCTTCTATTATAGCAGATTGCACTTTCTCTCCATAAAAACTCTGTCTGCATAAATTGGCTTAAGAGACTTTTTTTTGCTGCAGGTCACAAAGACAATACTGAGTAGTTCTGCCTATTCTGCATTTGCCTCTTGGTACCACCTGCCCCATTCAGAAGTGGGTCCACATTATCCTCTTTTTTTTTTTCTTCCTTTTACTTCTAATGCAGTGGTAGAAGCTCTTCCTGTCAGCCTGCCCTTTCTGTATACACCCTTTCTGCACTGGAACTCAGTCCTTATTTCCTAAGCTGCTTTCCTGGTACATCTCATTTTCCAGAGTACCAGGAAAGGTCATTCCTGTGCTTTCTGTCCTTAGATACCTTTCAGCTCTCCTGAGCTGTTTTTTTCCTTTAGAGTTGCCTCTCACAGGACCTTGCCTACCGGTTTCCAGAAAAGCCAAAGCCAGACTCCCTGAATTCTAAGGCCTGGTACATGTTTTCCTCATCCCCCCGAAATCTTGAACTCCCTTATTTCATGGTCACTAATTAGCGTAAGTTTAATAAAATTATATACATTGATATGAGTACAGAAACACAATTTAACTCATTCTATATGTAGTTCCACTTTTCATTCTAGATTCAACTTGTGTTTGAACTGGATTCAGGGAATCCTGTGCCTAGCAAGGACCATGAGGCTTTGGTATCAGGTTCCTGTGTAACTCATCTACATTGTACAAGGATACTGGTCTGGGATAGCCTCCTGTTGCCTTAAAAACACCCTGCTTGTGCACACATTCCTTAACTCTCAATGCACTCCCTCTCTGGTTCAATGTTCTGGCTCATTCATTGCAGCGTCCACACCTTGGCACCACATGGTGTTGTTTACCATTTCTGCAAGGTATTTGCCTTTAAATCATACGAGCTGCACAGCCATAAATTAATTAGATGTAAGGCAGGAGAGGACCAAATCAATGAAACACAATGCTATCGTGACTGGTGGTCTGTACATTTCAGAAAGTCTGTTTCTTCCTGGGGAAGCTGAATCCATCCAGAATTGCTCTCTGTTTCACTGCTCCACAGCAATTTTACTTCTTGCCTTGCTAAAGAGCTTTAAATAAATTTCTGTAGTTCACCATAGCTGGGGTATCATGGACTTTATTCTCCCTGACTTAAAGCTATCCCTCATGAGGATTTTAAGATTTTTAAGTTCAGCATCCTCTAAATTAATCCAGGCAAATGACCCAAAGAAAAAAAGGCAACAGTGTCTGGGGCTTCAGAGCTCTTGTGGCCTTACAGCATTATATCATCTCACAGCATTTCAAAGTCTTCAAACAAGTATTCAGTCCGACTAAAAATCACTTGGTTTTCAGGAACCAAAGCTCCAGGGGTTTTGATCTCAACTCTTTAAATCCTTAATCTTAAAGGCTTTAGATTTGGCAACTCCTTCTCTGTTGATGGACCTTATTACTAGAACATGCAGGGTCAGAATCTGAGATGACTTTTTCTCATTTTGAATAACTTTATCTGCTTATTTATTTATTATAACTAGTAATTTTTTTTTTTGCTCTGAGTACATCAAGGAACTGAAAAAGTGTTACTCCTTTGGTCTTTCATTACTTGAAGCTTGCCAAGAGGTCATTAAAGCATTTAAAATAAATAAGTGCATCATTACAGTTATCAGAATGTGACCCTTGATGCTCTAGCAGTTCTTGTAGCCTTTTCATCAGACAGGAATAAATACTTTGAGAGCTGTTGTATAAGGAGACGCTCAAAAAAGGTAAATGACCTTTAAGACTAAAGCTAACTAGTTGGTTTTTTTTAATGAAAAAAGACCCTGTAAAATAAACAGTTAGGAATTCCAATCTCCAAAATATAAAGCATTGAGGAAAATCCTGCTTGATCCACACCCCTCCATGTGGATCAAGCAGGCATTTGTTCCATGTTGATCTGCTTTGCCTTTACTTTATAAGCACCAATCCCCTTCAGAGCTTGCCTCCATCCCACAGTGCTCCTGATTGATGGATCTGTTCCTGACTGGATGAGCCACAGGGGGAAGAAGCAAAAGGTCCAATTTCAAGCTGCAACTGAAGGACCATGAGGTAGGTTTGGGAAAGGAGAACCTTTGCAGGTGATCTGAAAGACTGAAAGATATGACTAAGTATGAAGAGAAATTATCCACAGAAATTGATAGAGATTTCTATACAGTCTTGGGGTGGAATTCAGATAAGAAGCATTAAGTTAAAGAAAAAAAAATTCCTGAAGGTGAGATCTATCAGATTGTGGAACAGTCTCCTGCTAAAAGCAGTGAGAGCAGAATGGTTTGAGTTACACCATTCAAATGCTTCACATGGTATCATATTTACACTGTCAACAGCAAGCGTTTCCATTAAAAAAAATTGCTGCTATATATGTGTGTCAAGCACGCTACATTTAGAAAAGCATTTAAGACAATATTCACTTTTTCACTTGTCCTATGTTTCTTGTTATTACTTTCTTACTAATGGGAATAGTTTTATTCTTTATTTGTTTTGTTTCATTTTGTTTTTGTGCAGGTGGCAAAGAGAAGAATAGGAAAATGCAGAGTTCATAATGTGGAGTTTCAGAGGTGTTTTTTTCATCCTTCAGAGAGTAAAGATCAGAATGAAATTGTCTTCAGCAATTTGAATGTTTTATTTTTCCTGAATAGAAGAATACCTGAAGTGCTGAGGTGTAATTTAGAATATTCACTGTTACATTGCCAGGAATATATTTCTCAAGGACCTATTCTCCTCTTATGGCAGCTAGAAGGACACTAAAGACAACAGATATTACACGTCTGCCTTAGGAAACTGGGGGTGGTTCTTGCTCTGATATGGACATTTTGCTACACTGGTATTTCAAACACTCCATATCTTTTACTAACCACAGGACATTTCATAAACATGATTTTTACTCACCAAAAATATACATATATGGAAACACAGATATTTAACATTGTTGCGTACCAGTGGCTAGACTTTAGTAGCATAATTCCTAAGGGAAAAGATGCCTGTATGCATATACAAAAACATTGTTCATATAAATTGGACTGAAAATCAAGGGATGTATCATTCCCAGTATGCAGCCCCTGGGCAGCTGAAAGGCCTTTGGTGAACCAGAAGTTTTCCAGAGACAAAAAACCCAGCGTAGCTCAGCTCCCTCTGCCAGCCTGGCTCCCTGTGGCTGCTCACTTGTGAGTACCTGGTAGCTCAGATGGTTTCTCACAGCAAATTTGGCAGCAGAGGTAGGTGAGGTATTTTTTGTCAGGCTACATTTTGTAGCTGAACCACTTAACCTGGCACTTTGCCTGGGCTAATTAGTCCTGCAGAGAAGATGGGCAACTCAGTTCACAACACAACACTGTAACCGAGCTGCTTCTTGAACCTGAGCTGGCTCACGAAACGCTACCTTGGGCTTCTGTTCAGGGTGCAGCAACTGTGGGATATTGCTGAGTGATGTATCCAAAGTGAGCAACACACATATGAGGGGGCAAAGGAAACGAGGTAATGGGAATACACAAAAACAACTAAAACACCTGATTTTCTATTGTGTTTAGTCTCTCAGCAATGTCATTCTCTTTGAGTAGACACCTCTTGACAGGACAACCGTATTTTCATATCTTAGGGTTACATAAAGGCAAAGTAGTGCAAGAAGTTCTATGAATACATATCATGGTCATGTAAATTATTTGTCCCAGAAAATCTCTAGAGCTATTACAAAAATATACATAGGTCATATATTTTCAGGTACCTGACTCTTGCCTTAGCTCCACTGCTAGCTTTTCGTGGCTTATAATGCTGCATATTTCGAATTCACACAGAAAGCTGGCCAGCAAATGGAGAAAAATATTGTAGAAATGGAATAAATATCAGAAATCTCTTTTAGCTAATTCACCTTCTACCAATGGAATTCAATTGTATTATAAGAGAATAGGCTGGACATAAATGATTTTGAAATCATGGTGAAGAAAATGAACACAGAGCAGACAAAATATCATTTTAAAGTTAAAAAACCACAGTTAGTAATGTAAATACTAATGCTAGTTCTAAAATCACGGAAGAGAAGAGGCACTAAAAGTGTACTTCTAGGACATAAAGTGAGTTTTATAAAATGCAAGCATCCTATGTGATACTGCTGGGAGAGAAACATGGAACTGGAGATAGCTGTAAATGGTAAAGTTGTCTTGCTCCGAACTTATGGTAAATTATCCCAGCAATTCTTTGCTTTCCTTCTGCATTTGCCATAATCACCATTTATTCCTTCCAAAAAAGAGCTGGCACTTGTTAGATTATTTGGTTTAACTTAATGTTTAATTCATAGTCACAGAAAATATCAACTCAGAACGCTGGGTTGCTGAGCAGTTTGTAAGAACAACATGACTCACCGCATGACAAAATTATTATTTCTTATTAGTTATTTTGGTATCTGTTCATTATTTTTAAAATCCAACTACTCTGCTAATTTGTCCATGTTTTTTAGTTGTGTGGATGAAACATGTCTTGCACAGATCGTCTAACACTTCCTAAATGCTTTCATGGTTTTACTGCTGCTACTTCAACTCAAAATGCAACAAATTGCCTGGAACAGTATTTAATCCGTGCACAGTCTTTAATTCTTTGCTTCAAAGAATGTTCTTGTATCAGAAGATAAATGCTATGGATCTCTAAAGGCTCCCCCAAAGACAAGGCTTTACACCTCAAACAACAAGGTCTCGTACTTTCCCTTACCAGCACTGGCACACACGCACGCTTACGAGTACCAACGTGTTGTGCCTTCCACACTCGGAAGAAGATGCAAATGCCAAGGAAACTTTGGCACATCAGAGATTAGGGCTTTTCACGGATCACCTTTGACTCAAGCTTTTGTGTGAGTTATGTTTGGCACTACCCTGGCCCTGAACAGAGGAAGTGTGGAGCGGCACAAGGAGAAACCTCGCAGTGATCAAGGCAAGCACATCTATGTCCTGATTGCACGTTTCCTGCCAAGGAGTGGGACATAAAGAGACAACGTGGGAAAACTGGCCCTAACTAATAATTATGGCTAACATTTTAAACTTAGTTGTTTCTACTGTTTCATTCCTTTCTTAGAGAAAAGATATTGCCACCACCATCTATTTCAATTGCATTCAGATCCAACATCCTGATGTGCCAAGTTATGCAAAGACAGAAAAACCTAAAAATCTCTAAAAGCTGTATCATGGATTCACAATAAATTACAGTTCAAAAGTTGGATGTTCAAGCCCGTGCATTATCATCTGTGTAAAGACGTATGTAGATCTAGGAGGAAAAGCTCTGAAATATCCTGGATACCTATCAAGAACTAAAACAAACAGAGGTGTCTCCCCCCCTGTACTGACTACAAGGGTATAAAAAGTGACTAGCTCTGACTTACATGTCTAACTTTTGATGTGTAGATTAGGGCAGATAAATGCACTCCATACTGTGAAAGAAAAACGTGACTTAGAAGAATGGAGCAGAGTACAATCAAATATATGCATCATTATTTTTTATTACTGTATAAGCAGAATTGTAAACACCATCTATATTCATCTGTCCCCAACCTGCCCACTGGTAAATGATTTATGTTGACTCATATTATGAGACAAGATTTGTAAAAGAAGGCAACAGCTTTAATTCAATAGATCATCTAGTTGGGGGTTTTGCAGCTATAAGTGTGGGCCCAAAAAAAGTATTTTCATCATTAGAATCCTTCCTCCTCTCACATCCCTAAGGATCAGAACTACAGGAATATTACCACATAGAGATGTACGATGGCAGAAAAACCATTTGAAGAAGAAAATACTGGCTAGCGGGCCAGTTCCAGGAGAGCCAAGTTTCAAGTTAGTTAAGGGAAAGAGCTATTGTTTTTATAAAAAAATAGAAAATGATAAAATCGGAGTCATTACAAAATAACAGGTCAGGATAAACACCGATTATACAACATTGTGAGAATGATTTGCATTCTAGCACATGCACACAGTAAATTAGAGATTGGGGTGCTATCAAACACAAACTCCTAAGAGGAATCATTGCATTTGCTGGTCCTCATCAAGTATTCAATCAGTGCAGAGTTCAAACCAAGCCAAGCCGTAACACAAAAATATATTGTTAGTCCATTACAGAGACGGCTCAAGCGAAGGTTGAACTTCTGGGAGTTGCACCTCCAGTCATCATGGCAATCTCAGCTGGAATCAGAGTTAACCACACAAATCATAACATCCACTCTGAATAGTCATGCACCACTTCCCTATCTCTGCAATCAACAGAGCAATCCCTTCTGTATTCCTTCCTATGGGACACGTGAAAAAAATGCACTTCTGCATGCCCTTGTAACAACCTGCATTTGTTAGAACTGCAGAGTCCAATAAGATTCAGTGCAGATGAAAAAGCCAATAAAAATACTGATTAAAGTGAAAGAAATGGCTTTGCCAGTAAAGCACACAGGAGAACCAGCACTTCACTCCTTGTGTGCTGATTGCCACATGTCTGATAGAATCATGCTTCATCATCGGTTCTTCATTGTGAAACCATAGAGAAAGGATAAGAGAAAACAGCTGGGACTTTGGTAAGAAATCTAATATGTAAGAAAAATTGGAGCACAGAGTCAAAAATAGTGAAATTCAGAAAAAACTCTCTGAACCTGCTTTAAAGGGGAAGGTACTGGGGGTTTTGGCTCCCAGTGTAAACTGAAAAGAAGAGGATAAATTCATCTGTTTTGTAACAGAAAGAGGTTTGTGAAAAATGGAGAGGACAACAAAAAGGTCCTTCAGCATTTCCTGGAGAAGGAGAGTATTAGGTTTGCATGGCCATGTTTTGGTAGAGGGGGTGTCTAGGGTGGCTTCTTGAGAACCTGCTGGAAGCTTCCTCCATGCCCAGCAGAGTCAATCCCAGCCAGCTCCAGGATGGACACACCACTAGCAAAGGGTGGGACAATCACAAATTGTGGTAATACCTCTGTGATAACACATTTAAGAGGGAAAAAAATTAATTATTGCACAGATGTAATCGCAGCCAAAGAGTGGAGTGAGAACATGTGAGAGGAACAACTCTGCAGACATCAAGGTCACTGGAGAAGGAGGGGCAGGAGCTGCTCCAGGTACCAGAGCTGAGGTTCCTCTGAAGCCAATGGTGCAGCCCCTAGTGAGGCAGCTGTGCCCTTGCAGCCCATGGAGGTCATGGGGGTGCAGAGATCCACCTGCAGCCCATGGAGGTCATGGGGGTGCAGAGATCCACCTGCAGCCCATGGAGGAGACCACGGAGAGGAGGCTGTGACCCTGTGGGAGGCCCATGCTGGAGCAGGCTCCTGGCAGGGACCTGCAGACCTGTGGAGAGACGAGCCCATGCTGGTTTGATGGTAGAACTTGTGCCCCTGTGGAGGACCCACACTGGAGCAGGCTGTGCCTGAAGAACTGCACCCCATGGAAGAGTGACCCACGTTGGAGCCGTCCATGGAGAACTGTCTCCCGGGGAAAGGACCCTACACTGGAGCAGTGGCAGAAACAACATTGGATGAACTGACTGTAACCACCATTCCCCATCTCCTGAGGGTTGGTAGGGGAATGGAGAGCCTGGGAAGGAGGGAGAGGTAGGGGAAACACGTTTTCAAGATTTATTTTACTTCTCATTATCCTGCTCTGATTTTGTTAGCAATAAATTCAGTTAATANCGTTTTCAAGATTTATTTTACTTCTCATTATCCTGCTCTGATTTTGTTAGCAATAAATTCAGTTAATATCCCTAAGCTGAGTCTGTTTTGCCTGTGATGGTACAGGGTAAGTGACCTCTCCCAGTCCTTATCTCAACCCATGAACCCTTTATTATATTTTCTCTTCCCTGTCCAGCTGCACAGGGGAGTGATGGAGCAGCTTTGGTCCGTGCCTGGCAAAGTCAGGAACCTGGAAGAGCAGTGACCAGCGATGGTGTGGGAATAGCTTACAGGGACCAAAGGCAGCAGTGGTGGCTGTGCTCTGCTGGCTGTCGGTGGCCCATGGGACACCTCCATCACCAACACGTGGCTGCCATGTGTCACCTGTTTTTTGGTGACTTGCAATACTGGTGCTGAGGAACAGCCCTTTCTCCACTCTCCAATGGGTTATACAATTTTATGCTTCATCCCCCTACCTCACATCCCAGGGATGACATCCCCCAGAGAACACAAAGCAGATAAATGTGAAAAAAGTTACTGTATGAGGTTTGGGAGAAGACTTTTTCCCACTAGTGTCAAGTTAAAAGAGGTTCCAGGTGAGAGGAAGCCAGCTGCGGCTGCCAGGATAAAAAGGCAGCTATTTGAACCTAATTTGATATTTTAATTCCAGCAGCCTAAAAAGCCTTCAGTTAACTAAAGGCCAAGTGATTCTCAGCAGAAGAAAATTAAAAAAAAAACTGTACAGAGAGAAGGACGCTTTTTAGTCCCTCTAAAGTGAAATGCTGTGAACCATACAATTCCAATTTCAACCTCCCACTTAAGTATTCATGTGGATATCCTTTGCACTGCAGTGGGAGTAAAGGCGCTCCCAAAGTCACAGTAATATAGCTCTTTTTCATGGCAATACACTTCAAAGGAATAGGTTTACAGATCTACTTACAGGTGCTTAGGATCAATTTGAAAATGTGTGAGGCATCAAGGCCCATCTGACCTCACAGATTAAACATGATATGTCATTTCTACAATAACTCACAAAACCTTCCCATGGATGCTCTCCTCCCCATAAATCTTGGGGTTAGCTAACCGAGGAGTGAATAGGAACTTCGGTTTGCCAGTGTCTCTATAGCATATTCGATCATCAGAGGACTCAGCCACTCTGCAAAGTCCTTCACAGAACCATTATAACAGCCAACAATGCAAAAGAAGAAAACAAATACGGAAACCTGAACTGAGGAAGTGTTTGGGGTTTTTTTAATTTTATGCAGTCGGATGTATTAAAATATATATATCTATGATCTAGGAGAATGAGGTTGGGAAAGATGGATAGAATAGGAAAGAAAGGTTCAGAATTAGCAACGTTGCAGTGGTATGTTCCAGAATTTATGATATTATTTCTCACAGGTAAGTAGAAGGTAAAAATATTTACACAATCTTGAATTTAAAATTAATTTGAATGTTTAACTGTATGAAAAGTATTACTCTGTTACTTTAATAGTCCTCATGAAACATGTTTTTAGACATATGAAAGAGAACATGAAACAGTCAAGAGGAATTCACCAAAATTAAAACATGCCTGACCAACCTCACTGCCTTCTACAAAATACATGTATTTGTGTATGTGCAAAAATGTGTTTCTCACTTTTAAGTGAAGCATCACCAATAAAGAAAACACACTTAGAAATAGTAGGTATCTTCAAATTGTATGGCCATGATCTACCTTCAGATTTCAGCATCTGTGAGATATTGTAGCAAGCAGCTCTGCTTCATGGCACCCATGTAGCAATCCAAAACTTTAATATAAGTCACCAGTATGATGCTATTGCACAAAAGTACGTTTCATTCCAAAACACAAAATCCTGTTTATACTTTTCCTTTCATGAACACTAATATTAAGGAACTCTGATAACACATCAAGTTCAACAGCGCAAAGTAGGATTCCAGTGCTCCTTAAAGCCTTTGGTTAGATTCAAGATACTTCACCACGTAACCTTAATGGTCCAAATCTGCAGAGGCTCCAATTTTTACTTTCCACCACAGCTGTAAGAACTCTCCAGGATTTCTATTACTTTCTCAGAAGTCCTCATCTGTAGGAAGATATATTTTTGTCTCTCTTGTTCCCACCACAGGAAAGTGATACAGGGAATAAATAGCTGGTGTTGCTGCCAAGTGAATTTTTTTTTCTTCACTAATTATCACCATAATGATAGCAGAATGCTAACAAAAATCAACAACAAAAAAATACCTGTTTGTGGATAAAGAGAAGCTCAGAAGAGCTAGGAATCACGTTTATGGTTGGACTGGACAAAGGTCTCTTCCAACATCGATGATTCCATGATTTTATGATTCTGTGATTCTATGATTCTATGAATGTGAGTGGCTCTACTCTGCACTTAAGGCCAGCCCTCCTTTTCCCTGGGCTGTGCAAAACTTTAGGTGTTACCTCACCACTCTCCAAAATGCAATTTTGGATTGTATGAAACATATTATTCAACCATTTATAGCCTTCAAGGATTGTTACTTCATCCCAGACAAGGTATTAGTGATATATACGAGCCATTTGTGTCAGTCACCTCTTGGCTTGGCTGTTTTGATTTACTGGGTCTGAAACAGAACGTGAACGTACGACACTGCTCTTTGAGAATTAGAAAGGTATTCAACCACACATCAGCTTATATGATATTATTTTAAATACAGAATAGCTTTAGGACAAAAAAGCAGTAATTGAAGGAATAGAATGGAATCACCAAGAAATGCTGATTTGCACCGTGAAGGGAAAGCAAAGCATTCACCATTTAAACACCTTTGTCTTCTGCAGAACAATATGGTGGAGCCTGGACAGAAACACAAATGTTTAATTTACAAAAATGTTAATTTACCCAGTGTAGATGGTATTCTTTTTTAGAGATATACCAAGATAACACAAATTAAGCAAAAGAACTTTTAGTCTACGTTTGTCAAAATTCCTCACAATTATTGGATCATGGGTTGACCTTGTAAAGACTGAAAACTGTGAAGAGTTGCTTTGCTGAAGTAACAAGAGCTACAATATTGTGAAAATTAACTGAATGAAAGGTAAAAAAATAGTCTCAAACCATCAGCATGAGAATAGAATCTTTCTGGTGATAAGGAAAATAAAATTTAAAGGAACAAATAACTCTGACTTCCTGTCACTATTAATGAAATTTCATTTACCTTTTCTATTTAGCAGCTATCAGTCTTCATATATCAAATTTAATTTTGAACAGTTATACATTATTTTTCAGTTGTATCAAGAAATTAACCTCATGGATTGTAAAGCCAGATGGGACCACTATGAGCATCTAATCTGACCTCATAAACCAAAGAACATTTTTCTTGATTAAGTTCAAGCTGAGTGTGTGTGTGTGTGTGTTTGTGTGTGCTCGCATATACATATATATATGCATATTTTTTAAATTGAGGGTCTACAATGATAACAACTCAAGTTCTAATCTAAACCCAAGTCTGCTTAAACCACTGGGTTATGGATTAGACTCTTAAGGTTGACACTTCCAAAAATAAAAATGAGTTTTCCCTTTTTTTTTTTTTGTTATTTGATTGCCAGACTGGCAAGATGGTGTCACTTGCCTTTCAGCATACAGCAAATGTATTTCAGTGTGGGAAAAGAATCAACATTTTAAAATTAAAATTCATCGTTACCTTTTACTTACAG
Organism: Pomatostomus ruficeps; assembly: GCA_013400735.1. Lineage (NCBI taxonomy): Eukaryota > Metazoa > Chordata > Aves > Passeriformes > Timaliidae > Pomatostomus > Pomatostomus ruficeps. The sequence goes on from VYZT01054925.1 coordinate 43,643, forward strand.
CACCTGAATAATTGTTAAAAACAACTAATTACCTGCATACCAGAAAGCACATTTAATTAGCTGCTCATAAACAGAATATATTTCAAAAGCCCTCCAGGGGGATAGGTGCAGAAATTCCATTAACCAAAGTTGTGCGTGAATTTGAGCACTTGGAAAATATACTCTGGAGACCGCTTTTATGCATATTAGCTTTTCTCCTCAAAGTACTTTCCCCTCTTCCACGTGTGCATGAATGGGAAGTTCTGTCCACCTACAGGGGTAGGGGGTTTTATGAATGAAGGAACAGTGGGGCTTTTGCCATTTGTAACCAAGGGAAACAACACTGATGTCGAGGGTGTTTTTGTTTTACAGACTCAGGGAAAAGTTACGGAAATTACATCAAGAGAAAATGGGAAATTTATATGCCAGAAATGTGTTTCATTCAGAGAGGGAGAGAGCTGGCAGGCAGGGGGTGTCTGGCTTTGCCAGGCAGCTCTGCCATGGAGCATGAGTCACTCAGAACCTTCCCCCATTTCGCTAGAGTATTAAGACAATAGCAGGACAGTGGAAAAACACACTGGAAAAACACCCACCCCTCGTGCCCTAACGCTATTACAGCCGCTGGGAGACACACACAGACACACGCCCCCGCGCCGGCTCTCCCATGCATTCACTCCATCCAATTTTCTCTTCTCTCCAGCCCAAAACGAAGCTGCAGCCAACTTATTGGAGCAAACAAATGCATGTCCTCTTTCTCTTTTAAATGGAACGAGTTATCTGGGTTGCCTCTTGATGAAGTAATGTCAATCCTTGTCTAACTTATTTCTTTACTGCAGAAATTGTCACCTTCAAAATTAATGGTCCTTTTCAGAGAAGAGTGCCTATCGCAAAGCATTTATCTGATAGAGCTGGCAACATTTTTCCCAAGAACCATCCTCCATCAGGAAACACTTTTTCATTGAAATTGAAAGTTTTAAGTGAACATGTTGATTTTTATAGCATTTGACAGAAAAATTTTAATGCTTCAAATAAAAGTGGAACATTGAGCTTTCTTACTTGATTTTGTCGTGATGGTACGGTCTTGTTTTATTTCTATTTGCACTTGTTTTAGAATATAATTTCTAAATAAGGCAATATTGTTTCCTATAATTCAATATTATATTCTCATGTTTTGAGATTGCCAGGCTGAACTGTTTTGGCACTGCTGAAATGAAAGTTTTAGTAACAGTTATATAGATGTCTAGAAATATGTTTACTTCAAAGTTTCTTTTTGCTTCTTCAGTTGCAGTAGTTTTATTCAGTGTTAAAATATTGATATTTCACTGAAGAAGAAATTTATTTTTTGATCAAATGTCTAATAACTATGCAAGTAGGTAAGTGCATGCAGAGAGTTTGATACATAGTGGGATTTTTTTTCTCTCTCTCAGCACAGGGAGTTCAATGTCTTCTGGAAAACATACAACACATGGAAAACTTTCACACACACATGTTCAGATATGAATTACCTAAAGCCTACACACATTACTGGTTTTCTTGCTTAAAGAAGAATTTTGAAGTGAATCTATTTGTACTGGTTGTAGCAAATTGTTTAAAGCTATAGTACATATATTTGCACATGTGCATTTCTGTATATGTATTCACACCCAAACCCTTACAGCTGGAAGGGGTTTTCATTATACATTCATTTACTTTAGTAAATATTTCCTTCACGGTTTTATATGTCATGTAATGACTTGTGAACTGTGACGACTTAGGAAAACTTTAGGCAAATCCCATGCAGAAAGTCTTGCGGTTTGACTCTCTAAATAATATTTCAGACGCTGAAGCCAAATTTCTCCCAGTATTATTGATCTGCTGGATCCAAAGCAGCTGCACCTCCAGGATCACGTAGGTAGCTTGTCTCTTGTGATTTCTGCATTAATACACAATTTTATGGTAGTCTTAGACACTGCTTATACTGCAATAACAGTGTCAAATAGCCTAATTATAACGTGATTGATTCCCTGGTCAGAAGAGGTGAAAAGTTGTCGAGCAGGCAAGATGAGGAGGGGATGAGACCTCACCATGTGCCTGGAAATACTAAATCCCTCAGCAGACTCCGGTTTTATCCTAGGTAGCAAATGGCGATAACATTTAGAGAAAGCAAAGCATTTAATGCATGATTTTGCCAAGTTTCAGACACCCACTGGTCATGCTGTGGCCTGGTCTCCCAGCTGGTACAATGGAAATGGAGACAGCTCTGTCACCTCCCTTACTTTGCCTTTGAAACATTAAGCTTTGTGCATATTAAGCCAAACCCTTCCCTCCTTCAGTGGAGTGATTTTTTTTTTCTTCTGTCTTTATCATGCCAAAATTCATGTTCCTTATCTTTAGAAATAAAAATTGGGGGGGGGGGAAGGATGGGTCAGCCCAAATATGTCTCTGGCCATGAATTTAAAAAGTCATCTTTGTATCACACTCTAGATAGAGCTGGTGACCATTCACAGTCTCCAAACTGAGTAGAAATTTAATCTTAAAAGCTTTACTGTTTCTTTTGCACAAAAGACAAAATACTGCGGAACACAGAAAAAATGTTTCTTGACATTTGAGCATCTATAGTAAGGAATAATGAGCTTTTCTTTTATATTTTTAAAAGTGCTTTGAAATTATGAAAATAATTTCTACTATCTGGTATTTCTTATGATAGCATTAGTCATGATGAAATCATTTATAGCAAACAAGGAGTTCCTTATGAATACCTTCATGGTATTTCCATCATTTCCACAGTATTTCAGCATTAAGTGACTGTAAAGTATCAGAATTTTTAGCATCAGCTGAGAGACAGTACAATTCACATCTGCATTAAGACACATGGATTAAAAAAAAAAAAAGGTGTTTCATCGTTGTAAGAAAGCCTATGGTAAAACAGCAAGGCTTTTCTTGCCTCAGGCTACAACAGCTACGAGTTTAACTCAATGGTCAGAGCACTCCCTGGAGAAACAAAAAGCCTTAATTCTATTGCTGGCAGTAACTTTCCCTTTGTTAGTGGCACATGTACAAAATTATTTTTAAAATAACACCACATGTATTAAACACTCACTCCAAGATGACTTATAAAAACAATGTTCCATATGTGCAAATGAGATTTTGGCAAGCACAAAATTATATGCAGAAATTACATTTGGGTATGGAAAAGACTCTTTTCACTAACCCAGATAGATATTTAATTTCTATGGGATAAATTGCATGCTACCTATTCACTAACATAATTTTCCCACTGATGATTGACATTTAGATATCAAAGAGGAAAAAAGATAGCATAACATTAGATTGCACATCTCGGAGGAGTAAAAGGTATTCATTAGACTAGGTATGCCAGCAAATGGCATGCTAAAGTCTTGACAAAAATCATGTCAAAAGTCATGTCAATCTTGTTTTTTTGCTACTTCAAAAGCGCATCCGTCTGTGGATGACAATCACTCATTCTGGCACCTGAAATATAACAAATAATATCCACACTCGAAAAAATGAAAGCCGGAATCAATGTGCGATACCCGGCATTGCTGACCGGTATTCAAGGACATGAAAATGCAAATAGAGAGGGCTTGCTATTCCCACGGGGAAGGTGTGCAGCTGAGGGGCACTGCGGAAAGCAGGAAACCATGGCAGAGGAACTCAGGCCTTTACAGGCTGTTTAAATCCCCAGAAGGGGTGTGATGCACAAACAGCAGCAAAGCCCTGCAGTAGGGGGCCATTGGCACACCTTCCTCCACAGGGCATCTCTCAGCCTGTTCAGAAATTGTGCATCCTGTACCCAGAGAGAATCCCAGCCAGTGCCTGGAGCTGGAAAGAAGATGGTGTCTCTGATGAAACACAATATTTGTGTAAGGGTTAAATCAGAGGGGGAAATGAGGAATAATTTTTTAGACTTTTTACAAGGATGAAAAAAAAAAATCAGACTTCTCCCAGAGGGAGAAAGCCAGGACCTGCATTGAGAAAATAAAGAGAGCTGCATTACAGAGTAACTGGACCAAAATTACTTTCTCCCACCAGACTGAACTATTCAGAGGAATTGCACTACATATGAGAATGTGTACCCTGCATTTGTGTCTAGTTTTGCTTCCCTTGAAAAGAATAATGCTAACAATGTAACAATAGCAAAATAAGGGAAGGAGGAAGATTTGCATTATCTGTATTCATTAACCTAAACTATAATGCTTCTCTTAAATATTAAATACCTTCTACGATTAGCAGTATATTGTGAAAGGCTAAAGAAATATATGGCAGGTTTTTTTTATGAATATTTCTCTACGAGACAATGAGAAAAGCAACACAGCTCCTTTAATCCTGTAATCTCTCTGGTAGCAATCAGCTTGGGGTACATTTCAGTTTGTTCACTTGTCATCTACATTAAGAGTCCTTCAATGAGCTTTTCTTTTAAAGTAAATACAGAATGACACATTTATAATTAGATCTCCCTGACCATTCCTTTCTAGGTTTGAAGGATATGAGATGTGGACATGTCATGCAGACCCTGCTCCTGATCAGTGTGCTAAGGAGCTTAGACTTTCACTGTTGATTAGTGAATTGTAAAACAACCAACAAAATGCGCTATGGGTGCTGTTGGTTCAGATATTGTAGCCTCAGTTATTCCCTGCATTCAGGAGCAGTCAGACACTCAAGAAATGTTTTGAACCACACTGAAAAATAAAAGGAGTCCAAACCATTCCTGAATTTCAAGTAAAGATTATTCAATCATTTAAGAACATAAGCCCCTGTGAATATAGCAGCAAGTAAACCCCGTTTCTGTTGAGCCTAAGAGCAATAAATATATTTTAAGATTATTAAGAATACAGTATGGTATTATAGGTTAGTGTTTGTAATTCCCCTTGATATTCAAATAATTTCTTAACCTTCATGGCCATTCAAAATGTCCATAACATTATTTCTCGCTAAGGGATAAAATGAGATTTTCTTGTTTGTTCCCTCTAGTTCAGATTTGTTTTTAACCATTCATGTCTTTGGTATCCATAAGAAAATTTTTCAACAAATGTATTTCTATAATTTTCTTTCTAGGGATAGCCTAACGAAACTGAGTTTTCATTAGCTTTTCAAAATAAGAACTGTGTTGCAATATAGGGATTTATGATTGCCTGCTTTCTTTCTTAATATGTAGGACAAGGAGGGTTTTTTTACAACCTTAGAAGAAAAACCAGATAATTGCCCCACATATGTTCCTTGGTTGCATGTATTCGCTGATTAGAGGAAAATACAAGAATCACTCCTCAGTACTTCAGCTGTGCAAGGCTAACTTTACTAAGGGAAGACAACTTTGGGGATTTAGTGAATCAGCAATGTTCCTGAGGTTTCTGATTTTTAACATGACTATTCAGCACTAACGTGGACCTCCTGGGGCCCCAACTCTTTCACTTCCATCATGACTATAATGCTAAAACAGACAACGTTTGCCACTGTTCTGATCTCCCTCGCTGTACCCGCAAAACAATAGATAACTTCCCACATTTTTCTTCACAAAGTAAATCTTTCCATCCCAATTCCCTACAGTTAATGAAATCTCTCTTGCCTGTTTTATTTTGTTCTGCTGTGTATACTTCATCACACTTTTACATTAAGTGAATCTCTTTACCAAATCCCCACCCAGGATCACCTAGCATTTAAGCATCAATGTTCTGTTTGTAACTCAAACTGACTCGTTACTACCTCTTGTCCATCAAACGTCTTTTCAAACAACAATACTCTTGCAAATTCTAGGAACCCTAATCCTCCTGTTCTTTTCACTACGGCTACTCCAACAGTACTAAATAAAACATGGCCAATGACTGAACTCTAGACTTGAGGCCCTACTTAATCTCCCCCACACTTGGCCATGGGCCTCCTTTTGGCCACTGCACTACTCTGTGACCATAAGATGTAACTGTTTAATATTTGTAGGGCGGGTTTTGAGACATCTGGAAAAAGGACGGTGTTGTAGCTCACCAGAGCTTTAGCTGAAATATCTTACTTGGTACCAATTCTCTCTCACACTGACTAGACCCTGGAAAGAATGATTACACCATCATAATGTAGATGATTATACATCATCTAATATCTGGGATTCTGAGAAAGCTACAGTCAAATCACTGCTTACAACACATGTCAACCATTCTTAATCTATCACTATGCTGCAAAATTAACTCTCAAGCAAGTAAATTTTACCACAATGAAATATTTTACTTCTGATTCACAAGAAGCCAGAGAAAATTGTTCACCTGTCTTGTGTAGTATTGATTTCCTTGGGCATTAAAAGTACACAGTTCCTCAGAAGAAAAGGATTTTTTAAGATGTGGATCTAAATATGGATATGGGAGCTTGATTTTAGATATTTAGTTTTACGATAAGAAGACTTGAATTCTTACTTAGAAGATTATTAGAGTAAAAAAAGTAAGAACCATTGTCAGGAAAGTTGTAAGGAATATAACAAAACATGAAAGAGAAAAAAAATACAATCAGGTAAACAGGAAAGACAAGATCAAAAATTATAATTGTGTAATGGAGCAAAGGAAGTTTGTAGGGATACCTAAAGAGAAGAGTGAGATGGTCAAATCACAAGCTACAAAACCAAACCTAACAGATACTCTTGGTAAAAGCTGGAGTTATGTTGATGTTATGTCTGAGAGCAGATGCAAAGAGAAAATATTGAAGAGTCAGCACAACTTATGCACAGTCTATAGATAAAAAAAAAGAACAAGGGAATAGAAATGAAAATGACACCCAAGTCGGTGGGGAAGATGTCGCCATCAGCAGTGTGCCTTAGCCACGTACAGATATCAACTCTCTGGAAGTTACAGCCCATCATCCAAGAGAAGAAGTTCAATACATTTTAATTTTGCTGTTCAATTTTTAACTCATCTCTGGGGTACAATCTGCATAAATTCAACACAATGACTGACCCAGAAGATTTCCAGCAAATACTGAGGGATCATTCCATGGGAAAAGTGTTTTTAAAAGTTCAAGTGAAATCAAAGACTGCGCCACTTGTCAGCAGGACACAGTCTGATTACACCAGGCAAGGCTCTGTGTTAGCAAAGCTCATATATCTTTCCAAACCAAAGCAGTAATTGACATTAAAATAAAAGAATCAGAAAACAGAAAAGGAAAGAGTCCAGTGACAATATATGGCATGTAAAAAAACCAGCTATTTTCTCTCCAATATCTTATTACTAGTAAAAACAGTAATAAATTTCAAAGAACACTGATTTTCTGAATTAACGGAATTACAGATGAGAAAACATTGGACTTTATTTTACCTTTATAGCACTTAATATGAGATCAGAACATCTCGCACTGTTATAGCTCCATTGATTTCAATTAATTTAACTTTCTGGCTAACTATAAATCAGAGACCAGAATCAGGACCAATTATCCTCAATGAGCACAAGTATTGCAAGGAGGCAGCAAAACTCTCAGGGCTACTTGTGAGGAAAAAGCTTTCAATCCAGCGAATATTTCATGTCTCAGTGGAAGTCACCAAGCAGTCAGTGTAATCTGTGCATGGATTTTTGTAAGACCATGTACTAGAAAAAAACCCACCCTAATTGAGCTAATTTAGAAATGTTCTCCCTGATCAATGTATTGATTTAGTTATAATTTGATTCCTAGCCTGGTGATCATCTTCATGTAGCTCTGTAAGTGTATTGTGAATTTGAAATGGACACAAATACATAATGAAATCCATTAACTAATAAAACAATGATCAGTCAATTTGTGAGAAATAGTTCAGATTTTTAAGATGAATGGCTAGTTTTACACAAACATTGCATAATCTGTTGCTTCAGCAATTGTCTTGTTTAATAATGAGAGAATGGTGACATTGTAAAGGAAATTAGTTTGATATTTATCACTACTTTTGGAGGAAAATACGGGAGCAGGGGATTCCTGTCAAAGCCAAAAGGAAAGCTGAATTTATTCTTTTGTACTGAACTCTAAGTACTCATCAAAATACTCTTTTTTAAAATATATATTCTCTCTTCACTGGACCTTTCATCAAAAAAAGAGTTTTTTTGAAGCACTGGTTATATATTCTGACCCACTCATGATTGCTTACAAGCCTGTGAATCTGGTTTAAAATCTTAAAGCCTGGTCCTCTGCACAGGACAGTATCTTCATAAGATGTGCCACAGAAATCCTGTTCTTAGAGTGAATAAAGTTACTCAACTGATATTTAAAAGATGAAAACGAATGAATACCCTATGGATGTGTTCTGATGTCTTACGTCATTGTCATTAAAATTCCCTTACATCACTGTAATTCAAATCACTCACAGTCTTTGGAATGAATCCAATTTGAATTAGATGATATTGCTGTCCAAGTGTTCCTGATTTATTTCTGCGTGGTGAACAACCAAACGATGTCCTGAGATCACCACAGTGACTGCAGATCTGTTACTAGTCATTTCCTCTCCAGGGAACACCAAACAAAATTTATAAACAAGCAGTTTTCTGTGACACAGCAAAAGCAGAAATACTTCCCTGTTGGTTTTTTTTTTTTCAATAAACTTCATACATATCATAACAAACAGTGGGATTCACTATAAGTAGAGAACTTCGAACTTCCTGCACCGTTTTCCAAAATCTTAGTTCAACTTGAGCTGGATGGAAAGTTAGGTTACCTTAGATTTTCATTTGGCCTCATTTTTTAAACACTTATTATTTCCTTGTTGGCATGTTGTTTGCCTATTGTCAGTTAGAATCTCCATGATTTTACATTTATAAAGAAAAGTTAAACAATTCAACTAAACCCATAAATTTTTTTTTCTTTTTCCTAGGGACGAAAGTGGCAGCTTCCTCATTACATATCAATTTACAGCTCAAAATCAGGAATAGATCAATGCAAACCATCTGCACCTTGCAAGTTTTAGCATATCTCCTTTTCGTCACTCTGAGTAAAACAGAGGAAGTTATGCAGAGCATGTGGTCTGCCTTCACAAATAATTTCTATGGAAAACAGCAGTCAGACAGTAATACAGGCCCAAGGTGACCTCATTACTGAAATTTGTTCTAGTTGTCATTAGACATATCACACTGTGTCACTCAAATCAGGGAAGGAGTAAGAGATACTGACACGCAGCACCAGTGATTAGAGATGAAAAACACTGTTACGCCATAAGAATCCCTTGGTGGAAAAGAAATATGTACAGTGTTTAAGATTCATTCACCCCCCGATCTGTCACTACTACCTTCATGGCTTTATTCTTTTCCTACTTGTTAGCTCTCCTACACTAGGGACAGCACCTTTTCTTGAAGGATATTTCAGAGGACAGTGCTCACTGGCTGGCAACCTTGCATAAAATATTGCTGAATTTTTGGTGGTGATGCCCTCATGTTGTGTAAGGATATTTGCTGCAGTTGCAGCAGAACAACTTGGACAGCTCCTTTCTGTGTTTCTCGGTGTAGACTCTTGTCCCTAACTGCAGTCACGGCCTCATTGCTCACAGCTGCAAGTTATGGTTAGCACAGGCCAAGTCTGGGCGTGATCCTGTGTAAGTTGATAAGCCACAAGGAATGATACCAGAGACACAGGAGATGCTATCTCCCTGGCCAGAAGCCAAGAGTGGTTGGCAAAGACCTTACTGCTCCTAAAAAGATCCTGCTTCCAGCTTTCCCACTTGGTCACCAAGATCTTGGCCAGTCCAGCTTTTGGGCCTTCCTGCCCCAAGGATGCACTTCCACCCTTGATAAATATTCCACTGCTGCGAGTTCCCACAGGGACAACATCCCTTGGTAGGTTCAGGACACACCTCCTGAAGCACAATAGTTCGGATGGGATTAGTGCCACATGCTAAAGTTTAGCCAAATTATCAGTGAGTCAAGTCCTCACCATCTCTTATTATCAAAGACCTCAAGTGTCCCAGAAGAAGTGAAAAATTATTTGATAGCATCACAGATGTTACGGCCAAATTCCAGTTTGGCTAAACTGCATCCTGCTTACCAAAATCTTCCCCGTTAAGCAAAAGGGAGGGGATCTGCTTCTCTTTCTGGCCTGGACTTTTGGACAGTTGTTACTGAGCAGTTTAATCCTGTAGGTTTCCACCTGAGAGCTGATGAGTCAAACGACATCTTAGAAGCACAACATCAGAGAACAGTTTATTTTACTATAAAAAAATTTGGGGAGTCTAAAGGATGAAAGGCATTACATGAAAGCAAGAAGTTATTATTCCTTTTTTTCTTTACAGAATTGCAGTTGTTTTGCTGTTGAAGATTATTCATTTTCACATTGTCCCAGATGAGGGCTGAGGAAGAGGGGATCTTTAAAGAATTTTGCAAAATGGTCAAAATGTACATGTGACCAACCAGAGGGAAAAAATAATTCACCTCAATTATGCAAATATAAAGCTCAATTTTGTAAGTTTGATCTTCCATGTCTTTGTATCATGCTTCCCATTTATGTTCTCTTAAATTCTTAATTTCTTTCCAATGTGCTTTGCACTTTTTTAAATCTATAGCGAAGAAGAACACTGAGCCTGAGTCACCTATTTCCTTACAGTAATTAAAATATTTGCTTCTTCATTCTCTCTTGAAAATATTTCTTTTGCCATTAAAACATCTGCCACAGGTGCATGTTTTCTTGAAACAAATGGATTTATGGTTAACCCCTTTTCTATGAAGTCTAATGTTTTAATCACTGTTTAATCACAAATGTTTAATCACTTAAAACTGAATTTTTAATCACTGTCTTCAGAAGGACCACAATTAGATTGCTAGTCAAATATAAATACAATCTCTCTTAAGCTTCATTTTAGTGAACATTTCTCCTTTCACTAAAATTCCTTTCAGTGCTACCAGTATTTACTGCAGAGAGTGAAAATATGTCATTGCATTCAACCACAATGTTGATAGGTTAATTTTTTTTCTCAAGGTGTATACTTTCCGATTGTTGCCTACTACATTTATTTGTCCTTTCTGGCATAGTGGCAGTCCTATCCTTCTATTAAGTTTACCTAGTAAAGAAATAGGGCAATCTAAAAATGAGAAGTCCAGCCTGTGACAGCTCATCATACATTATAAACCAGCCTCAGCACATCTGTGGGTAAATTGTCTCTTGTGAACTGTTCTACAGCTGTTAGGGTTCATGTTGTTCCCTTATAAACCAGAAATACGAATTTTTATTACCTCTGGCCATAATTTAAATTACATGAGCCCAACTCCATGATGTAGATTAGTGGACTGTCATGCAGCTCAGCTTTTATTTTGGCATGCTACAATGCAGCTCACACATGAACTCTACCGTCAGTGGACATGTGATAGGAACAGAAAGGATAAACACACACAGTATTAAAAATGCTAGAACAAAACCTTAGGTCTATAAAGAATTATTACTCAGTGATTCTCATAGGTTATATTCTTGGCAGCTTTACATCACCAGAGTGAATGGTTTGAGCACTTCGTTCGTACTCTACAAACACTCTAAAGGTCAGTGCTGTCACCCCTTCACTAAACATCACCAAAAATAGCTACATAGCTGTTCCAGGAGCTCTTACTTTATTTATTAAATAAAATTTGTGCTATGAGGTTTTTTCCCAGGCCTTACATTGCAAAAAATTAAACCAGGTTTTTTAGCAATGATTAAAAGAAAGTATTCCTGAGTAATCTGTCCAAAAAAGAAATGTATTCCGCTACAATATTTTAAAAAATAAATTTACTCGTACAAATTTAAAATATATCACATTAGGACTAAGAATTGCTTTGCTTGTCATAAAAAATGTCACACACTCCTCCTCCTCCTCCTCCCTACATATATTTCTTTAACTAGGAAAAGGGGTATTTTAGGAAATACGGAGAGGTTACAAAAGACATTAAAAAATACACACCCCAAAATACAGAGTTGGAAAAGGAAAAAAAAAGAAAACCATTTCATAAATTCCAGCAAGAAGCTGAAGCTGTCCCTGACTAGCTTTAACCAGAAACCTGTACTTTCCCACTCAGTTGCAAGCAGAAACATTTATTTGGCACATATATACTTAATGGAAGAAATACATACGTTATAATCTGAATTTTTCTTTAAAAAATTGCATTCTTCTGTTAAGTCTTACACTTTGATATACCTTAGAGTGAGCTGCAGTTTAGAAACTGCCAGGATGCAAAAGAACATGAGTGTTACTCTAAGCCTGTTCCAGCAACTTGCTTTAGAAAGTCATAAACATTATGGCTAATTAGCAACCTAATGGAACGCTGAGAATGAAGGTCTTGCTTCTCTGTGCACTTCTGGGCTTGCCTTTAATTGGTAAGAAATTTCCAGGGCTATAAACAGAACACGACATCTAAGCAACACTCAAAATTTACTTCTGGCTTTTCATCTCAAATAAAAATAATAATTATCATTAGCTTTCTGATTAATTTCCATAAATCATCATGGCTTGAATAGTGAGTTGCATAAACCCAAAGCTTGGATTAAGGATTTTTGCCTGTCTCCTCTTCGATGTCATTCAGTTTGTCATTGTAGGAAACAGTCTCTAAATAAGTAATTAATCTTTCATTTTGATTGCAGCACAAAATGCATCAGACAATCATGGTTCCATATCAAGGAGCTGTGATGGTTAAAATGTGGACCAATATTCAGAAGCTCTCAGGAGTCTCCTTTCCTGCTGTTTCCCAGACTGAACCACATAACCTTGAGCTAACAGCTCAGGATCTCTGCCTGCAACAGGCATTTCCATCCTTAGTCTCTTGACACCACAAGCTCAAGAAAAGTGGTGGTGGCAGCAACAAGCCTGCATTTGCAGAGCTCTGGACAGCACAGCACACTACTAGTTTTACAAAACCATTTCTTACTCCCATCCTCTCTATGAATATTGAATTACTTCAAAAAGTTGGTCCATGAGAAATGTCTTTTAATCTTTTGAGACGTGTGACATACAACAGAAAAAAGCTGTGATTACTTTTGGGACTGAATAAACAGGAATATAACTCCAAACAACCAAAGGAATTCTTCCAAGGTTTGAAAAGAAAACACTATTTTGCTTTTTGGTTTGGGTGTTTTTGTTGGGTTTGTTTGTTTCTTTTTTCCCCCTCAAAGAGGAACACAACTAGCTATTCCAGATGTGAGCTTCCCCAATACTTGTTTATTAAGTGTGAGGCCTTGCTCCAGCAATTAAAACCTCTGGGACCGTATGCAAACCAGAACATTTGCATTTGGCCTTGAGCAATATACCTTCTGCACGACAGCGTGCTCCCCACAGTTCCGAACATGCTGACAGACTAAAGCAACCAAACCACCAGAGAGCCAAGGACCAGAACCTGCAATAATCCACCGGGAAGGGTTACAGGCTTTATAAACAATAACAGGGTAAACCAGCACAAAGTCTGTGAAAGAATCAGGCTCTGAGGTGACCATTACTGCAAAGTTGGAAAGGTTTTGCCGTGGATACCAGCCACCCAAAGGCAGAATATTAAAAACAGGGGAAGACTCATTATTTTGAAGCTGATGAATGTGATTTCTGTGACTGACCTTTCAGGGCCAGATTCTGATCTTGAGGGAATAAGCTGGGTGTTATCAACTGCATGGGCTCATGGAGATCTAATGATAACATGCCCCCATGACCTGTCTGGCCAGCTGCTGTCCCCAGTCTTGTATTTTCTAGTCTCTTGAAATTAAAATACAATTAAACATCTTTAGAAATAATTTAAATAATTTCTAAACAAAGTAGCTTGTGTCACCCTGTGCAGAATCATAACAATAGTTTTCATTTAAATACAAATAAACAATAGGTAAAGCTTTGAATCTGTAGTTATTTTATAATGTATATTTTTAAAATTGCTTTATTTTCCTTTCTTTTTTGCAGTCTGTGGACCTCAGATGGATAAACTCTACTCCTAGATAAGATTAATTTTATTCCTGCAAAATCAATCAGAACATGATCTTCCTCTTTTCACAGCATCTTCAAAATAGGACTTGAGTGGACACAAGTGCTGGGGGCTGTGCCAGGGGCTTATTCTCATACCCGTGTAAACTATGTCCCTGGGGGAGAGCATTAATTTCTATGCAAACCATTCATTTTCCTCATGATTTACCAAGAATTTTATAGTACATATCCTAAAGTGAAATTAAAAAAAAAATCTTATTAAACCAGAATGAACCCCTAAAAGAGGTTTGAAGCTATCATATTTTTTTAAACTTATAATACATTTTTGCTAATTTTCTAAAAATTATATAACTGGATTACAAACAAAGAAACAGGTGTCAAAAGCACAGCAGAAATCAAGATCAATGTGGTTTTAATCCCTGAGCATAAATCAGGAGAAACTCTGTTTAAAAAAAGCCAGTAAGGTTATTAAGAGTTACTAGAAAATATAAAAGAAATCCTCTTTGCATGTGAGCTACAGCTGCAGTAGTCAAATGGAGAAACCTGGGTAGGTGTGAGGGAAAATATACAATATGCAAACAAGCCATAGCGGCTTTTGCGATCTGACATGCACTAATAGCTAACAAATGAGAGGCTCTTTCAAATAAGCTGGTCCTGCACAGCTGAATTATGATAGGCAAATGGGATAGGAATGAATGAAAGAGCCACGCTCCCTGTCACAATATGCCTTTGCAAAACCTACTTCCCCTCAGAAGTTATCGGCACCTGCCAAAGCCACAGGGATTACCCTTCCAGGATATAACAGGAGAGGAAATTCTGGCTTCTGACCAAGAAGCCAGAAACTGAAAAATGTCCTAACAAGTGAAGTGAGAAAGCGAAGCGAAAATTCTTTAGGGAAGTAATAGATTTATCCCTGCCCAACCCTGACTCCTCATTGACATTTAGCCTCTGCACTGCAGCATTAGAACTGCTCACAGAGGACTAAAGAAAATGGCAAACAAATCTGGGTCTAACAGGGTATGCTTCATCACCCAGCCGTGATTCTCTGAAAAACAGCAAATACATAGAGAAATTTGACCCACCAGTATACTCTGTCCCACTGGCAAAAAATTTTCAACGTACATACGTGCCCAGAAAGCCAAGAGCCAGAGCCCGGAAGAAAACCCTCTGCCATGGGGAGTGCAGATTTCACCTGGAACTGCTGCCCTGAGCTGAACAAAATACCCTGACACAGCCTGGGACATGTGTCCAATGAATATCTCTGGTTTGCTGGTCAAGAAATAGAGACCTTGGCTCCCTTTGTCAAGAACAATAGTGGGAATCCCCACCTGGTTGCCCAATTCCATTTACACTCCTCTACATTCCAGCCTCCTGAAGGTCCTGAACAACCTTAAAGCTCTTCAGCTCCATTCAGTGCTTTTCCTAGTGTTCAAATATGGTTCTTACTCTAGCTAGGACACTCCTTGTATCTTCTCTCTTTTTACTAGCTCTTTTAATTTGCTAACAAATAAATACACAGAGCTACAGAAAAATATTCTCTTCTGAAGTGTGTGATGGCAAAAATCAGTGAATAGGGGGCAGAACATGTGAGGGACGAAGGGACAAACATGTACACAGAGAAAGAGAGCCTAGACACAGAGGAATTGATGGGTCACCCTGTATATATTCACCAAGGTCCTGAGTAGACATGAATGTGATGGTAGAGATTTAGTACTTTATGAGGTTTTTTTGTGAAAATAGGGTGAACTTCATTTTTACTCTAGCGATTGAGTCTCATAAAAGGTAAGTAGCCATCTATGAATAATGTTTACTTTAAGACTTCAGGAGCTAGTTGTTTCTACTATAAAGATGGAGATATAAATTCTGATCATCTAAGCTCAAGGTCAGTATTGTTCATCATAGCAGAAATTCTGTTTTACTATTTCTTGTCAAAGTATTGGAAATAATTACTGAAGACCCCATTCAAATTCAAGTGTTCAAGAGCTGGGAAATGCCAGATTAAAACTGCTTGTGGAAGTCAGTTTGGACCTCTTGAACATATCTGCTATGAAACCATCTTCTATTATGTGATTACAGACTACTTTTCCATGGCATAGCTGCAGTGCTTTTTGTGTGCACTGTGCATGGTGTTCTGAGAAATGGTATTTGGGGAATGAATCAGGTTTATCTAGTGAATGAGGCTTTCATTTCTCTCTGCCTCATTTGTTTCAGGAACTGGAAAGTATATAATGAACCAGCAAGGGACTACAGAACGAGAAAATAAGATTTAATGGTTAAGGCAGCTGCCACTGAAGAAGTGAATTCCATTTCTGGATCTGCCACAGAGCTCCTATGTGATGTTGGACAAATTACTCCACATTTCCCAGAGATGACCATTAACTTGATGTTCCTCGTTTTCTGGTCTCTATACAAGGCAACCGAGCTGAGCTATTGAACACTTATAGCTGCAATTGATGTAGATTAAAACTGTCTTCATATACACATAAAGATTGATTAAAATTATAGAGATTATGAAAGAAACGTTATTTACAAATTAGCTGATACATTGTCAACTATTTTCCTCTGCCACCTGTAGGGATAACAAACCCATGAATGGCCAGGGTATTATGCAGGCAATTTCATTACTGTGTGTGAAGCATTCAGGTATGATAGCTGTGAGAACAATGATGCAACCAATAATTTTATATTCAGTGCAGGTTTTGAATGATGTGGTGGTAAGGAAAACCCTGGGACCGCATCCTACATGAAGAAGATGGAAAGAAACATAAGCTAACTGCTGATGAAGCAGGGTCATGTGGAAAAAAAAGGTATTAATTTTTAAAAGTATGTCAGAGTGCCTGCACTCCTAGCGGCCAAGTTCAGTTTCACAAGAGCAGCCTTAGGCCTTAGGTAGCATATAGTTTCTGCATAGGCTTGATTTTGCTCTTTTCATGTAGATTTGGAGTTGTGTTGTCGAATATGTAGTATAGGTTTTATGTGAGAAGAATCCAGGCACTTTCCCCCTCTCTCATTTCTAACCTAGGTCGCAGACAAAAGGCAGCTTGAATCTAAGTCCACACCTTAAAGAGGTGTAGAAGAGGTGATAAATGTGATAAAGATTAACGTCTTGGATTTGGGAATGAACCTCCAGATTGACATGGCTTGAAATGAACACGCAGACGGATGCGGTTCCACGGTCTGAAAATGCTGCATCCAAGCCTGTCCTGGAAACAGGCCTGACTACAAGAACAAGGTGTTCCTGCAGGGAGAGAACACCCACTTGTTCTCTGGACAGGAGCCCACTGTCTCAGCCTTTCGCTCAGGGGAGCGGTCAGGCTGAGCAGCAATGCCCGAGGCCACCAGTGGCCATTCCCTGCTCAGTTCATGCCTCAGAGGATGTTAAACCTTGTCTGGTCCATGGGAGATGGAGATGGGCTGGGCAGGCTGAGGTCTGCCCCGGAGCTTGGCTTTTACCTCACTGCTTATCTGAGCTGGCCAACTGCACCACTGTGTCTGCCCCAGCTGGGACAGGACGTGTGCCCAGGTGTGACCTGGCTGACTTTTGTGCCTGCACTGAGGTGCTCACCTGCACTTGTACAGCTTGAAAACGGGGAGAATTGTTCTTTCCTATTAACACAAACAGATTCTGCTGGAGGAAGAAAGGAACTGGAGATACCTTTGCAATTCACTAAAACTTGGTGTTATGATAAGGAAATCACAGTGCAGGGAAGTCCTATCTTGTTACTAACTTCCCTATTATATGAAAGGCATGAAAGAAATGAATATTGTGACAGGGTCATGACTTTGCTTATAAAACCTGCATATTAAGTGGTGGAAAAGATTACTGCCAAATGCCTTGTTTTACTGTTCACCCTCTCTCGCAGTCTCCTATTTTCTGATACCTGCTATAGCTGACACTCACTTTGCCAAAATATATTACAGGCCACATGGAAGATCATATATCAGCAAATAATGAAATCAAGTTAAAATGCAAGTTTCCTATAATGAGTTGAGCCAGCCCATTACAGCATTACGTTCAGGTGTTACACTGGGAGAGAAGATAGGCTTTAAGGTACATTTTAAATTTGATTGCCTGCGAGAAAGCAAATATGCAACTTCAAAATTTCACAACAACATGCCTGCTTTTTAAAGCTTAAAGCAGTTTCATTCATGAGTTTATAATTTGTCAAAGTATTTTCACTAGATTTGCATGCAAATTATGAAATACAAAACCAATTTAGTACAGCAAAGAAAATTATTTCAATCACTAAGGGAAATAAAAGCAACTTTTACTTAGAGCATGAGAAGAAAAGAAAAGAAAAGCAAACAAGAGATTAAAAGTATCGTCTCTTGATGAATTCCATTGTTTGGCCTAGAGAAGATTAGCCAGAAGAGTAAAAAATATTTAAGAACTTATTCATAAATATTACCAACCCTAAATCCACATTCTGAATAAACTAAACATTCCTAATCTTTCACATCTTCATTCTAAACTTTCCTGATCAGTGCAGAATAGTAATTATGACCTGGACCTTAGGACAAAGGAGGGGTGAAATTTCCTCATTCCAAACTCCAGATGGCATAAATTGTCATGGATTCATTGAAGTAATTTCAGTTCTGGTAGTTTCCACTGTGTGAAGATTCAGTTCCACATTAATTGCCTCTATAAAGTAGTTTATAAATGTTTATTTTGAATCTTACCAAACCAATGGGTATAAGTTTAAAAAAGTAATGAGTAAACATAGACAAGATACTCATAGATAATCAGGAAGACATTACATAAAGCAATTTATTATTGAGGGGGAAAAAAAAAAGAGTTTTGTGGATCTGTATCTTTATCCAAGCCAATGAAGCCCTTTGGTGTTCATGCCTCAATTAGAACAGCATTTCAGCAGTGAGGCTGAAATAGTAGGACAACATACTAAGGTGAACAATGTAACATTCAACTGACATCCTTCACCCAGGTACGTACCTCAACATACACTGTAAGTATCTCACCTGGTATCTTATCGATATTACAAAGAAAACACAATTCCCACTTTAAAAGTAGATCTTAGAATCACAGAATATCCTGAGTTGGAGGGGACCCACAAGGATCATCGAGTCCAACTCCTGGCCGTGCACAGGACACCCCAAAATCACACCATGTCCTGAGAGCACTGTCCAAAGGCTTCTTGACCTCTTCCAGGCTGGTGCTGTGACCACTTCCCTGGGGAGCCTGTTCCGGTGCCAGCCATTCTGTGAGTGAAGTGTTTCCAATGCACAAACACCCACATGACAGCTCTGAGCACAGCAGAACCCGCAGAGGGAACTGAACCCCAACAACTAGAGCCCTAGTGAGGTATTTTGAAACAAGCATTTTTAGCTATTCAATAGGATCTTTCTTAAAGGAACTACATAGTTAAAAATATTTTGATACATAAAGATTTAAAAGAGCCTCCTCTCTCGTTTCCACTTGAGTACCAGGAAATCAGAAGTACATGGGCTATTTTTGTTAATTTGGCTGATCACCTTGCAAGCAATGAATGATCCATGAACAAGAGGTATAATTCCTTCAAGGATTCAAACTAGCTAGTTTTCAGCTGACAGAGTCAGATCCAGATAAATAGATTTCTTTGATTTTTGATATTCTTTCATCCAAGAAAAATTGTCTGAGGATAGAACAAACCAATTTCAAGCTCCTGGACAGAGTATAAACACATTCAGTTATACATTTCTAATACCTGGGTTGTTTTTTTTTTTTCTTTCAATAGACCAAAAAGACACACTTTACTTAATTAAATCCTTTTTTTTTCTATTACCTGTTTGTGACTACAGACCCCAATAAGCATTATGATTATATTTTGGTATCTGTCATAGGAATATAGAAAACCTCAAGATTTCTTTGCACAGTACTGTCAGGATTCTTCCTGATGCACTGATACAGTAAAAGAGGAGTGATGATGATGATGATGATTTGGCAAACATACAAAACACAAAGACACAACAAGAAAATTTTAAGAAAATGAGAAAATAAAAAAAAGTAGAGGGCAATCTGAGAAAATTATACAATTACATATAGCAGTAAAAGCACAGCAAGAGCAGCTTTAATGCAAATGAATAGCTTTGTATGGATCCAACTGAAATATAGTGAAAGGAAAAACATTGTCTTCTGCCACCAAATGCTTTGGGGACCAGGAGTAGCATTTGATATAGGAAAGACCCACACCCCTGTGCTGACTTTGTTTTGAAAAGGAGAGAGCATTTCCCTACACCTCCAGAGAGCCACTGGAGTGGTGCACAGGTGTTTACGTGGTACACAAGCATGGCACAGCACTGCAGAACGCTGATCCCTGCGCACCACTGCAACATGAGCTGGTTCCACAGGAACTACTTACTCTTGGGGAGTAAGGAGAGGAAATTATGCTTCCCCCATGGGTCAGAAGGCAGAAAAACCTCACCCCTGCCTCTGACTTTGATGTTACCAACACCAAGACAAAGGACATTTGGGAAGCCTCCATTCCAGTCAAGAAGGTAGGAGGTGGAATTTGCAATAATTAAATGCAACACTCCAGCATATGTTCATCAGTCTTAAGAAAGACAAACTGTGACCCACTCCTTTAGGCAGCCATCCTGTGAAATGATGCAAAGGTACTTGTGGACATAGCAAACCATCAACCCATCTCAGTAAAGCAATTAATTTTTGTTTTCACCAAAGCAATTTCTTAAGATATGCTTCCTAGAATAGTGTTATCATCTGATAAATGTCTGGAGTGACATACAGAAAGTCCTGACGTGCAAGTGTCCAGGCTCCATAACACAAACTGTCACATTGTCTAGGATGCATGTGAAGAGAAAACCAGGCACTGGGGACATTTGACTTCATTTGATAAAGCCATGATATTCACCAGCTCACAAGGAGAGCTTCATGTCTAGGGTGGGAAACCCACTAAATTGTTTCAGAAAACAGCTATCAAACATTCAGGCTATGACTCAGATCTGAAAAACTGGGGTTAGGAGCAACCTGAACTACCTACTTTGAAGTCTAGTGCAAGCCTCTGCATAACTCTGCTTTCCAGGAGCAGAGTAAGGACATATTTTGTTTGTTTGTCCGCCCATTTCTTGCTTCTCTTTTTTAGTTAAGACACAAAAGCTCCCAAATTCAAGGACTATCATCATGCCATATACCTGCACCTCGCAGATCCATCATGCTGCAGCCTGGGACTGCTGGAACACAAAAAGCAGTGTTGTGTATTAAAGTGGAGGGGTAGGCAGCATCATAAGGATCCCAATACAGTCCTACAACACGAGCAAGAATAGTTATTTCATGCATGAATTAAGCCTGCATGACAGTAAGAAAGTTCAGTTCTTCACTGCTTTCAATACTAATGCTGATAATCAGTGCAAAATGACTGCAGTTTTCTTTTTTCATGTGAAGTTTACACAAGAACATTTAGCAGCAATTCGTAATGTGGTGTATAGTGTGGATGTATTGAAATATTTCTAAATGCTCATTATTACAAAGTGGAATTGAAGGGAGAATTTTTTACTCACTGTTTTGCAGTAACTTTTGCGTACTTTTCATCATAAATATTTAAGCAAACTGTTTGCAAATAGGGCTATACTTCCCTGAGATGCATTAGGCCAAGCCATTTACCTACAGTTAAAGTGGTAAAATATTTAGGAAAAAAGTAGCAATTCCTACTGTGGAACTTTACTATAACTGCAGAATGATTTAATTTGCAATTTATCTTAAATGTGCAGTAACTTCTAGAAGTAGGAAATTAACACCGAGGTGAGCAGTTTACTTCCCTCTAAGTAGAAACTGAAAATAGATTTCTTCAGATAAGAAGGTGCTGAAGTGGGACTTGAGTGGTATAACTTAAGGAAAACCATAAAATGTTGCCAAAAATAACAGATAACTGTCCCTGAAGTCAATGCCTCAGGAAAATACTAATGAAGAGTACATCAATGAAAATGCCATTTTTCATACAAGATATAAAATCTTCTGATCATTGTGTAGACATGAATGACCCTGGGTATTTTTTGCTAATACTGGAGACCTTGGCCCCTGAATTTGTTCTGAACCAATTTGATTTAATTGCATGCTGCACACCTAATTCCTCCTGCAAACTTCTAAACTATTCTGGAATGCTAACTTTTTCTTCCTAAATACCTATTACCCTCCACTCAAGGAATTTTTTTCAATTCTCTGCCTGTATTTCTGGGTTTGATTAAGTATATTTCCTATATTTTGTGGTCCTTCTGAAACAACAATTTTTCAAAATGTAAGCTTTTAAGAAAAGCACTGTGAGACTATCAAACTAAATACAGAGGAGTCTCATAACAGAATATGTGTGCAAGGATTTTCAATTCAAGAATTTGTTTAACATTCTCCTTTTGTGTTGGCTGTTTCTTAAAAAGTAAACGGTACCATCTGTATAGACCATCTGAACTGAACTGACCCTGAGCAGGAACATGAACAGAATGAACCTACAGATAATCCACAACACTTTGTTAAGCCCGAGGATAGCTAATTTACTTCCAGAAAATATGGACAGGCAATTACTACCAGAAAACTTTAATGAACAAAAAATTGAGAAGAATTATTTTAATTTTGCAAGTGCTACTTTCCACAGGAGTTTGTTCTGTGGCATAGTTTTCAGCAGTTCCAAATCATAAAGGAACGAGTCATCGGGGCTGGTTCTGAAACCAGCATCTGTTTTCCTACTCCTGTCAAAACCATTTACCTTTATTTAGTGTGAGGTTTGGCTTCTACATTAGCAGAGCCTCCGACACAGGGTATCAGCACACGCCTGTGAGAATTGCGTGTGCTGCTCTGCATCTCTGGTGTGCTGCCTGGCCAGTCCCACGTATGCTGCTGCTTCCACATATGCTACCAACAGCAGCAGATAACAATCAAAGAGTGGCAGAGGAAGAATAATTACGTTTAAGGAATGAGGCAAGAGACGGAAGAAAATCTGAACACATCGGGGCGTTCTTGAGGAGATATTGGCTTCCCAGCCTTGCTTTCGTGCCTGCCTGGTCCTCAACAGCTCCATCCCCACCTACCCTCCAGCATCCTGCCTTTGGGCACTGGCCCCACCAGCACTGGAGGCACGATGGAAATCACTGGTACCACTCGACATCCTAATTTGCTCCAAGTGCTCAGCTGCTGCTGCAAGACCAGCCTGAACACTACTGGAGCTTGTCTCCCCCGCAGGGAAGTCAGGATAACTCGATTTGCTGCTGTCAAGGCAAAGGGTGCCAAGCCAAGAGAGCTGCTTCTGCTGAGCCCTTGGCACTGAAATCAAGCCTGTGCTTCTGTCATGCCCTTTTTGTTGCTTGGATTCACGAGGAACTGCTTCCTCTCCCTGCACAGCTAAACTGTACCACCGTGGGAGGCTTGAACTGTGTTTTTAAACAGGCTCCCTGCTGTTCTGTGTCACATTCTTTCTTCTTCTCTTTCCACAGCAATTTCATATATATTACATTCTAAAACAGAGGGCAAACTCCAGAAACGAGCATCCTGCACACAATTTTCCAACGTTCATGGCCAATTTGCTGCATTCTGCCGTGAATTTCATGACAAGGAATTCAGAAACCATTAATATTGCATTTGATCTTTCCTCCTTTTTCCCTCGTACCCACCAATGCTTGCGTACTCACAGTATGTGAAACAAAGAGGGGGGATCCTCAAATTCCAAAACCTTCCTACTTACTGATTTTTACATAAATTAAATTAACCCTGACTTCTTGAAAATGTTGACTTCAAGAAAAAAATTACAATTTGAGGATATAACTGATAGCACTACCATGGAAACACCAATTAATGTATTTAGTCATGTCCAGGAATTGATTTAATGAAGAATTCAGATTTATTGATGTTAGAGTCCCATTTTTACTTTTCAAATATTTCAGTAATGTAAAAAAAATGATGTGTTAGATTTGCTTCTTGGCTTACACTAAGTATTATTACCCTGTATTTTCTCATAGGGAAGTGTTCTGCAAGAAGCACTAATGATAATCATTAAAGGTAAGAAAAAGTTAAAATTCAAAGGAATCTCTCCATCTTTAAGTTCCTCATT
This sequence comes from Pomatostomus ruficeps, assembly GCA_013400735.1. Lineage (NCBI taxonomy): Eukaryota > Metazoa > Chordata > Aves > Passeriformes > Timaliidae > Pomatostomus > Pomatostomus ruficeps. Next base: position 67,505 of record VYZT01054925.1, read on the forward strand.
CTTTGCCAAATGCACACATACCTTCATATATATATATGAGTGTATAAAAATCAGAGGCAGTGAAATAAAGAATGTCTTTGATTTCATTTCAAGAAAAATGTCAAATGCAGAGATGCATCCACTATCCTTTCCTAGATATCAAAGCTATTTTCAACAGAAGGGTCTCTGCTCAGCCAAAAATATAGTCTGTTTCCATACTGCAGATGAAGTCTGCAAAAGCTCAGAGAAAAGAGGGGGGAAAAAAATCAGTTTTCATGGCCATGTACCAATTTCTACAGGATGAAAGATGAAAGCATTTTTGGCTGAATCAGTCGGTATCTTTTAATTAGAAGAAGCATTTCCAAAAGTGTCTAGTTGTCTCTAGGAACACAAGTCTCGGTCACTGACTTCAATTCTGCTACAAAAATTATACTATGACTTAGTGACATCTTTCACAGAAATGGATCGATTTTTCTTTCATAAAAAATGCAAGAAAACCTGGCTTTCAAGTCATTTGGCCTTTTATTATAATATATTACATCCCATGCACTGTCTTGATGACATTTACTATTTCCTATGCAGGATCCCACAGTATGTATGAGTTGTCCGAAGTTCAAAGAGGGCAATCATTAAAATTTGACATTTATGTCAATGTGTGCACAGGGAGTTTACCTTTTCATTAGCTGCATAGATATATATTTTATTTTTTTTCTGGTGGAAAAAGCTGATTATGAAGTTATGAAAGACTTGGAGTGATTTTGTGTGATCCCAGTTGAGACTAATGGGTAATTCTTTATGATCATAACTGAGATTACTGGGTAAAGGAATTGATTAAAGATAGGGTTTTTTTGTTGTTATTTGCTGAGTTGTCAGGAGGTGTTGAGTCATGCTGTGAGAAGTTTGAGTGCTGAATCCTCTGCTGTCATACACAGAAATGTCACGTTATATTACACAGCATGGTGAAGTAGGTTAAAAAAATTCTTTGTACATCATAGGGTAGTTTGGTAAACAAAACTGATCAACTTCACAAAACTGGTTCCCCATCCAATTGTATCTTATTTTTCATGCCTGATAGGCTCAGATTTTTTCAGTGCACAAGTCCCAACATTTGTCTTTCTCCAGATGAACAAACTGATTTGAATACTGTAACAACATGACTGTTGACAGCCAAGCTGTAATAGGTCTTTCTTTTGGTGCAGAAGTGTTTATTAAACTCCTCCTGATAACAAATTCATCTGTTGTGTCTTTTCCTTGTTTAACCAGGGTACAGTAGCCCAGCAAACTTCTGCCTCTCAACTCATCCCAACATACTTGTAGTAATTGCATTGTGAACTTACTGAGAAGACAGAAAGATGATGATGCCATACCCAGAATCAGCTGAGACTCAACGGAGTTTTATGTCTGGTCATGGCATGAAGTCCAAATGAGGAGGAATTAATGACTTTTTGCAGTGAGTTTTAATTTTAACCAGTTTAGCCATGTTGCAGTGACACCAAAATCCCATGCAGGTGGGTCTTGGCTGGCATACAGCTGTGGTCCCAAACACTTGGGAGAAAAAAGGAGAGCAACTCTGAGAAATAAAGCTGCCTGTGGTTCATGTGTCTGTGGAGGCTGAGGATAACTCCTCAGGAGCTGTGTGGAGACATTGTCTTCTGGAAGAAAACATCTTGAGCACTTCTCCTTCAAAGTCCAGCTTGAAGGAGACTGAGGACAGATGAGGACAAGGCCATCAACATTCCACTTACAAACTCTTCCTGAAGGGTTCCAGAAGGAACAGGCAGTGAGACCATCACCCAGCAATATCAAGACAAAAATTTTGCTTTAGTTCTTACTTGCTCTCACCATGATCTTGTTATTATTTAATCCTGTGATTAAAAGACAGGCTAGACTCTCCAGGCCTTTAGGAGGAGTTTTCCAGAATTATCTCCATACTCAGTGGTGGCAGTGAGCATTAAACTCATGTGGCATTTTCTCAGCACTGCAAGTGCCACCACCTAGCTCATGTTCTGTCAAAAGCAAGACCACACCACGCAAGGAGTGGCCACACATTTATGAGGAGTAGGACATTCAGTGGTCTCAATTCCTGTCTTCAGGACCCTGCATTTAGTAGCTCTTATTCAGGCTCATTTAAGTTGAATTTGCATTAGAAAAGTGGACCTAAGATCTTCACAGGTAACATGAGAAGGAAAACTCTACACAGATCAAGATAAAGAGGATATTCCTACCTTCTAAAATCTTCAAAAAAGGGAGATTTTCCCCAACTACAGCTGTACAAGTATCTTCTAGATATCTACTCTGAATTTCTATCTTTGCTAATCATTCGGGTATTTAGCTGAAACAAAAACAAAGATACTTTTTTTTCTCTATATTTTTATTAACCTAATTCACCTCAGGAATGAGAGGCCCTTGATAAGACTATTTCATTCCACAATGCAATGTCATTAAGGTATAATTGGACCAGCCCATCACATCCTTATGTGTTTTCCCATCTACCTCTTTAGAAATAAACAATGTAATTTTAGTTATGATATTTACCTAAAGATTTCTATTGCATCTGTGGTTGAAGTAGATATTCTGAAAGTTGTTTTATACAGTATTTACACATAATTATCTCAGTAAATATTTTAAAAGCTGCCCAAAACAGGGGAGGAGTTTTAAAAGTTTTGTGGCTGCAGGTAAAAGTTTTGCTTTGTTCAGCTTCCCACTGCCCTTTTTACTAAGCAGCCTGTGGCTTCTAACGCACTGCTGACAGCCACCTTTCAGATTTCTATACATCTCTTAAAGACAATTACTGAATTTACCCAATGAGCCAGACTAGGAACATCCTAATAGGTGTGTGAAAGGCTAACAAGCTGGAAGCCTTTGAGGTGGTGTCAGTGTCTCACATCCCTTGATGTCAGTGAGTTGATAAAATTGTTACTAGTTCAAGAAGGCACGCACCCATGGTTTCTCCTTTCAGTCATTCCCTTCAGCCAAGGCTAGATAGTTAAGGTTTTGTATCTCAGATGTGGTAAGTGGGCTGAAATGTCAGAATTCACTCCTCAGAAACTTCACAAACAAGGGAGTTTGTGTTCCACGGAGGACTGAGCTGTTAACAGGGGGAGAAACAGTCTCATTTCCAATTCACCTATATATTATTAATATTATTTTTAATAAAGGGAATGTCCTTTCTCCCCATAACCTGACCAGGATGTTGATGAAAGGATAAGGCTTCTTTAAAGATTATTCTTTCTTGGAACCACCAAGCACGATGCAGCTGTTACTCTGTCACGTATGGTATGACAAAGTTGAGCTGTGAGCAGAGATATCCCACTCCTTGTTCAGCCCAAGAAACTGCTCAAGCCTGGGGGAAAAGTTCAGGATTTAACTTCTGAGAGCTGTCAGCCTCCTAGCACTGAGTGGAGTCAGCCATTCTCAATCCCCACCAAGCTGAACCATACATAGACTGAATGGGATGATTTCAGCTACAGGTAGCACTTGGTGTGAGCCCAAATAGCAGAACTCACCCAGAGCTCCCATTAGTACTCATTACAGCAGTAATAATAAACTCAGCAACTTTTATATTTGGTAAAACCCTGTGTGTACCCGTTATCACGAAAGAAATAATGCAGTAATGAATATCACCAGCACTCTAAGGCATTAGGAGTTCAGGAGAACACAGCACTACAGTGTAGTAATCTACGACAGCACGTAGAGATTAAACAGTTGACTCTGAAAGTATCATTTGCATAGAGGCTGCCTACGGAAACTGAGTGTAAACAAAGGTACCCATCCTGGTATCTGTACAGAAAACAACTTGCACTGCGTAAAGGCCTGGGTTGCAGACGGATGCAGAGCAAAGAGTGCCACCTACAGAACTGCTGGGAACAGTTCCTTCGATGTATTAGGTCCCCTTTCCATTTACAGACCATAGATGATGATGTTTAGTTAGCATGTCTGGTGAGATTAAGTCCGAGCTGCAGTGCTCTCAGAGCCAATAAATTAACCGAAAAGTGAAGCAACATAAGAGCAAAGCTGCTAAACAAAAGAGGTGTTTCAAAAATTTGCTAATACTGCAGCTATAAGAAATCATCTTGCCAGCTCAGAACAAGCCTGCTTTCAATGTGCACTTCCCACGTGTTCGACATCCTAATATGGCTCATTTAATACTCGCACAGAATCCATAATACACAAGAAAACCTCTGAAAAGCTACTGCTGCCATTTTACTTTCACAAGGGTGCCCTCAATGAAAAGAAGCACAGAAGTTAAAATCTGTGCATTTCTTCCTACTTCACCTCCATTAGTCGACGTCCAGGAACGTGCCCTTGCTGGGGTTAACGGGACGGCAGCTTCCTGGGTAACCGGGGCTAGTCGGCAGCTCGGAAACAGATGGCAGGTTAAATAGGCTCAGCTGGGAGGAGTTTTTGCTTTGGCCTTTACCACCTCCCTTTAGACTAACACATGACCATATTGTGACAGGAAGATTTTAGGTGGTGGTCAAAAAGTACAACAGACATTCCTTATCCACACGCAAATATTTCCCTGCCCAGCCTATACATCACTGTGATGCATTTAATGATGACCATAGAGATGACTATAATAATACGGCTGGACTGTGAATTCCCAATTCTATTAAGAAATACGCTTGTTCTGGGAGTGTTAAGACTCACGTATTGGGTCTACAATAAACAAATGAAAGGAGGCTGCTGTGGTAGCGGAGAGAGGAAAAAAAAAATTTTCCCTTCACACCTGATCTTTGTAAAAAGTTTTAAAACCCTTGGGGTTTGTGTGTCAGATGGCTTGCATATCCTGAAAAATCAGACTATTTGGGGCTGAACCTGGTCAGTCTGCTCAGCTGCTGTGTGTCTGCCAAGGTTTGAGCCAATAACATATTGCAAGAGCCAGTGCAGTAATTATACAATCTGATCTCCGCATGCTACCAAAATAAACTCATAGCTAATGATGGCAGTGCTACCATCATTTAGCAGGCTGAAGAAGTGTGCCATATTTAACGCTTCCTCATGAGATTGCTCTCCTAATCTGAAAGAGATTTAAGACACTTAGAAACGTGCAGCTTCTCCTTTCTGCTGTTTTCCAACCGCTCCCGGTCACATTGGCCCTCTCTGCTCTATCCTTCAAATAAACAGAAAAGCTGCTTTCACAGCTCATCTCCAGATACGAAATTACTTTCACGGTGGCTGAGTGCTCTCTGCTATCCAAATTTCTCACAAAAAACATTGCTTTCATTTTCTTGTGCTACTGAGCTGAACAAAGATAAAAGAAGTCAAATAAAGATTATTGATTTATTGTTATCATTTCTCGTCCTTTCTCCTCCTTAGGAGCATCATTGTGTACTTTATACCAACATATGCAGCAGCAGCAGCAATGCCACAAACGAGTCGGCTTTGTGACTCCTTGCAAGCCTGAGTTATCAGCAGCCACCTGTGCCATACGCTGTACTGAGGAATTAGTGATTTGGAAAATTATCCAATCCATACTCTCAAATCAAGGGAAAGATCTCTTGTTTGCAATTACTCCCTCAGAACTTGCTGCTGCTCATTCCTGCATTTGATAAAATTCAGGTAGTGGAACTACAGCACTGGACCTTTACAGTGACAGTTCATCGGGCTTCATAAGTATATTCTCAATGCCACAAAAGATGATATTATTATTACTAGAGGGTAATTATATTGATTTTTTTCCTCTGAGGTTCAATGTAGGTTGTATAACTGGGAAGTTACAGTTACATTCTCATTCCTACCAATGCATACAGCCCAAAACCAAAGGAAAGTTTGAAATTCAATGTAGCAGAAGCTAACACCCTCTGCCATGGCAATAACTGCAAAATAGTAGCTTTTTCACATCTCCTGTAGATGTACCACGAGGCAACTTCTCCAGAACCAGAATGGGAGCAGACATGAGGCCTTACAGATGCCTTTTCAAATGAGCTATTAACATGAATCCATTAAATATTTCTATGAAGGGCAGATAAATTAGACCCAGTCCCCAACACAAATTTCTTTTTTCTTCTTTTTAGACATAGAAACTTGAAAAAGCCCCTGGCATAGCTGATAGGTCAACATCTAAAATCTACGCAATTTAAAAAACCCCAACCAACCAACCAAAAACATGCCACAAAATTATCACACAGTAACAAGGCTTTGAGAGAACCCCAAGCAGTAAAAGGCAGCAGCTGTACTTCACGAATGCGGAATACCTACCAACATCTTGGAAACAACTGGATGCACTCGTTTGCAGAACAACAGTTTACATTCCTGTAACTAAGTACACAACTTATCCTGCAGGATGTCTTTTCTGACAGATTGGGAATAGAAACAGGCTAACACAGCTCCCTGGTTAGGACAGACACCTCGGGCTGTGGTGAAACATGACCTTTATAGATATCTAGCAAAAAAACATTTAAGAAACAGATATAACATCATGACCTTTTTAGATAGATAGCATAAAACATCTAAGGGAAAGTCCTGCCCCTCTTCCCTTCTGCCACAGAAGCCACGGACACAGCAGGAGCTGCCCAAGGGCCGGTGGTGGCACTGGGAGCTGCAGGTTTTCCTGACTCCTGAGATGACAGTAATGGTGGGACTGATTACACTGAACTTTGCCACCTACATGCCTGTTATTTTGGCTCTCCCTACAGCTGCTGGAGGGCAGAGAGGCAGATCCAGAAGTGGGGTTTAAAATAAATGTCTCAAGCAGAATATAGGAATTCTAAAACACACTTTATGAATTCTTCTTTGGGGGCATTTCCATTGCTTTGACTACAAAGGGACTACTAATTCCTAATGAGAGTTCACTCAGATGGATGGCAGCTCAAGGGATGACACTTACACACCCTCAGGGGTGACAAGGGACTGCTTATATGGCTCCAGCACACAGAAAAGATCACATTTTAGTGGAATTACTGCAGGATACAGGATTTCCTCTATCAAACAGAAGCCAAGGCTTAGCACTATTGCACTGCACTTTTGCTTCTTAATGGAAAATAATCTTGTAAAAGTGGAATTACTTCTCCGACAGACTTTTGGTTTTCTCACATGAAAATAAACCAACATAAAAAGCAAAGAGTTTATTTCATTAAGTCTGAGCAATTAAAGATGCAGCACCTCTAATGACAGTGTTTTGCTGCTCCTACAGTCCTACCATGGGCAATCCCATTCCATATAGAGTCTGTAAGGGATTTTTAGCAAAACAATGCCATGTTAGTGAACTTTGAAAGGAGAAATTTTTGAGGAATGATAGCCCAAAGGGTAATCAGAACTGGAAATCCAGAAACTGACTAAAATCTCCAGGAAGGAACCAAATGCATGATGAAGAAATCAGGAAGAAAAGAACAGGTTTTGTAATGACAAGATTCAAGATGCCAGTTATGTTGGATGGAAGCTAATTAAACTCTGGAACAAAAGTGTAGAGCCCCAATAGAAGTCAAGAGCCACAGCCAACACTCTAAAAGAGGAAAATCTGAGAGTCTAAAACCATCTTACAGTGAAAATCAAATAAGAGATACTTGGAGGACACTGGAATGAGGAGAATGAGAACAATTTGCTGGAGACTATCACAGGTTAATGAAGCAGTTAAGGAAGAGAAAGGTCCATCTGAGAAGGCAAACGATCTTTTGCCTCAGTGAAACAGGAGACCCTTGCTCCTTTCTACTAATTAAGAATAAATTCTATCAAAAGAGGTGCCAGGCATTCTGGAACAAATAGCAAACTTCTGAAAAAGCATCTAAAAGTTATCTGAAGTGCATATAAAACACACTCTCTCTGCTTCTCTGATGTGTGCAGCACAGTGCAGCTGTATTTAAAATCAGCGCAGAATCTCTCCGGGGGATTACTGACCAGTGAATGTAAATGGCAGCTCAAATCAGAAAAACAAAACACTTGGAAGATGATGATAATAAAGGGGCTAATCAGCGCTGGTTTTGTGAAGAAACACCGTATCTTTTCTCAAGACTACAGCTCTATGTGTTATCTTCTAGAAAAGCCATCTTAAATGCCCCCAAACTACCGTTTCCACTCCCCTCACATATATTGCAATGGCCTTACCAACAATTGTGCCACTGTAATTGTTGGAGAACCTCTATTATATTACAATAAATTTCTTTTAAAACCATATTATATATTTAATAAGAAAGATTGTACAGCCCAGCTCTCATAGAGTTTACTATGGAGGAGGCAGTAATAGGAGCACAACAGAAAAAAAAAAAGCACAAGATATTCAAGTTTGGTTTAGTAATGAAGAAAATGTGTCTTAGAGTTACAGTCTGAGAAGCTTTGTGATATTTTGATAAAATAGTGAAGAAAGAAGAAACTTTTGACAAACCAATTTTGGATTGCCAAAATAATTTTTCAAGGTCTGTTACAATAGATGAGTATAGGGAAGAAATTAGAAAGTAAAGAGGAAAACACTGCCCCAGAGAACAAATGACCAGAGTGGAAAAAACCCAAAGGATATGATTAAATGGTGTGTTTTTATCATGGTGAAAGGCTAATGACAGGGCATCCTGTGGTTACTTTCTAGGTCACTGGCTATTTAATAGATTCATTAATAATCCAGGAAAGGATGGTGTGTATGTAGGCAGCAAAACAGGCACACTGTAATTTTTCAGATTATCAGGACAGAGAGGACCGAGAAGTGAGTTCAGACTTTTACCAGAATACAGGTTTGCCTTTTTTTGACAATTTTGTCTTATGTTATCACCAACAAACACAATATGAAAACCACAGGCCTGCCCCATATAGAATACAAGAGATTGTTTTATCATCACTTAATTCTTTATGACCTAGACATTATTTTTATTTTACCAGATAAGCCCACAAGTTACACATAATTTTGATTTCCTGTTCTCATTTTTTCTTTTAGAAAATCTCCCAGAAAAGAATGTGGAATTTAGAAGTAAGACTAGTAAAATATCAAGAAACTCCATAAATCAAGCCTAATCCAATAATATAAGTTCATAAATGCTGAGCTTACATTTATTTTCTATATACCAATACTCCTCCTCTGGCCTATCCTTCTCTCAACAGAAGGGAAAGAAAATAATATATTTTTAAAATTTTTTTTTTTAAAAAATAAATTAAAAAGCAATAATCCTATTTTAAAATAAATTAAACACAACAATGAAACTTTTGTGCTTAATATCACCTAGAAGTTGATTTTTAAAGAAATATTCGCACAAAATTATTTTTATAATATAGTATTTGATAGAGTCACCATCATTCCATTTTGTGCAAATGCACAGGTACTAAAATATTCCTAATTTCTTTGTCCCTCACAGCCCTAAGAAGAGAAAAATTGTCAAGTTCTTGAAATCTGCACAGCAGCCGTACCCTGTATACAAGTGTGGAATCATAAGACTGCTTCTTAAGGTCAGTGCAGCTTATGGTAATGAATATGGAAAGGTTACTATTGTTGTCTTTTGTTGATTTCTCCTCAAAAAATGCAAAGAACAAAAAGGTCACTAAGCAATGTTTCTAAGCTACTTTGGAATTTACTAATCTATCACTGAAGAAAATAAAAAAAAGGGTTAATAAAATATACTCGAGACACAGAAAAGCAGATTAGAAGTGGCATTTAACTGTGAAACCTTCTTTAGACAGAGAAAAAATAACCCCAAAATCAGAAAGGAAAGCTACTTTCAGACTTTGATCACTAAATAAATATTTACAAACTGAATAAAGCTTTTTAAAGTACAAGGCTGGAGCACCATAACACGTCACTGAGGAATACATCTGTGACAGCGGAGCTGACATCTATCACTGTAATGAGTGCTAGATGCAACAGTTCTATGGAAACTGCACTTGTCCAGGCCAGTGACAGAAATTACTGTGATTGAGTTTTGCAGACCAAGCCTGTACTGGAGGTGACTGAAAAAGCAAACAGGGTGACAGCGCAATGGTGAGAAGAGAGCCCAGCGTGGTGCACTGAATTACCAAATTGTGAGATATCCAGGGGGGATACAAACCCGCATTTTCAGCCTTGGATAGGGAAGTGTGTGAATTAGGGGAGCTTAGAGATGAGAGGAGAAGCCCTCTCAAAGGCAGTCTGGATCGCAAAGGGACACAGGAACCAGGACTCTGTCCAAAGGCACGGCTCAGCCTTGGGTCCAGGCCGTGGAAACTTAGATGCAATATAAACCTAAAACAATGTCTCTGTCCTCTGGAATGCTTTGGTTCTAAACAAATTATAAATGGGTTTCAAGTCATTATTTGGTCGCCACCAGCCTCTCCCAGTGGAGGGTTTGCCAGTGTGATCCACTGTGGAAACCCCTGGTGATAACTAGGAGCTGTAGGGTCAGGAGATTTCCTGAGAGAAGGACAAACTTGTCATCTGATCTCAATACACAGAGCTGGGGATAGAGAACCAGAAGTGCACTATGAGACGTACATCTGAAACAGCACAAATAAAAGGAAAAGGTTTTTTTAAAAGAAAAACTAATAAGAAATTAATGGTGTTTCTATATGGATATTCCAATATATATATCAACAGAATACACACGTCAGAGACTCTGACTTATTGCATATATTTGTATTTCTGTGGTTTTCTCATGTTGTGTGGCCCTTTAGCTTGGCAATAACTTGTCTACAGTGTTTGTGCAGTGTGATGACAGAGTGGAAGAAGCAGCATAATCTTGACATTTTGGCATTACTCTTCATCTATCTTGCCTTTTGTGGAGGTTACTATATTATTTAAAATGCCAAATGCTCAGAACAATATAGATAAGCCAAATTCTATGAATTTTAATGGGAATATTTTATACTTTAAATTCAAAATAGGCTCCTTGTTTGAGAGGAGGATCAGCTTTGAAGATAACTGTGCAAACAGTGACATCGTCACATTAAGCTGGTTGGTAGAGTAAGTTTTGAATGAAGAAGAACATGTAAGAAGAATTTTCATGAAACAGCCCTTTCACTGATAGGGGCTAGGTTAATCTAGTTTAGAAATTTTGAAGTCACAAAGCAATGGATGTTTCCTATGTAATGGATGGAGCTGCTGGACTTATGTGATCATTTGTTCGTACTTTTATAAAAATAGAGATTATGGAATTAAGGGACATAATTACGTACATTGCAGAGGAAATAAGCACCACTAATTTATCCATTTTCTATTACAGAGAATGACATCTTTAACAAAAGGAAATTTAAATTGAATTTTAACACGGTAGGGCCATTTTCTCATGCTGAGCGTATTCTTTTGTGCGTGTACATATACAGGCAAAGGTTTGAGTCTGAATTTACTTCTCAAGCAAATTTTATGTTGAAACCACACATGATGATATGTCCAGATGGAATGCAGAGAGAAGAAAAGAATTTCAGATTTCATCTGCATTTTCATTTCAGTATATATGTCAAATGCTTTGCCTTCTTTAAATAAAGGTCAAGAAAACACAAAGATTTTCTTTTTATCTTAAGGGATTCTTTAAAACAAGGAAGATGTGGGTGGAATGATTTGGAAATGAATTCTTTTTGAAATTCTCTACTGCAGTCAATTGAAGTCCTGAAAAGACAGATTAACTGTTGGAAAGTTAAGCATACAATTAAGAACATATTTTTGAGAAATTTAGCCTTGCATATCATTAAATAGTATCCAAAAATACAGGAATCATTTATTTAGCATTTCTCAAGGCATTGTTTTCGGCAAAATAAAAGGTATTTTTAAAAAATTGGGTAAGTTAGTAGAAGACAGACATGTAAGAACTCAGCTGAAGGTCAGACACATTCTGAAGACAGATTCTCTTCAGTTTAACTTCTTCATCTCTCTGAAATTACAATAGGGCATCTCACTTTTTCCTGAAGCAAATACAAGGTTGATACCTGTGGCTGTGGTTACTCCAAGGGTGCTGTAATGATTGGCTAACCCAGCCTTGCACAGAAAGGCACAGGAGCCATCAGAAGAGCAAGCCATAAGTGATGGAGGCAACGACTCACCAGGGATTCACTAGCACAGGTAGCAAGGGATGAACAGACTGCTCCAGTGCTCCTGAATGTCATAATGTCTTTTCACTCCATATGAGTAAAAGAAAAATAAATAAATAAATAAATAAATTTTTAGTAAGTTATTTTGGGTCTTGATGAAAAAAAAAAAACCAAACTCACAGTGTATAAAATATAGAAAAAGACCTATTCATCTTTTAGAGATTTTTTTTTTCTCGATAGATAAACTGGATTGAAAGCTTATAGAGAAAGGTTAAACTAATGAGATTTCTAGAAATAATTATCACCAGCCAAAGTGAGTAACAAATCAAACAGATGACTCAGTTTCAGTGATAGCGAACATAAACAAAATAATTGTTCAGATTCTTTCCACGCTTTAAATAGGAGAAGCAATATCCAGAACAGACTATTCAGACAGACTAGAAACAGATTTTTTTCTTTTCCTTCCCAGATATTAAAGAATTCTATAAAAATCCTGAACTAATGGAAGAGTGAAATCAGTTTTATCAACACGTACATGCTCAAGAAGAGGAATATTTGACAAATTTGACACAAATTCTTCCACAGAAATGTTTCTTTATTTTTTACATCAGAAATAAAAAAGGGAAAAAAAGGACTCTGGATTTTTTAAAAATGGCACTTTTGTTTTTATCAGCCTGAAAACTTATAATCCTTGGAATGCTTTGTAAAAGTAACCTTAACAAAATATTTTATATTAAACGAGTTAATTATGTTTTAATTCTGATCAACTTTATTTATCTTCTATAAAAACACAAGGCTGGGACTTCAATAGTTTTTCAATGCATCTTGATGCAGGTACCCTTATATTTGGAAAATGGTTCAGCTGTGGTCTGTTCAATTAACATTGGCACAAATAGTTACAGCAATAAAGACATGGTACGTACACACATATTTTAGAATCAGATATGAAGGAAAGATTATTTTTTTACTGAGACAATATACACTTTTGCAAACTGTAAAAAGCACTAGTACTCACATATATCCTTTTCTCATTCAGGGGACAAAACTCACCTTTCCATTTCTGCTCCCTTATCTCTTTTAAAGTGCAAATACATTTCCTGTAACCATGCTTTTCAAGCAGAAAACAGCCAATGGATTGTTTTTTATAAAAGGGGCTTTTTCAGAGCCAACCCTAACTAAAAGAAATGGGACAATTTAGAACTTTGTCCTTCTGCACTGAAGATTTTCAATTGACTTCACTTGCATTGGGACTGGGGCTCTAAAGGAGATGTAGAAATTAGCTTTGAACAGCTTACTAAGTAAGTAGCCCTAACTGCCCTCCTTACTGAGATACAAAGCTGATCATTAATAACTTGGTAATTTAGGGGGAAGAATCAGGGTTCTCAAGCACCTTTCAGAAGCAGACTGGAGGACTGCATTCAAGGAATAATGACAGAAATGAAAGAATAAAATTGCAACTGTCTTTCTTCCACTTAAAAAAAAATAAAAAAGAAAATCAATTTCTGGATAAGCCCAGGGTCTTGGATACTCTTCACACAGCAGAGCAGAAAGCATTGTCATTATTTTTTTAAACATATATGAAGATGAATGCCTTAATTGGTGAAAGAGAAGCACATGATGGTGAGTTGAAGATTTTTGGTTTTGTGAACATAAATCAGCTCTTGTAAAGAAAGTCAACAAAACTTCAAAGAGATAAAAAACCCCAAACCAGTCCAGCCTTTACTTTGTGCATTTTTCTATCTCATCAAGAGAAGAATCAAACTCCTGAAGGAAAATACCTGTTTTGTTCCAATAACATAGAGCAGCTCCCTTTCTGAAGCCCTTGCACAAACAAACAGCTCAGAATTGCCTCCACGGCTAAGTTAGCTCACGGCTCTGCTCGACTGGAGCAGCTGCAGCCAATGGCTTAAATCAAATTCATAAAATGCAGGGACTGATATTTTCAAAAGAAAATAACAGCTAATATAGATGAAAATAGAAGAAGGGTTGATATTAATCTCCAAGTTATTTAATTTTTAAAGATCAAAGCTTGGAATGGGGAGAGGGTCAAGCCAAGAAATGAAGCATTCTGAGGACAAGGAAATTTGATGCCACACTCAACAACCAAATTTTGGCAAAGAAGAGTGGGAGGGGAATGAACAGAAGGAATGGAAAGCTCCTTTCTAAAAATGTTTAAAAAGAAATTCTCTGCACTAACTCACTTTGAAGATCTGACATAAACCCAACTGCAGCTCAGCTAAGGAAACACCCAATGCCCTAGCATGGAGATCAGTTTTATCCCTTTTTCCCAAGAAGGGGGTGTTGCCGTCCTGTGGGAGAGGTGCAGCAGGAGACCGATGTCTGCAGGACCATGGGTTTAGGCTGGCGCTGCATGATGAGGTTTGCAGATGTCAAGACCTCAGCACTAGGGAGGTTTGCAGGTCTGTGGTGTTTCCTCTGTGCACTAAGCTCTGACAGTACTGACAAAAGGACAGAGGAGATCACAACAATGGAGACATAGCCCCAGTATGCTAATTATCTTATTTCATCGTTAATGACCAGGATCAAACCTTTGAAATCAAAGATTTTAAAGTGAGGAAATAAAACTTCAAACACCCTGGTAGGCAAAATAATTCAGATAGTTCCCTCATTTAATAGCAGTTACCTTTGAGCCTCTTCTACACGTTTGCCTCTGCTTCAAGATCTTCTCTTCATTCTTTTTGGGGCCTTCATCCACACTCATTGAAAGTAGGTCGATGTAGGTAGCTAAATCAATTCTGAATTTTTGATATTTCTTGCCTGTTTTCATCTACAATGTCCCTTAACTTTCCTTTTTACTGTGTCTGAAATACTCAGGCATTGGTCTGTTGGATCTCTCTACCTTTGGAGCTTCCATCTGTCCCTTGGGAAGTCTGGGATCAGGCCTGCAGACCACTCATAGGGAAGGAGGACAAGTGTGGCAGCAGATTTCTCCTCATCTGGGCAAAAAGCAAAAATCTGAAGGGTTGGCAGTGGCCCGAGGCAGCAGCCAGCCCAATCCTGCATCTCCAGCTCTCCCACAAGCTCCACGCTGTGCATCCCCCACACCCAGGAGACAGGAGATGCTCCTCCAGCACCTTCCCAGTTACCTCAAGGCAGAGGACATTTACTAGGTTAAGCTTTAAGTCCTAAAGGTCTAAATTATACCTGGTGGAGGTTGATATGAACAATCTGCATCAGGCTGAGGTGCTGTTTGGTCTGTAGGATTTGAAATCAAACCCACAATCCTTCTCTGTATGAGTCTGACAGCTCCTGTATTAATTGGCTATCGTACTGCACCCATGCATGCAGTGCTGGTAATTAAGGCAGAGTCAACACTCATACACCCCCAGATTTAAAGAAAGATTGCTTGGTTAATTAGGATACAATTTGTTTTTGTATGCTTCTAGAAATTGCTCCAATAATAAGTTTGTGTACTATTATTACGAAATTAAAAACTGCCAGCAAAGCAGCTATAATTAATGTCTCTGACTTAAAGGCATAACTCTTGAATTTTGAGAATTACCTTTCCTAATAGTAGGAGAAAAAATATTGCTTAGGTTTAAAAGATTGAGTTTAAATCTGTTTGTTTATCAGAAGGATGAATATCACATTCCCCACTACTCTCCCAGGATAACACATCCTATTAAATTTATCTTTTTTTAACTTTTTTTATAAGAATGATTGCTATTTTGAAGTAACCCATTATTAGAGACAGAAAAGTGACAAATTCCCTCAGCTCAGCAATACAAGAATTTCCAGCTTAAAGACTTCACCCTAAAAACTTTACATCCTGTATCTGACACACGGTATCTGCTACCAAAGCTATGCATCTAAACACTGCAAATTGTCATTTTGGGGGCAATGCATAGCAGGGAACAACAATAACGAAGGGGAAAAAACCCCAACCCACCTGACAACAGTATAAGCTACAATAATAGAGTTCAGGATGTAATCACTTAGCTGCTGTCTCTGACCACAGTGGTGGAATACCACCTTCCAGCTGAGTTTAGGCTCTGAAGGTCATTAGAGATGTGTACCAATAAACATACACTCTGCTATCAGATTAGCAGACAAAACAGTTTCCATGGCAACCCTTGGACCAGAGAGCTCGCCTGCATTCAGCATTCATTTAAAATATTTTTTTTTCCTCCCTCAGTCTCCTTGGAGTCAGTCCTGTGAAACACAAGTGCTTGCAAGCTCTCTAATCTGCGGCTGCCTTTGAAAACCCATCCAACGGGTGTTGAAGCTGAGCCAATTAACAGGACGAGAATTGGGTGAATTGCAGAGAATCTGGCAAGGCTGTGTTTACCAATTAGGGTTTTTTTTATGATGCAAATGTTGCACACCATGCAGCAGGAATAAAAGCCAGCTATGCTGAATATGAAACTGTTAATTGCATTTTTCAGAGACACAGCTACAAGGTGAAACTAATCATACAAATGATAACTGGGTTTTACCACCTACAGTGCTTTGGTATTGCACTTGCACTAATCTGTATTAAAATAGCCCATAAATTTTCACAGCGAAAGAAAAAGCAGGCCTTAGTACACCCGCCTGAATTTTGGGAGACATAAGGAATCAGGGAAATTAGATATAGGTAACAAGGAAAGCAAACAAATTATTCCTAACAAATACCAAACAGCAACTTTTTTACTTTTTTTTTTTTTTAAGAAAATATGCATTTGCTACAAAACAAAGAGAAAAATAATCTGTTCTGCTCAAATGAAAATCCTTCTGGTAAAAGAGACCGGTAAAGATGTCAATGAGTAGGAAGTTTTCTGAGGGAATCAGTCCAATGGAAAACTGGGGATAAGGATGGAAAATGCTTGAATCAAAATTCCTAAAGAAAAATGGATAGAGTATATTTATGGAAAGGTTTATTAGATACTTTATAAACAGCAGGAGAGTCCAGTATATAAGATCCCCCATTGCTGACAGGATTTGGAAATTCTCTGGTCTGAATAGGGGCTTATGAAGAGGACATCATATCTAACTGGTCCAAGTCTAAAGATAATAATTCAGTATAGAAAAGGACAGGCAAATTAATTTTTTCACCTAGACTTCCCCATAAGTTGAGCCTTATTTCTCCAAGGGTCAAACTCACCCCAGGTACAGGAGCCCTCAACATGGAATACTTAGAAAAAGTAGTCTTCAATAAAATTTTTGATGATGCAGCAGTACCTGGAAACAGTGAAATTTGACTTTTTTCTCAAGTATTTCTCAGTATGGAAAAGCAAACCCAGCAAATTTTCTACCATTTTCTCCTGTAAATGAGATGCTGAAGATTTATCATTAGATACAATTATGAGATTATTTTTCTGATATGCACTCGGTGAATATTTAGACAGGAAATCCTGCCATTAATACACTAAACCACAAACACTGCCACTACCATTATCTCATCCAATTGGAAGTACAAGGTACTTTGAGCATACTTGGCTAATTTTTTCCTGTGACAAATTAAATTAAACACCGATGAGAAATAAAACAAAGTCCTAACAACATTTGAATAAGTATGTTAAATTGTCTTCAGCTAGGATAATGACCACAATAATTTTGGGATCCAGATTCCCACAATGCTCTAGAAACTTTAATCATTTCTTCACTGAATTCTTATGAGAAAAATAAAAATAATTATGATCTCTCCCATTACTTAGATAATTTCTCTGTCAGTCACATAGAGTTAGAAACAGACACAAAATCTCCTGTCATCAATTACTTTGTCATAAAATTATCTCTATGCCTGTACCTTTGTCTTTTAGAAGACAAAGCATGCAGCACAGCAAGCATTTGGAGAGCACAAATATTTGCTAAATGAATGTATTTTGTGGTCAGCAATCGCATGTACATGACACTTAGATAAAGAAGAAAAGCATCAGGCAGAGAGGGTTTTCAAATGTTGCATTTGAAGAAGAGGATCAAAGTAAACGCTGCAAAGAATAACCACAACTAGAGTAATACACTAGACAACTTCAATTGAAAGTGGCATGGCTTAAAGTAACAAGATAATAGGGTTGAATAATGCAAATGACCATATCCCATGTGGGTTTGCACTACAAGAGATCCTAAAACCACAGAAAATTAGGAAAAAAGCATTGAAGAGCAGATTCTTGAAGAGATTTTCCTAAAAGAATAGAGAAAATGAGGACAGCTGGGAACCTTGAATGCACAGCAGGATGAGGGGCAAGGGAATGATTTGCTCTGTAATAAGAGCTGAGGGAAACAGTGACAATTGTAGAAAGTGCATGAAGAAAACTAGCCAGGAATGAATGGCCCATGTGTTTCTGAACTGCACTGGCAATCAATCATCTGTTTTCCAGCAAATGACAAAATAGAAATTTGAATCGCAACTGCTGCCAGGGTGTGCTTAGCCCACATCAGTCCAGCATTAAGACAGCAAGAGAAACTCTGTCAGACATGATAAAATGGTTATTAGAAGGGACGAGTTTTCATGAGCTCCAGAAGACAGATGGGTCACGTCAAAAACGAACTGCATCTAAATGACACGCTTCTCTCCATTCCTTTGTGTATTTATTTACCTGAGCTTCTCATATTCGTGGGTTGATTTACAGGATGCTAAAGACATCCAATACCACTGGCATATGCACATCTGATACCTGAACATCTGAGTTCTCTTCAGAAGTTTCTTCTAACCAGGAATTTATTGCACGCCTGTTCACTTCCATTGGCCATAATGTTAAATGACACAGATTTGTAAAATCCGTTTTGCAAGAACTTATTCAAATGCGGCCAGAAATCATTTTGATTTCACATGTTGCAATGTATAAATTCAAAGACCTTGGATCTTGGGATTAAAGTGAAAGAGAAAAAATAAAGTAATTGAGATAATGATCAAAGGATAACAAAACACAATTGTTATTGAAGATTATAAAGCGCTGAAAAATCTGACTGATTATCTCTGCAAACAAGCTATCAGATTGCTGGAAATTGTTGGAAGCATGGAGGCTATTAGGAAAAAAAGATAGCTTTGCAATGAATGACAAAATTAGGATCTGCTTTGTATCCCTGAAGTTGTAGATAGATGAGCAACAAACCCTCTGATTCCTGAGAAAGAAACATCACTTGAAAATTACTGCATGAACAGCAGTTCAGTATCATGGTATAAGGAAACTCATAATTTTTGAATAAAACTACGTGGCCACAGAAGGAAACTGTGAGGGTTAGAGCACAGAGCAAGTATTTCAAGTTAGAGTTTTAGTTGTAAGAAGTGAGATGTAGGACAGTTCCAAAGGCTTAATTGACCAGTTGGGAATATTTATATGCTCAGGTTAATAAACTCAAGGAAACAATTTAGACAGAAGATCACAGAAATTAAAACTGGAATCTTTCATATTGATTTTTTCTCAGCCATGATTTTTGTTTGTTTTTTTGCTTTCTTTCTTTTTTTTCTTTTTGCAAATAGGAAAATTCTACTTTTCACATTTAAAATCCTGCCTTTAAAAGTTATAATGTAGAAATAAACAGTTGCTACCACATTCAGAATACATGTGCTCAAAAAATATTCTCTTCCCTGAGGACTGTTTGATATTATAAGGACAAGAGACAAGGAAAAGGGTGAGAATGAAACGTGAAAATCATTAAAATGGTAACTGGACAAAGTTTTGTGACACTGTTGCTTATCCTTGAACATACCTGGCTTATCCACCTGCCTGGGGGATATACTGTTCCTAGTTCTTGCTTTGAGTTAGTGGGGATTTTACGGAAAGGATCCAAAACCAGAAAATAATTCACATTAGTGACCTAACTTAGGAAGAGATGTTCATCCTCCTAAAGAAGTCTGAGAAAGGGGTGGCTACAATGACATCTATGACATGGATAAATCACAGTAATTTCTGTTGCTGGAACTGTGACACTTCTTCATCGTGCTCCAGGTTTGCAATCCCATCATAATGAAGTCAGTATATACACAACAGGTATGCATTCTGAGTATACTGGAAATCTGATTTTTTATTAATTTCTTCTCAATATTGCTACTTCTAAGATGTGATATCACAGATGACAATCTTTACTATGCTAACAGGGAACTTCTCCAAGTTGCTATCAGACAGAAATGTTTTCTCCCTCCCTGCAGGCACCATGGCGACTGCAGCACTAAAAATAAGCACTGTCTAAAGAGAGATGAATGAAAATCTGAGTGTGGCATCCTGCAAGCCACAGCCAATAAAATCACTGAAATTTGGATGGAAATTATGCGGAAAGAATACTCACTGTCATTTTTCCAACAAGCATTTGATATGCAAGTATCACGGCGCTGGAGCCACAGCAGCATGAGTCAGGAGCTTCCTACCTGTCCTCGACCAGCTGGGACAGTTCCAACAGATTCTACACAAGGCTGACATAATTGTGCTTGACTCCAAGTCCAAGTGCTACGGTAGCCCAAGGGTTTTGGTATCCTAAGGTTACAAGGTTTAGCACAATATAATCACGGTACACCTGGTAAGTAAAACACCCAGACACACCTCTGGCCCAAGGTGAACCCCACTGCCACGCTGCGTCTGCTCCTCCCAAATTCTGACTGACATGAAGTCAAATTTGCATTTTCTGAATTACAGTGTTATGTCCAATATGTGTCAGAGTTATTCTTCTGGTGAATTATATAACTCCAAACAACTACTGGACATCAAATTGTAAAAAAAAGTTGAAGAGCGTATACCTTGAGAAACAGTTTTTCAATTAGGAAGTGTTTGGATTTTTAATCTGACCCATATTATTGTGTATATGTGTTTACTACTTGTTTCTTTAAAAAGTTTTCATAATCCTAATGTGAAAAGAAACAGTTCTTCCTCTGTGGATCATTGAGACCTCCAGAGAGAGTAAAATCAACGTTCAGGATGAGTCTGAACAGCATAATTTACAATAAAAAGCAGTAAAATATTTCTTCGATTTCCAAAATAATCTTCT
The DNA here is from genome assembly GCA_013400735.1 of Pomatostomus ruficeps. Classification (NCBI taxonomy): domain Eukaryota; kingdom Metazoa; phylum Chordata; class Aves; order Passeriformes; family Timaliidae; genus Pomatostomus; species Pomatostomus ruficeps. The sequence continues at coordinate 88,319 of VYZT01054925.1, forward strand.
ATATCAAAGTGAGGTAATAGAGGAAAATAAAGCCCTGGTTTATTCTTGCAAGGTTTCCACAAATAGAATTTACCATATTCAGACCCCCAATGGATAGAATACCTTTATTTCTCTCAGAAAATAGAAAAAAATCCCTTATGGTTTGAAAGCAAATGAAAAGAAGGGATGCTTCAGTCTGTGTTCCTAGACCTGGGTTACTATTATGCCTTTCATTGCTCCAGATGATATCGCTGCCAGGTCAAGAGTAAGCCAGTGTGCACGTGATACCTGAAGACCCTGACATTTATCAAGAGTCTGAAAGGCAGAAACTTTTCAGAGTGACATCATTTCCCATCCCAGGTACACCAAGCTCTGTACAAAGCGGTGCAGCGCTGACTTGCAGTTTTGGAGTGATTGAGGGGAGAGGGGCAGCCAGCTCAGACATCCCTGTGAACGTGAAGATTTAGGAGCAAACCAACTCTGAGCAAGAGAGGACACACCAAGCCCAACGTGAGGGTCACTGCCAGCACATGTGACAAGCCTGGTGAGTTGGTTGTGAGGATTCACTGTGAACATATGAATTCATTGAGCTGAGACCATCAGGTGAGATAACCAAGGCAAAGTAAACCGCGCTTTACAAGAGGGAACACAGGTAAACTCAGTAAATAAGTTGGAAATACATTTGTTCAGGTGTTGGTATTGAAGATTTATATTTGCATTGAAAAGACTAATTTTAGAGTCTGTAGATACTTGAATCTATTTTATAATAGATTCAGTTAAAATACATTGGTTAAATATGATTGTAGCTATTGAAACTGCACATAACTTATATAATACCATGTAACACCTTTTAGACTTAGTAAAATGTATGGCATATAAATAGGGAATTTTTAGTGTAGATTCCTCTAGTAAGCAATCTGTAATGTTAATTATACAAATGAACAATATTTTTTTCATTTTACTTTTCCCAAAGGTACTAATGAAAAGAAGGAAAGAATAGAAATGCACAATGTTTAAATAGCAAACTGAAAACAGACATAAAAACAAAAAAGAAAGCCAAAAGGGCAAACAATTTCCTTTGACCATTTTCTTTCCTTTTTCTAATTCTTTTTAAAAACATCTTCTCAAATAACAGCAGAGTGTACAGTCGAGATTGCTAGAGTGGTTGCTCAAAAGTTGCAAAAGTATTTTCCAGCAATGGTCATGAGATTTTGAAAGTAAAAACAAGAAGAGATGTACAGTACATTTCACGTATTGATTGACCTTTGTATATGACAGAAAAATACCTTCACTTTGTGAGCACAAATTACAAGAAGAAAGTTTAAGGCAACATTTCTACCTTTGTACTCACAGACCTCAATTTTCTTTTCAAGACTATAATAAAGTCCAACCTGCAGTTCCACTACCCTAGTGTAAGCACAAATTGGCTGAAGTCTGATGTTTCCTAGGGCTTCCCAGATTTTGGGAAGAAATGCATACTGACAGAAGTGTTATCACCTCCCACATGTTCCACTATATCCCAGCCCGGGTAGAAGCAGGGATCACAGCCCTCCTCAGGGAAATAAGAGCAGAAGAAAATTGTGTGTTCCCAGAGCACTGGAGCTGCACATCGGCTGTGACCAAGGGTGAAAGATGAAACTCATCCTCTTCAGGACATAGAAGAGGATACTTTCTGAATAGGCAGGGCTGGTTTTTTGTAAATCTGGATCACAGAAAGCAAGTTGTTCTAATGCACAAGTTTGTAGCTGGACCATGAGGTTATATACAAAAAACATGTCCTCTAAAAATAGAGAAATATCACAGGATCAGAGAATCACAGAATGGTTTGGGTTGGAAGGGCTCTGAAAGACCATCTGGTTCCAACCCCCCTGCCATGGGCAGGGACACTTCCCACTGGTCCAGGTTGCCCAAAGCACCCCAAACTGGCCTTGAACATGGCCAGCAGTGGGGCATCCACAACTTCTCTGGGCAACCTGTGCCAGTGCCTCAGCACTCATAACAGTTCAGTGGTTCTTTAAGGAATACTCTGAGATTTAATAGCTACTTGTTCAGCCACACCAGGATGTCTTAAAAAGGAGGAAGCAGACCTATTTCACCTTTTAAAAAGCTTCTACCCAGAAACATTTCTTTTGTTTCCAGTAATATAACTATTGTATTTTGCCAGAGGGAACATATTCAGGCTCATTCTGTTCCCCATACATTTTCAGCCCTGGCTGAAATAAGAATAACCACATATCAGTTAGGAAATCCTCATCAATCCCTGAATTTCAGACAGAGCTAATATTTCTGTTGCAGCATCTTGTATGACATGTCACCAGTCATTACATTTTATTTCCCTGTTTTCATTTCTAGTACAGCATACAATAATTCAAATTTCCTCATATTTTCAGGAATGCAGTCGGGTAAAGGAACGCATCTCTAACTATACCTTTAATGATTGGCTCAAAATCAAATTGTTGCTGTAGGTATGGATACTTCCTCAATATATTGCCAAAAAAGGGAAGGGGGGAAAAAAGAAGCAAACCAAAGCCTGGTCCTAAAATAATTCCAGAGATCAAATCCACTTATTTCTAGAAGGGATGCAGTATGTTGTGGAAAAAAAACCTTTATATAGCAACAGAGGTAAAGACCATAAAGTAATGCAAATAAATAGAGAAGCATATATTACCAAAGTTAAGCTTTCTGGATTAGTGAAAAAGAAACCCCCCTACGGATCCAGAATAAAAATTTCCTTTCAGTTTATTTTCTGTTGTATGGGTTACTTTTCCATTTCAGTGACTTTGGTAACAGAGGCAATTGGTTGTTATTGACCATTTGTATGGGGTTTCATTGGCAGCAGCATTTTGAGGGAAAAAGTGCCTTTCCAAAAGATCCTATGTTGCTTTAAAGCATGTAACAGTTTCAGTATGCCAAATGCACGTCGTGCTGTGAGCCATCACAGCAGTACACAGATATTGATTTAGATAGAAACCAGAGAGCTGGGGAAGATAGAAAGGGCACAGTGTGCTTTCTGATGCGTATGCATTATTTAGCTTTCATAGTTTCATCTGAAGTTAGTGCCTATTTAGATAAAATTATAGAATCGGTATCACCGCGTTCAATACAGGTACATCAAATTACCTCTGAACCAAAGAGATACAGGCGATATGGCTTATTTCTCCTTGGAGCTCCCAGGAAAGTGGCTTTTAGTGATGATCCATTTTTTTTCAGCCTGAAAAATATACCTGGAAAAAGTACCATGTTGTGACAAACAAAGAAAAATAGCATCTTACCTGCTTGGTTCCCAGAGAGTTACACTGGGGAAATCTATCACGCAAATTCCACTGATTCTAATACCTATGAATGTCAAATGATTTACTTGAGACAACTAATTGGGAAATTCTCTGATATTTGCCAATTTTCACAGAGCAAGGAAGACAAAGGCAAAAGAGGAATGCAAGGAAGATGTATTCCACTAACAAAAGTAGAAAAGAATGGAAAGGTCACGGGAGATCATAGCATTTACATTAGTGGCTTGGATTAAAGTCCCAACTTTTTATTTTTACTTCCATACTCTCCTAACATCCCTTAAACTGAGACAGAAAGAGTAGACTCAAATCACCATAAATCATAATTTTTGGGGAGCAGATTTTGTACCTGAAAATGAAATTGCAATAATTTGTGCAACGTTTTCCACATGCAGAAATGAACATGAGAAAAAGCTGAGACCCACATATGCCACTGACAAATATTCTTAATACAGTTTGCTGTTTAGAGTTTCATATTTTGCAATTCTTACCAAACTTGTGTACTATAATAGGGCCATGTGGAAATGACTGACAAATTCTAAAGTTTCAGAAGATGGCATTATCCTTGTATTAATCTGTTCATTCTGAGCCTGACCTACCAGCCATTTGCACAGCAACATCCTTAATTAGCAGCATTAGTATCAAAAGGATTATTGTGTGAGTAAGCACTTGCAGACCAAACTGAAACACGCACACTCTCTGATAACAAGCTGGCGAATAGATATATTCACATAGAAACACTTACTTGATTTAGTGCAGAAACATCGACTTCCAGTCAAACACACACAAGCAGACGATTCTTACACCGGAACCCCTGAGAGCTGAAACCTTATAGCAACCATGAGCCATTTTCTAATAAACAAATTAAATGTTTCCTGTTGTATTTTTCTACCAAAACATTAGACATTTAGTCGACTTTAAAAATTAAGTTATGCTTCACCGGACAAGTAAGTTCTTCTTTTGAGGAAAAATAACCCAACTACACCGGTCACAGGCATCATCACCACATCTTTTTAGTAGAAGGTTAAAAACCCCAACATACTTATTCCACCAAAAATGTATGTAATGGCAGGTGGTTTTTTCACTGACAGTGATTTATTTGTAAACATGATAACAATAGGAATTATTATAATTTTCTGAATGCAAAACCCCAGTTACATATGGCACAAGGATAAGCCTAATTTAATCAAAGCAGAAAAGTTTCCAATTACAATTAATACTGGCCATTACATTTTACAATGTAGATAACTCAGAAAGATGACATCATTCTGGGCACATTTGAAGTTTGATCTTTAAAGTTACTATTCTATATTTACTAGAGGTGATTCTGGCATAGAAGTGCACAGACAGAAAGCTTAAATTTTGCTATGGAATTACATGCAAAAAATGTTGCTTTAGTGGCATTTTTTTTTTCTATTTTCCATTGCTTAATTTAAAAATCCCTTGAAGACTTGGTTAATTCATTAATTGTTATCACGTAAAACTTTAAAATGGCATTTAAAATACGAAATAAGCTGTTTTTTATTATTTAAATGTGGGTTAAAGCCCATTTTGTCTAAAAGGATACCAAACAAACCTCCCATGTGCCACACACAAATAACGCCACACCAGATCTTAGCAAAAATTTATTAGGAGAATATTTCTGATTTTAAGCCAAAGTCCTGAAGGTAGTGGTCTGAGTAAAAACAAAGGAAATGGACCAGTGAGGAGTGGAAGAACACCCCTTCCCATCTTTAGACCTGGAGAAACAACTACAAGGGACAGTTCAGCAGCATCATAATTTGGGGCACTGGTCCTGCTGGTCTTTTCTGCACACTTTTCCTGCTAAAAACATCACAAGGACAGCTGCTTTCACAGGATTTTTCATGGAGTCTCAGGAGATCTTCTTGTTATGTTACTGCAGTACTTTGAATGACAGTCAGACAGCAAAAACAACAAGAACAAGATCCAAAGAGAGGACAGAGAGAGGATAGGGATTGTAAAGAGGCAGGGAAGTATAAAGATAAGGAAAAATGGATTATGAAAAGGGAAGGATCAGAAAATATCAGCAAAAAGAGGGAGCTGAGGAACCAAAAAACTAGACAAAAATAGAAATTAAGTGAAAAGGTTTACAGTGAAGAAGTTTTTATTATGAGAAAAAGGAAAATAAAGGGAAGGAAGGAAGGAAGGAAGGAAGGAAGGCTAACACAGAAGAATTAAAATGGAAGCTTTGAGTAAGGCCTGACTGCAACTTGCAGTAAGAGGCGAGAGCTGAATACAAACCAGACGCTGTGTAACTAGGAAGACAAAATAGGCAAATGGTGAATAAATGGCATTCACAAGCACATCTAGCTTAGAATACCTGTGTTATTTTATTTTCCATTAGTAATAGAAGCATGTGTTGAGTTTGTAGTATCCATTTATAACTTCCCTAAAACCTTGCAGGAGCAGATAGAACTAATAAGAGCTTGCCTGACACAAGTCTGGTAAACAATGATTGATTTTTCTATATTCACACATTGTATTTTCGGCATGTGTTTGTTCCCTTCTTTGCAATAATGTTGACATCAAGCTAAAAATCACTCTCTACATGCACATACAAACAGAGAAAGTCAAGACGCAAAAGTGTTTGCTTTTTTGCACAACTAAAAATGTTCATATTATATAAATTATGCCCATGGGAGCCTCTTTCTCCAATGAGACTGCATTTAAAATTTGATTCTCCTCCTTTCCAGGCACTGGGGACTCTGCCATTTACGTGTGCAGTGACCACAATGGTGGATATTCAGATAGGAGAGGGAAGAGATGAGTCACGATTTGAAAAGAGGACTTAAAGAGGAATTAAAGGTAGCAGCAATCATTGTGTGCTTTAAGCCTGAACTGAGGGCCAGGGATGTCAAAAAGAATGCTTTCATTAGCTTCAGTGCCCTCTGACTCAAGTTCTTTCACATTCTAGAGGGCAGGAAGGATTATGTTTTGGAAGGATGCGAGACTGAAATCACACACAGGCATTAAAAATGCCTCTTCTCTGCCTCAAGTGTGGCACAGTAACAATTGTGTGATGGGGGGGCTGAAATAAGACTGGCAACTCAGTCATGAGAGACAATCGCATTCATATCACTTACCAGAGCTGAAAAACATTACTATGTTTTTCCTCAAGTTACCTTGCTACCTATTTTCTCTCTTCTTTTCATGTTTAGGGATTAGGCACAGAAAAAAAAACCTAAAATGCCTAGTTTTGTGATATTTCTATGAAACAATCACTCCATGTAAACTCTTAGAGTAAAGTAATGTTAACTACAAGGCAGTATTTCAATTAATTGGCAAAATGACATTTCCTCAATATTAAATTCTTCCTTTCCCCCTCAATATTGCAGAAGAATTATATTATTTTAATAGATAAAATTTCTTAAGTCTCTACAGACAAAAGCAGCTTAATAAAATGCAGAATGTTATGCTTCTTTTAGTCTACCTCTCTTCTCTTTATTCCCCATGTCCAAATCCCTAGAATATATGTGAAAAAAATTAATGACAGCATGAACAAAATCTCATGACTACAAGCATGCAGATGTGTTCTTTTCACACATTTTTTTTCTCTCATGTAGTTTTCTAGAATTAGCTTTCTAAAGGAAAAGAAAAGGAGATGCATTATAACTTCTAAATCTCTCTTCTCCATCTTAAAATATTAAAATATTGCTAGTACATGAACTGAGAGGGTTATGTCTATTTTTACTTTAGAGAACATAGATAAAAGGCAGGCAAAGCATTTTTTTTTCTGGACTGCTTCACATGCACATACACCCCTTTCCAGTGTTGTTTTAATCTCAACTGGAGGTGACTACTCATTTGTAAAAGAAAAGAGGTTAAGAGGCACTAAATAAAGATGACAGATAGCTTCATAAAATAATTTAAATTACTCTGAAAAAGAACTGGGTAGAAAACAAAGATGACGCTGTTTACAGTAACAATATTTAAAATGTATTAATTAAACCCAGAGCAGAACTACAAAAGGGAGAGGTGCTTTGAAGATGGAAAGCTCTGAATGCCACAGAAAGCTTTGAAGTTTCTCAGTTTCCTTTGTTTCTCACTCATAATACATGAGGACACTCTGCAGTAGCTAAGCTTTAACTTTCAAGGGACCTTTTTCTGTTTGTTCCACCATTAATGAGAAAAAAAAAAAAAAGAATCATACCCTGCTCTTGCTATTCGTCTTTAGAATTCAAGGCAGAGAGATCCACTGCTGCCGTGAGAGTTTCTGGTTCCTGTTTGGGAAGGCTGATTTAATCTGCTGAAGGTTACACTGCCGTCAGTTGTGCCAAATCTGTGCCAGGCTTTAGCACAAATTAATCAAAGCAGCCACTTAGCACAACTTCCATTGCACTGCAGAGGCAAAAAGGCAGCAGAGCCACGGTTTCAGACCTGCTCTTAACACTGAGTCTAAACATTTCAGTTTCATATTCTATTACTTGATTTTCTCCCGTTCCTCTCCAAAATGTTTTCTCTTACAGCCATTTTAGCAGGAAGTTTGATCAATAGTAGGGAAAACTTGCTGGTACCTTCATGAGGGAGGATATACAAATCAAGGCAAGAGTTTGAGGAGTTTTTTACTTCCTGATGGTGTTCCTGGAAGCTGTCCGTGAGTACAGTATTTGAATATATTGAATCAAAATGATAATTCACACACATCTTTGGGTTTCTTGACCTTCCAAGAGGGAAAAATAACTTAATTTCTTGCCCATGATTCCTGCAGCAACAGAGGTGATCCCCCCTCCCCTTCCTCCACCCCACTTTATAGATTTAGGTACAGCAGTTCCACTATGTATATTATATTCATTATCTCCAGAGATAACACGATCACATTGTCATGCAAACATGCAAATCACCCCTTCTAGTTGCCATGGTTTCAAATTGAAACACTGGCATCCTTTTATCATGGCCCAGCATAACTTACTGTAAAAAAAAGAGGCAGCAAGGCAGCGTCTACAGGCCCAGCCTGCATTACACCAGAGGAATTCAGATAGCTCTAACCCACCTACTATTTAGAGGACTAAATCCTAGGTATAATTTTTTAAATTCCACTAGAACTTTTGATGCTGCATCTGGGTCCTGTTAATTAAAACATTTTTACATAAACTGGCTCACACTGCCTCTAATTTAAGACTAAATGAAAGGAATGAACGTCAGGTTCCCAGCCACAACACAATACCACTGGGAATGTGCAGCCTTCCAGTTTCAGCACTCGGAAAATACTGCATTAATGTGGTCAGAGCAGATTTAAGTTAAAAAGGAAATTTAAAAAAAAAGTTTTACAAGTCTATTCATGGATTGCTTTTACAAAGACTTAGGAATTAAATACCACCGAAGAGGTGAAGTCCAAAGAGGGGCAGCACAACATTCTGTGTCACCCTGTTTGAGGTGCTCCTGTAACCCCCATGTACGGGCCAGAAACAGCACTCTGAGGTTCAGTGCTCTAACTTGTGCCAGCCCTGTATGAATGGTTGGTGAGGTGTGAACACATCTGTTGGAAACAATGTGAAGACCTCAAATTTTCCTGTATAAAATGAGCCAGCAGCTTCTAAAAGTCTGGAGTGTCTATTCGCAAAAAACAGCTTTAAAAGAAGAAAGTAATAACTGCCTCATGTCTCACCAACCTGCATTTCACTGCTGGACAGCTCATTAATAGATTAATTAGATTAACTCATTAATCTAACTTGTGGTGCCTTTATGCGGAGGTTAAACTTCCAAAGACCTCTGGAAGAGAATGGAGAGACAGAACCTCCTACACAGGGTGACTCAGAGCTGCATCTTAACTTAGACGCTCTGAATTGTCCTCTGGGGAATCTTCCCTCAGCCTGAGATCTGTATAAGGCGGTTGTGCTTCTAATTTAGCTACAGGAACTGCTTGGTCTGAATTCTGGGGTCATAAACACCTTCCCAAAAGCTCACGAATCCATGTCTGGACAGGAACCAACATACAAAATCAGCCAAAAGTGAAATAAAATATGAAGGCCAGCTCAGACAAGACAATCCTGCCTGTGGTAAGCCTCAAGAATGAAACCTGAGAGCCCAGGTTGTCCCCTTCTCAGGCCAAGGGAGCCCTGGGCTGGACCCTCTGCATGAGTGGGCAGGGATGTGACTGTGGAGGGATGATGCCTTGTTCCTGCTGCCTGTCCCAGAGCAAGGCTTTTTACAGGTGTGTGCCTCAAATTTCTAAAGTAGGTATTTTGTTTGTATTTCACCCAATATAAGAAAAATTAGTATCAGCCAGGTGAAAGTCAATAAACCCCAAATGTTCTACATTTAAAACCAGAAAGTAAACAAAGATTTAAAGTATTTGCTACAAAAGAATGCTCACTGTTATCTTCTCTCCCCCAAATCAATATTTATTGTTCTTAATTAAACTCTCTTTTACATCCACATATACTCCACTTCAAGTCTGAACGCTAAATATTATTAACAATTACGGCTAGTACACTGACTCATGCAAACACAGGCCACACATGTCTAGAGCCTAGAAAGGTAGTCAGTTTTCATTATTGGAAGTCCCAAGACACAAGCTCTGGAACTCCAGATTTTATGGAAGTTTCCTGTGTGTTTGTGACTTCTTTCCAAAAGTTAAAATAAAATGCAACTTCACAGCACCCTGAAGCCTCTGTAGCTTACCTACAGAAGCTTTAAGGTAACCTTTCCACTGCCTGTGACATCCTCATGTCAGTGCCAAAGAATGGCTGCTGTTGTTGTTTTATTTTGTGATTTTTAGAGAAATGTGATCTCTTTGTTCACCATTCAGACCACAGCATAGTCCAGAAGTAAGTATTCCACCAATTATTTCAGGACAAGACATTTGCTTCCAGTGTAAGAGGCCCTCCAGCGGTCTTTCTATACTTTCAAAATTAGGAAAGATACTAGAAAAAAATGCTTTTCCATCCGTACTCTCTCATCCGTAGGTAGCTATAAACATTAAACAAGAATTTTGATGCTTTTAAAACGGCCTATATCAAATGCTATTCTTAACAAAATCTATAACATAACATAATCTATAGCTCAGAAAGTTATAAATCTCTTAAAAATATAATTCTTATTTTTAAATAAAATTGCATCAATTAATATTCATGGCTGTGATATCACAGAACCCCAGCTACACTCTGGGGCTTTTTATTTCTCCCTTTGACTAGTATCCAGCTGCTTTCAGTTGTCATCTCGCTCCTCTGTAAATACCTTGGTTGACAGTCAGATTACACCAAACACTTCATGGGGCCCAAAAGAAATTCTGATTTATGGAGGCTGGGCCTGGTGCACCCAGGAAGCCTCGCCGTACTTTTAAAGAAGAGTTAATGAAATTTTCACACCGAGGAAACACACATGGAAACCCCACATATCCAAATACTAATTTATTCTACTTTTTCTTCAACATATGATACTTTCTCTGGGGGGGAAAAAAAAAGGTAGCATATGATTCGTCTTAAGTAGGAAAAGCAGCATAATTTTAATGTCTATTTTCGTATTAAGTCTCCTAAGACAAATGTTCTGCCCCATCTGCCAGCACAAACCGAAAGGCTCTCAAGTCCCTTCCTCTCCATTTCTCACTGATGTTTATCTTCCTGTGTGTTCTCTGCACCTACTCCTTCTCTGCAAATTGTGCTGGTCCAATGATTTGGAAATATGTAACTGCCTTGTGGCTACTTTGTTTGAAGTAGCTTTGACATTCACATCTCTGTAACATCTCAGTCTTTGAAACCAATGGAGGAAAAAATATCCTAAAGGAGACTTTATTGCCATTGTTACTTCATTGATTTCAGATAAATTCAAGTAGAAATAAATCCAGACCAAGCATCCAAGACAGCATTATTCTGTTAGGAGCACTTAAAAATGCACTAATTAGACTAAATTGTTATTATGATATCAAGCTGCAAATGCAAACATCCCTTAAATACAGAGACCCAAAATGCAATAATACAGCGCTGAAAAGCCAAAACCAGGAAGAATACAGAAAGTCTGCCATCTGGTAAAATAACTGATGTCATAAATAATTTGCTTAAATCCCCATTCCCCACAATGACTGATTCTAAATATTGAGGGAAGCCTATGCAGAAACGGGGCCTAGTAGAAATAATTTCCAGAACGGTGCTGCAAAATAAATCAGGAAATTTCTGAGCCAGAGGTGGTGTTTTGCCTTTTAGCAATTAATGTCTTTTTCTTACACTAAGTTCTGCATCCGGGTTTTTTAATCAACTTAAACTTTAGTGTTCAAAACAAATTTTGGCAAGGTCTTTGATTGCTTGATAGTGCACTGTTTGCAAAAAAAAGCTACTTCTTTCTGCTTGTTGACAGCTTGGTTCCACACAGTTATCAGTGAGGACACTGTACATGCAATTTTAGGACTGTTTACTATATAAAACATAACAAAATTGATGGCCCTTAGTCCCTGTTGTGAAGACAGAAGAAATATTCAAACCCTACACAATGACTCCATGCCTGTCATGATTTTACAGGCCTCTATCATATCTTTCCATCAGTCATATCACTTTAAGCAGACTCCTATTCCATTAAATCTTTCCCTGCACACCAGATGTTCCATACCTTTGATCTTCCTTGTCACGCCTCTCTATATCTTTGCCCATAATAATACACTTTTTGGAGGGGAGTGGAACAGAGCTTCATGCATTTAGGAACTCAAGCACAGCATGGTTTTTTATGATCTTTTCTCTTTTTTTCTCTCTTTCTCCCTAACATCGAATTTACTTTCATTGCTGCTCTGGAGCACTGAACTGGCATTTTCATAGAACTATACATTAGAAGCAGCAATGTCATTCCCAAGTACTTACAGTTAGCTCACTGTCCATCACTGTATATGCAAAGTTAGGACTGAGGGTTTTTCACCCCTAAGTATCCTATAACGTTTATAAGAATTGAATTTCATTTGCTAATTTATTGCCCAGTCACTCACATGTCCTTCTTCAATGTTACACAGTCAGCCCTTGTCTTGAATATCTTGAATATCTCAACATCCTCCACAAGTTATTGTGTCCTTTTTACAGATCATTTATGAATCTGCTGAAGAGCACAAACCTCTGTGGAATTCAGTCAACAACACCTCTGCATTGTGAGAATGGAACATTTATTCTTACCCTCATCTGTCTCTCTTTTTACTGACTATTTATCCATGTGAAGATCTCCCTATTATCCCAGAGCAACTTAGCTGCTTTGTTGGGAGATATTGCTGAAAGCCTTTCGAATTCCACGGGAGCCATTATCAATAGTATCTGCCTCCAACACACAATTGTTACTGAATGCAAAGGCCTGAAGCTGGGAGGCAGGACTTTCCTTTTCAAAAGTTGAGCCATTCCTAATGTGCTATACACACCCATGTGTCCACTGATTTAGTATTTGGAATAACTTACACTAATTTAAAGATTACAGATATTTGGTTTAGTGATTTGTGATTTCTGTCAATCTTCTCTGCCACCTTTTCTACAAACTGTTATTAAATGTACTGCATTCCAGTCTGTAAGGACGAGGCTTTCCCCTGACACCTACTGACTCAGCTATTTCAGCCTGGACAGTTTGAATTATTTTGAGCAACTATAATTTGGCAATGGTGACCTATTATTCTTAATTTTGTCTATTTGTTCCATAGATTCCATTTCATACATTGTCTGATGAGTTTCCCATTAAGAAGGATTCTTTTCTAGAAACCTTGCTAAATACTTAAATAGTGAGCATAACCTTAACAAATTAATTTTTTTTTTCACTTATGGTGTCCTTTTCTTAGAGCTACTTTTCAAAACCTTTAAACCTATGGAACCTGTGAAAGGCTTCCTGTCCCCAATGAGTTTGAAAAGGATTTAGTATTGGTTTCTAAGAATTTGCAAGTCGCTTGTTTGATCTTTTTTGCTTACTCTACTACATTTTTATATTTCACTTGTCATTACCATCCTTTCTAATTTTTCTCCTGAACATACCTCAGATTTCTTCACATATCTTCAAGTAACTTCCATTTTCATTCTGTTTTACCATGTTGTCTGGATTTTGGTCTTCCTGAAGTATTTTTACTACGTAGTAAGAATTTTGCTGGAGTTCCTAATATGATGTCTTCAAACAATCTCCAGGGAACTGGAATCCATCTAATATTTTTCACAGCTACTTTTGTATATTTTTAGATATATTAATATATACATATCTTATTTCCACTGAATAGGTTCTCTGTTTCTGAAAGTAAGCACAGGAATAGTAGACTTTTTTTTTGCTAGTATGTTGAATCTGAGTAAAACATGGTTTCTCTGACAGAGCAGCTCACTGAGAGAAACATTATCAATCAAGGCTTTCACCAGTGCTCAGGACCAAGTTGAATTGCTCACAGATTCCCTGACTGCCTACTTCCATCAAACAGTCATTAATGGGGTCAAAAAACACAGATGTGGCAATTACTCCAGACAGGACAGAGCATTTATAATCTCATTCAGCACATCACTGTATCCATTGTAGTTCTATTGTACTCTCCCTATTATCTTTCTTATTTTATTGTTTGTTTATGTATTTTTAATTTTTATTTTTATTCTGTCTTCTATATTCATTTTCCTATGTAGAACTGGTATTTCAATCATAACTCACTGACATGGCTTTTCAAGATGTGCTAATCTGATTTGATTACGAGTTTTTTTTAATGTAAAAACTTGAAACTAAAGTAAAACTCCACAAAACTCAACAAGGGACTCACACTGTCCTTTGCACATTTGGTGTCCTAGAATCTTAGGATCACAGAATTCTTTTCACCAGATCAGGCTGCTCAGGGCCCCATCCAGCTTGGCTTTGAACACTTCCAGGCAAGGAGCACCCACAAGTTCTCTGGGCAAGCTGTGCCAGTGTCTCATCAACCACACAGTAAAGAATTTCTTCCTGATACCTAATCTAAACCTGCCCTCAGTTTAAAATCCTTGTCCTATCATGATCTGCCTGTATAAAAAGCTCCTCTCCCTCATTTTTATTAGCTCCCTTAAGGTACTGAAAGGCTGCAGTGAGGTGTCCCCAACACCTTCTCTTCTCCAGGCTGAACAACCCCAGCTCTCACAACTTGTTTCCCTAGAAGAGGTGCTCCAGCCCTCTGATCATGCCAATGATCAATGGCATTTATCTAGACACAATCCATCACCAGAAACATTTAAAATACTATTTACAGTTCAGAAAACTGTAGCATGACACATAGAGATTTTAATAAGATTGCAGTCAGGCAACAAATATGCAGAAGCTGAAGCAGGGGTGTTGAATACAAAAGAAGCCTGAGCAATTTTGTGCTATTACCACGCTGTGGAAATCTCAGTAAGATCCAAATGGTAAAATATATTTTCCATACATTATACATGCACACACAATATGCAATTTTCCATAACTTGAGCATCCTCACTTTTCAAGGGAAAAAAATGCACACATGTTCTGGCTTTACCTATGTTGAAGGAGATCCAGACTGTCCACCACAAAATATTAAATTGTGCAGCAAACCTTCCCCACACTTTGTGGCATGCAGAGGAAGTGCTTGCTTTCCTGCCACCTAGGAAGGCTGACACACAGGGTTCAGGGACACCATACAGACTACTCTGAGTAAAGAAATTTACTATTTACCATTTACTATTTAACTATTTACTACTGTTGTTCTCAGATGGTGAGGAATACAAAATAAAAGCCAGTTACTGGTAGATATTAAACATCTGGGCAACCAGAGATGTGTTTCTCATCACCCCACATTACACAGTTTCTGCTTCTCTCCTCTGTGGACTGCACAGCTCTTTGCAAATTTTATTAAGGCTCAGAAAACTTTCTCTCTAAGTTAGGCCTTCTGTTACTTCTTCCACTTAAATGAAGATGTAGGGGACTTTTCTAAAGTCACACAAATGACACTGGTTAATTAAAGGTGTTTGTGACAAACTGATTGAGTTCCATGTGTGGAAGGCTGTGACAAGACCACCAAACATTTACTGTCTTCTCAGCTTCTCTGTCCTCAGCCAAAAAGCAAAGGGAGCTACTGTAAACAAAATAATAGTGTCTATAGCAAAATCTACATCAGCTTAACTAGGTAACTTCTAAAATACTTCATCTTAACCATTTAAACCGATTACTTCCTTATTTGATATTTCAAATAGTCTGTTACTTTCCTGGCACAGGTATTGGTAAAGAGTAAATTAAGGCAACAACTAGAAAATTAAAATAATATATGATCAGCAAAATGTATTAATGTTACTATCAGAAAGCACAAATGTGCAAACCCCCTTTGTCCTTCTATCTTAGTAGTATATATAAAAAACTCTTCCTAACATGCCTCTAATTATAAATGGGTCATTAACAAAAGGCTGCATATGCATCAACTGAACTATATATCTCTTAAAGTCTGATCCAACATACACATAAATAAATTACTGGCAATATGAATGTAAGACTGAATGTGAGAGGAACCACAAGTACATTCCAGAGTTTGGTAGTTGGGACACCCAACAGTAAAGAAAGAGCATTCCTTTCTCCAAGAGCTCTATAGATGGTTATGCTCCACCATCACTGAAAGGTACAAAACCAGTACATACAATAATCAAATTTCTGAATTCTCTCCTGTTCCACCCTGGGAGCCCCAAACACCAGGCCCGTGCCTGGCTGTGTCAGGCTGGGCACTTCTGGAGCCACCGCTACTCAGTTCCCAGATGTGTGGGGGTTCCACAGCAAGGACAGAAAAGATGTTTTCCTGTCGCCTTTTCCCCCCCGCAAATGCCCAGTAGTCTGCTCTCCAGAGTCAGCTTCAAGGATGGGAAAAACACGGTTTCCAGCCTCCTTGAGATGGGATATGTATGGACTCTTGAGGACACCACTTCTTGGGGAAGAATCATTTTGTTTTCTTCCTTCTGTTTATCCTCAGAAAGGGCTCTGTTCCCAGGATCCTCAGTTCAGCTCTACCCAGGTAGCTAAATTCTATTGAGGCAAGGGAAGTGAGATACCCTATTTATCCATTTTCCCCACTGGCTACTACTGGTGGCTTCCAACTCATTATTTAAAGTTTTGCATCATTTTCACTGTTTCCCCACTCTTGGACTAAATTCAGGTAAAAGGCTTCCTTTTCCTTCCAAGGTAAATCCCTTAATTTGGAGATCCTATGGCCATACCTATGTCTGTAATTGTCTGTTACTTGTGCAGTCAAATCTAAGTAAAATATTAGAAACTAAGGCTATTTTCAGTAAAGGCCAGAAATGAGTAGTTGAATCAGTCAGGGAATCTAAGTGTGCTAAACTTATTAATATGCTGTGTTATGCTAGATATTATATAAGTACAGTGATCCACAAAAGAGAAATTAGAATGAGAAAGAGTCTGATACGATCACCAAAGAATAGATCCAGGGGCACATTTTAAAAATATTTATAAAGCCTATCAGCTTTAAAACTTTAATTACCAGGGAAATTCAGGTACATGAACAGAAAAGGAATGGGAGAGCATTGTAGGCTTATACACGTGGATATGTAGTAGCTGGTGTACGCTGGCATGGCTTGCTTTTGCTTGAAAGTGAACCACTGGCACCTGAAAAAGTCAGAGTTGCTTATAAAAATATATATTTTAAAAAAACTATATTCAAAAGGCTTGAGCAAATCCCTAGGGCAGACAGAGCTGAAGTCTAAATGTCAGTGCTCTTTTGGAGACAAGATCAACCTATAACCTTATCAGAACACAAATTATGTCAGTGAACAACATCCAAAACCTGCAGAGGCATTTGAGAGATTTTTGGCATTCTAATTTATGGATTTCAGTTGCTGTTTTCTAACTTTCAGGCTGCTCAGAAAAAGACAGTTTTTTCTTTAGTCCATTCTTTTTTAATTGGTTACAAAAGTCCTAGAAATCTATCACTTTTATCCTTGTGCATTTTGATGATGCATAATACTGATTAGGAAGTGTCTCAGCTGGTAATAAGTTCCCTTCATAATTTTTTTTTTCAAATGCTGTTTTTATGCAGTTCATACAGGAATCCAATTAGCATATCATTGTGACTGATTAAATATGCCTCATGTAAATTTACATGTCAAAATACATACTGTACTTAAACAAACAGACAAGGATGCCAGTCTTCTGTAAACAGCTTTGCATTCATAAGCTAACTTAGAAACACAAAAGCTTATATTTAAATTCTCAATGACTACCTGAATAGAGTGAAAGGGAGACAGAAAGGTAATGTTACTCATGCATGAAGTGAGAGAATGAATATAGACATTTGTTTCTCTTTGTCTCTGAAGAAAACTATTGACAAGAGATTCCCCATCTGCATATGAGGCTGTCACGTCAGATTAGCTCATCAGGTAATGGAAATTTGGCCTCTGATCCAGAAAAGGTCCCTATGCACTAAAAATCAAGACTGTTTCAAAGAGATTGTATTATCTTAGACAGCAGGATTAAATTAATATGGGAATGACTTCTAGTGGAGGAAATTTTTTGTTAAACATGTGCTAATGTTTATTATGCAGAGCATCCACTTCTCATAAGTGATCTTTCTTGACATTTATTCATTACTTTTTGACCTTCTTTGCAATGAAAAACAAACCAGTAAGTAGACCCCCTCCGAAGCATGGAGCCAAGACCTCTAAAGATGCATTCCTGCTAGCACAGATTATGAAACAGTAGAAGAAACTACACCATTGTCAGATCAAAATGATCCCCCAAAAGTGGAAGAATTCTTGTGGTCAGTCAGTAAGGACTGGGCTCACAAGTGGATGTTGTAGCTACTCTCCTTAACCAGCAAAGAGAAGAATCCAGTTTCAATTCTTTTTTCAATGAACAGTTCATTAATTTGCATTAAATACACAACAAAAGGAAGGACTTGGAGATGACTGATGAAGCTGCTACAGCTCAGTGTTCCCTTTGCTCTCCTGCCCTCCAGGCCAGTGAATGTTCCATTATTCCATGCAAAGCCTAACAGCTTCTGGAGGAAAGGCTGAGAATCTCCTCCCAGCGCTTTACTAGCATTGGGATAAAAGGTATAGGTTCAAACTTGCTAAGGCATAGGAAAACAGTGAATTCATTTATTCATCCTGACCAAGTGCATTTCTGAGAAGAGACTGAGATTTCAGCTATAGAAATTAAACAGGAAGAACTGATTATATAGATTTGCATTGTGGTTTGTAGTACAGGCCAGAGGGAATAAACACACCAGGAAGAGCATCAAGCAGTTGTAGAGCAGAAGTCGGTGTGTGTGACTAGATATATTCAACAAACAATTCCAGGTGAAGTCCAGTGTTTTCAATAGAAATCAGATTAGGCTACCACTGAGCATGGCAGGGAAAAAAAGGCCACCTTAGTCCTGACTTTAATGATGTCTCACATGTAAATAAAATGTGGTTAATTTGATCCATGTAATCTCCTTCTGATTTCACACAAACCAGAACAGGGAAGGGAAGAACAAATCATAGCATGGAGATATTTCCTGCACAGCAACGTTGTGTCTCCTAAGGGTGAGATAATCTATCCAATTGTGTGTGCTTATTACTCCATCTTATGTGTATTGTAGTACAGAGATGAACTACATAAATCACATCAGAGTCTGAAATAAGAAATGTAATTGAGAGGCATTTAGAAATAAATGTAGGATGTTGAAGTTGTGAAATAATAGAAATAACTGGACAATGAAATGACATCTTGATATTGAAATTACAAAGAGCACAGGTCTCATCCAGTATAAAATAATTGATATGTGTCTGTGGTTGTTATTGACTCCGTATACTGTTTCTGTTACTTCATTTAAAATATATAAAAAAATTAGAACTGATTTCTGCATTTTCCAGTATCTAAAATCAGCATTTTAGAATGTTTCTTTGACAGATTTAATATTGACAGAATTAAATTTGGTTTAATTTTTAACCCAAATGTGAAAAAAACGTTTTTAACAAGTTTCAGTCTACATCATAAGCTTCAGTCTACATTAATAGCAATCTGAATTGTGAATGTACTAAAATAAATTCAAAACAGAAATTTATTGTTATAGTTTTAACTACTATCGAAGGGATAACATTATAACACTAATAGTAAAAAGTGATGTAAAATTTTCAAATACTACAGCAAGAAGAAAACTGTTATTGTAGTGGATTCAAATCAACTACCTATCCACTTATTTTATCTTTGCTGGAAACCAGGCACAGATGCTTAATAAAAGTACAAACTATTGATACTGGACAACCACAGGAAAAATAAATCACCTGAAGAAAACCTTTTGCTTTAACTTCCTAAAATTTAAGGATATCCCTTTATGAAACTTTAACACTATTTAACATCAAGCAACTATCAATGTTTCAATTATTGACAGAATGCCATAAATTAGCTCTTATTTAGATAATTATTTTCATTCCCTAACTGTTGTTTAAGACTCATTTGCAATCTGAAATGTGTCTCTCACAGTTTCTGCACAAAAGTCGAGGAAGACCTACGCTTAATAAACCTTGCCAGCTTTTCTGGTGCTTATAACTGAGAAGCATTAAAGTGCCAGGGCATCAAATTCAGAGGAAGGTATGGGTGGAATTCAGTTCCCAAATTAAGACATCTAAGCCTAAGTGTCTGCAGAGACATGCTGACGTATCAGTTGGTTCCATAAGCTCCCAATGTAGTTAATAAAGTCCAGAAAAATGGTGGAACATATCAATAATATCCTTAATGAAAAGAGATTTTGCCTTTGTTTATTGAGAAAAGAATTCCACTATTACCATATATGCTGTGAAAAAGAAGCATATACAGACAATTTTCTAGAGGGGTTTTCTCTTTCACAGCAGTGTGAAATTGCGTATTATGGATAAAAAATACATCATTTCAGTTTATCTACAATCATGATTTATCCTACTGTATGTAAAAGAGGATTTTTAAAAAAAAAAACCCACTTCATTAGAGAACAAAATCTTTCTCTTGTTGATAAAGCTGTTTAAGTTGTGTAAGTTTTAACTCTCAGTACCATAAGTCATACTGTGGACTTTCCAGAGAATGTATAAATTTTTCAGCTGGTGACTTTCAGACTTCATTTGCCTGTAATAGGGAGATGATGCAGTCACAATTCAACCAACAATGCATGTAATATTGTCTCTATTAAAGCTGAGAAAAATCACAAGAAAATACTGAAAAATTGAAAATCGCATTGAGTAAAAGTGACAAATATCACATCTGTGATTTAGTAGCATATGGCTTTTCCCTTATTTTTTAAAGGCAATGACATTTAAAGCTGCTAATTAAGATTTGTCCAAAATGGGATTCCTTGAAATTTTTATTCACAACAGAACTAAAATTAAAATTATTCTAAAATAATGAAAAAGATTGTTTAATAACACAGTAGATATTTTAGGAAGTGACACAAATAAAAAGGAGAAGATGTTGCATACTTGATGAGGATGATGGTGTAAATTTAATAGCTGATGGGATTAAATACACTGAAATATTTGTTCTCATGTAGTAGAACATCACTTTCCCTCATTCTCCAAATTTAATGTTGTTGTGGTTTGGGTTTTTTTTTTTAACAAAGCACAAACCAGAAGGTCTCACTGAAAGTCTGCCAAACTCCACAGGTCTCCCTAACAGAGGCTGACCTAGACACCCTCCTCCAACAGGTTTGTAATGATGTACGAATAGTTTTCCTTGGCAGCCTGCTTTGTGCCCAAATTTTCTTCAATATTCAGGAAAGGGGATAAACAAACCAAAGTTTCTCCTAAAAGGACAAACAAGCACGATGGGAAGGCTGTGGTGTGATGACAAGCACAGACTCAAGTTACAGTCTAGTTAATTCCTGAATGGATCTCCTTGCCTTTACTGCTTATTTATTGCTATAAATATTGTCAGGAAATAACAAAGTAAGGGTTATTTATCTCTTAAAACCACAAAAGCCTTTGCCAAGAATCAGAAGCAAGTTGAGAGGAGTGTTTTAGAATGTATGCATTTTGGATTTCAAGTTTCACTGTTGTGTTTTCCTGTTCTTGTCACCAATTTAGACAGAGATTTGCTTATACATATGCAGTTTGTGCAGCAAACAGCATTATTCATCTATAGTAGATAATTTTGTAGAACCAGATGCTCCTAGAAGAACACTCAGAGATGCTCCAGGCCATGATAATGCAAAGCCCTTCTGCAGAAGTGGAAGGAAAACAGGTTGGGGACAGTTTATACCAAAACCAAGGTAGCCTTTAAAATAAATTAATTTAAATAACATTTGCAACCTACCAGAAAACATCTTTCAAAAAGACCTCCTGTTCCCATGCACTGATGTGCAAACTGGTGACATTATCCCATCACACACCTCAGTGGCCAAAAGATGGCAGCCTGCTTGGAGAGGAGTCACAGCCAACGACTGCTGCAGAACTGAAACTGCTACAGTCACTTCTGTAAGAGTGTTATTAAGTGCACTACTTAATTTTTTTAAAGTGAATGGAACTTGCTCTCAGCAGAACCTAGATGTGCACTGAAGTAGAATAAACCATTTGAAAATTACTTTAAAAAGCCACTGCCAGCAAAATATTACCCTTTGCCCTTTCCCCCTACTTATTTATTCTGTTGACTAAACACAGCAGCACATGCCCTTTGAGGTGACCCAAGCACCTAAGATATCAGTATGGGGTGGGCAGAGGTGACTGAGGGCCATGAGAAAACATTTTTCTGAAAGAGCTTCTGGCAGCCAAAGTATTGCTCAGTGCCCAGACTGCTACCAGACCACGCTGGGTTTAGTGAGGTACGACCCATTCTCTTTGCACAAGAGAAGGTGGAAATACCTTGCTCCAAAAAATGCTGCCCTTCCCTTCGCAACAGATTTCCATGCCCATATTAATTCTGAAATGCGCTCTAAAGGTGCATGAAAGAGATCTGAGGGATTTGCTTTCAGTGGGAGATGTTGTTTAGTCCGAAATCTACGCAAGGCTCCTGTTGTAGTTAATGGAGAATAACAGGATCCTCGGGGGGATGATATGTACTTGACCTGTCTTAGACACCAATCATAAGTATGATAGGCATGTACGAGACAGATGAGATGTAGGAGTTCCAGATGAGACAGACACCTCTCATGGGATGAAATGTATTGCCCTCTGGAAGCACTTATTACCTTGCACTGATTGTAACGGGAGCCAAGGTTGACTGGCTCACACTTAAGGCAGCTGAAACGAAAGACACCTGAGTTAGAGGAGACGAAATCCACTCTTACATTTAAATTTGATTACAAAGAATTGAGTTAGCTGACACAATAGTGACCATGACTGATTGGGTCCGTGCTCAGAAGGACAAGTCCAATTCAGCACTGAGCTGCAAGGCTGCCACTGTAATTAGTTGGCATGATGCTAAACACATTTGTTTTCTTCTAAGGCATTCAGTCATCTCATTTTTAACATGAGCAGAATCACCTACCAGTCAAAGGATGGGGTCTCAGAAATATGGGACAGTTAAGAATGATGCACCTGGGGTAATTATGGAAAAAACCCATTACAATTGTATTCTAAACACTTCAAAATATACAATGGCAATGAAAACAAAATATTAATTCCCATTTTAAAATAGGAAACTACATATGTTCTGATGAACCTGTGATTTAGTTTGAAATAAAAATTAGAATTCTTCATTGGTAAACTGAACGCTTTTTTAAAAAAGCAGAAGTGTATGAATGAAAAAATCACCACATTCTGCCAATATAAACTGACACTATTTGGAAGTGTTTTCTTTAAAATAAAATGTGAAATTAGCCTGCATATTGTCATAAGTTGACTGAAGCTATCTTGATTTAACCACCAACATTTATGTTGCTGTAAGGACAGACAAGAGAGTTTATGTATGTATGGAAACTTTTAAATTCCAGTACTACTTATACAGATGAAGGTATTTATGTAAAATAGCAGGCATATAATTATAAAGAGAAACAAGTGACAGCAATAATGTATGAATGGTATTTTATATTTTGCTAAAGATGACTAATGAACTGAATTTCTATGGAAATATAGTGTGCCTGACATTCTCATACCTACCCAAAGAGTTCATAATGATTACTGCTATTACAATGAATACAAAATTAATGAATAATAAATTAAATCCTTACACTAAATTGATATTAGGAGCCTCTTTAAGTCATTTTTTGTAACAGCCAAGTCACAATCCATAATAACCTTCTGAGAATAACAAGTTACGGATTTAATTACAGATAAAAAGAAATATCTTCTATTAAAATGTGGGAAATTATGTCCTAAAAAAATTAAAAATTGAGCAGATTTTGGAAAGCAGCAAAGAATGTTCATAAACTACAATAATATTATTAATAATAAAGGAAATTAGAATGTCATGTTTTTACTTGTAATGTTTTCAAAAGAAATATGCCAGGGTTAGGATAAAAGATGAACTAGCCAAGCAGACTTATGAAAAGTTTGACAGGTTTATGACAGGTAAATGTAAAGGAACTCTTTCATTTCTATATACAAAAATCCTGTCTGAAGAATTTAGCTAACAATCAAAATAAGTGTCATGTCTAAATCTGGTAATCACCACTCAGGATTCATCAGAAATCTAAAACATTGAAGGGAATTTTTGTTCTTATAATCTTTCCAGAAATCTTCTGGAAAAAAGATAATTGTCAGCTCCACAGATATACAGCATTTTAAAAGTTTGAAGATGCTTGAAAATAAAATATGGAAGATATTTTAAGGGGGCACCACCTTCCTCTGTGTCCTACCCCATTTAGAGGTTCTGCATGACAGTATTCCATGAATCTGGACATCTTTCAGAATTAAAAATAACTATTTCACCATAAATCATAGATATGTTGATTTATCATGATGAATACCAGCCTCTAAAGAGTGATTCTGGAAGTCCCTGCAGTAGCTTAGGCTCGCTGGCACGCTGCTGGAGACCTGTGACTCCCATCTCCCTTGGCACAAGGGCAGAACCCGTCTGCGCTCTTTGGAACACGTTCAAGAACTCTTTAAGATTTCCACAAATAGAAGATGCACTCAAGTGCATTTCCATCAGGTACAACAGTTCCTGAACAGAATGGTGAGGAATGGAAATTCCTTGTGTAACTGAAGTTTCAGACATGAAAAAAGAATTCAAGAACTATACAGAGAAAGATGCAGTACATTTAAAAATCTGTAAAAAGGGATGTTGCCCTGGAGTTGGTTTCTATATGAATGGCTGTACTGAGTTCCTTTAACCATGTATTATATCTCCAGCATCAGAAGGAAGAGTACGGAAATCAAATACAACTGGTTTCACCGTTTTTAAAATGATG
The DNA here is from genome assembly GCA_013400735.1 of Pomatostomus ruficeps. NCBI lineage: Eukaryota > Metazoa > Chordata > Aves > Passeriformes > Timaliidae > Pomatostomus > Pomatostomus ruficeps. Next base: position 112,802 of record VYZT01054925.1, read on the forward strand.
TACATTGACTTCGAGAAGTTCTCTCTTTAATGTCATAAAGATGTCAAAAGAATGCAGAGTATCTTTAAATATAAAAGGTATAAATGTACTATCTGACTTTAGCACGTGTAGGCATCAACACAGACAATCTCTCCCACATAATTGCCTGGGCAAGGGTAGGGCTTGACCAGCAATAGATTTCACATCCCTGCAGGGATCTACCCCAAACTCAGTTTTTCCTCTTAAGATACCACTGTCCACTAAACCTCTAGCAGTGGTTTAATGAACAGGTGTGAGCTGCAAGTGTTTATCCAGAACAGGAACTAGGAGCATGAAGGATGCTCACCAGTGGCACCAGTGATAACATAACAGCCATTGCCAGGTGCACACTAAAAGCCACATTGGAGCCTGTCTGCTGTGGAGCTGACCATTCTGTCCTGACAGCTTCCATTTCTGCTTTTTCCCAGTGAAGAAATCTGAGATGGAAGCATCTTTTGGAATGAGGAGTGTTAGATGCTTACTGCCTTCTGTCTAAAGCAAAGATTTATTTAACTGTAGGGCAATATTCCACTAAGTTTGTTTAAAACTCTTAAGGGCAAGTTATAATTCATTTTGGTACATACGCCTCTATACATAAATATCTGCCAACTGTAACATTTATGGTTGTTTGCTGTAAAACAGATATCAGTAAATAACGGGTATCCATTTAACAGTTTAACAGAAGACACCAAATTAGAGCTTTTAAACTCTCTGATGCTCCTTACCTACATCTAACACAGCAAGAAACCAATATAAAGTGAGAGATGGATGCACTTATTCACACTGGCAAAGAGTATCAGAGAAGCAGAAGCAATATGGAGAAGAATATGTGATAAATATGCAAACACTGCCTCATCATCATTTTAATAACCAGAGAAGAGGATCAGCTTCCTTGTCCATACTGTCAGTTCTGCAAACATCTACCTGTACCTGTTTTCTAGGCTTACCACCTCTCCCAGCTTTCAGCTCTTTTTTGTCCCCACTGCTGATTTCAGATATTCAGTTATTCTATGAAAGCTTTGATGCCAGTAGGAAAAAGAGCCATGAACAGAATGAGAGGAAAAGGAACCAGACAAAAAAGCAGATTTGCAGAAGGACTGAGAAACCCATTGCAAATGTTTGGATCCATCCGTGTTTACATCAGAAAACCTGAGAGGGGCATCTGATTCTTCACCATAAAGTTAAAAAGATCGTAACTTACCATCAAATAATAATCACTAACATATTTTCCTAAACCTTACAGAAAGCAGAGTATTGGGAGCTGCCAAGTGAAAGACAGCTTACTTGCCTAAAATGTCATCTAACTTTGAAAACATTATGTTGCAATGTAAAATAACAGGTTCTATAGCAGGAGGATTTCTCAATTTGAAACACATTAAAAAATAATGTTAAAATACTCTTAATTTAATAGAAAATAACGTAGTAACCTCTCTGACTTCCCAGTTCTCAAGTGGAAATAATTCCTGTTTGAATGTGCAAATCCATTTTACAGCCAAGGGTAGTAAGCACACCCAGTGTGGTTGATTGTAGCTGCGCATTTCCCATTAATGCTAAGGTGAGTTTCACAGCTAGATTGCTGCACATGGGTGCAGAATATCCCCTCAAGCTGTTAAATGAATGAAGAGAATGAATACACGGTGATTCCCATGAAGAAGAAAAATGCCAAGGAAAGAAGTGTCAGAAAGAATAATATAATACTCAAAATCCATTCGGAGAAGGAAGGATGGGGAGGGGAAAAAAAGGAAGCATTTTCTGATCTCTTTCCAAATTCAGTTGTGTTCTGGGTTCCTGGCAATGATATAAGAGCTAAAAAATGTTTAACTATCTCCTATAAAAGCTCAACCATAAAATCCAGAAGAAAAAAAAATATCTTTTTCTCAATTAAAGTCTATGTTTCAGATTGACCTACTGCTCTTTAGACCTAGATTTACAGTTTTATCTCTTTTTGTTCTGGATTATATGTAGAGTCAAAAATTATCAGAGGAATATTTTCCTCAGTGCTGCAGCCCTGTGGCTT
>VYZT01054926.1:0-60086 GCA_013400735.1 Pomatostomus ruficeps
TTCTTTTTTTTTTTTCATTTTATGAAAATTTGATTTTGGACTTACTTTTTCTATAAGACTGTTATTCTTCCATTTCTCCCTCCAATATTTTTGACCAAGATTTCATAGGATCATAATCTCAGACTGGTTTGGGTTGCAAGGGGCCTTAAAAACCGTCTTGTTCCAATCCCCCTGCCAAAGGGCAAGGACACTGTCCACTAGACTAGGTTGCTTCAAATCCCATCCAGCCTGGCCTTGAACACTTCCAGGGATGGGGCAGCCACAGCTCCTCTGGACAAGTTGTCTTCATAATTGTGCCCCAATTTTTTTAAGCCAATATAGTATTTTTGCTTATCAGCAAGGAGCAACCACCACTAAAAAGATAAGTGCCTGTTCACAGATACCTGTGTATCTTATAGAGGAGAACTTTCAATCTTAATGCTAAATTTCATGACACTAATCTTCAGCAGTTGATCATACATTATTTAGTAGTTAAATGATTAAATGTTAAATAAGTATTTTTTTTCTACCTTTCTTCCTTTCTATATGTATTATTTTACCTTTTGAAGCCTTTAGACCAACCTAACACAATTCTTCATGGATGTTATGTGTGTTTCACCTGCATGTTGTTAGCATGGGCTATTTTGATTTCTTCATGAATAAATTAAGGAAATTTTGTTCGTACTTGTTGAATATGCAAGATATGATTTGTGTTTCTCTCAGGGCCACTGAAGCTCCACCAGTCTTTGTTTCAAGGAGTCTCCTCCCCTGATAGGGAAGTGCATAGTTGTGCTAGCAGGGATTTTTGCTTCTTGTAAGAGTTTCAGTTCTCTTTAATGTGAGATACTGACAACTGTTTGTGTCATTGAGGCTTTTCCTGAGTGATCACTGTGTGGGGTCAGGTTGTCACCTTCAGCTGCAAGATTGTCTTGGCAGTATTGTTTATGGGCAGTGCTGCTGTGCATGGCCATGAAGCTTTCCTTTTGTTGATTGTGTTTGGGGTTTTGTTTGATTGGTTTCTTTTTTAAAGTTAAATTTTAAAATATCGTAGTATTTGGGTATGTAGAGGAGGGAATAAGTTCAGCATATTGCCCAATGATTGCCCTTGATTGTCTTCAGGAAAACCTACTCTTAAACTGAGTAATTTGTATTTTCCCATATGGTGGATGCGAGTTCTTGGGATACTTATGGCAGTGCTCTGGGTGGAATGAAATGCTCTGCATTGCCAGGGTGATGGATGCACAGAACCTACTCCTGACTGTGCTGGGGAGGCCTGAGTTACTGCAAGTTGGAATTGAGAAATGGAGACAAACCAGGGAATGTAGATACCTAAGGTGAAATCACGGAAAAGCCTGGCAGCAGCAGAGTGTTTTTGATGTTCTTTCTGCCCATATGGAGAAGGAATCTGATTGCCTGACCAATGCAAAAAGCACAAGGGGTATTTGTGCTTTCTTGGGTAAAGTCGTGCTTTGTTGTGGCTGTAATAACAACTCTGTTTTCTCTTCTGCCAGCGTCCCAAAAAGCAGATAGACTTGGCATGGATTAAATACCTGGTTCCTTCTGACCCTGAAGCCTCTAGAATGGGGAGAGTGGATTTGTGTGAAGACTGCCAGGTCATTCACAGAGCTTACTCTGCCAGCTTTATACTGAAATCCCACTTGGGTTCCTGATAAGAGGCTTATTTTAAGTCCATCCTATGTTGAGAATTTTTTTTTTCAACTTTCACCATCTGTAAAGCACTTTGAAATGGAGATACTGTTTTTTACCCGTTTTTACCTCTGAAGTGGGACAGGTCATTAAGTTTTCTGCCCTCCCTGCAGTCTTCTGAGACCTCAATAAACTGGACTCTAATTTGTTTATCTGACTAACCAGGCTGCTGTTATACAAAGGAAAACCATTTTCTTGAATCTAGATTGGTGGAAACCTCACAAAAATCAGTTTCTCAGCTAGGAACAAAATTTCCTGATGTATGTTAATTTTCTGTTTGTCTGTGCTTTGTTTTAGCATGAGACTTAACAATATTCACTTCTTAGTTTTGATTTTAATATAGCTTTTCCATTGGAATGCATTCAATAAGCAAATAAAATTTTCAATCTTTGTATCAGAAGTCTAAAGAATTAGCATGGAGCAGTGATTATACATATTTTCCTAATTGTATTCTTGACACACTAACTGAAATATAAGTACCTCAGTGTTTTCTTAAATACATCTTAATTCAAAGTACAACATATTTGTTGTTTAGTTGCATAATCTGTCCATGAGAATGGATAGGTTGAAGTGCTAGATTGTGAATATAGGTACAAATGTTTGCAGGGTCAATGGATAGGCACTGCTGGATTTGCACTCTTTTTATCAGGAAAATCTGAAAAGTGTAAATCTGAGTATACTTAAATATCAGGAATATCAATGCAGAGTCTTCTCAGTGTGATAAATGAGCTTTCTTCCCCATCTAGGCTGGTTCAGAGCAGGCTCTGGTGTCTCTAACGAGGGTCACCGTGTCTGGGGAAAGTGCCTTCACTTGAGAGAGGGACAAGGGACAGTCCTGAAGAAACAGGAGGCACAATTTCTGCTTGTGGCTTGTAAATACTATTCTTATAAAATATTTAAATTTTGAATTTAAGAACAGAGTTATCTCTCAGTATTACCATGGCTGATACACCTAAACAAAAGAACCTGCTGTAGAACCTTCTGGAATATGGATTTCCTGTTCAGAACTCCTCTAGACCTTTTCTGAAGTTGAAAAACGAAAGAAACCAACCCCACCCAAACACCAACCAAAAAAAAGCCCCAGCCATCCAACTACACCCCCACAAAATGCTCCAACCCAAAGCTTGATTTCCTTAGGAGACAGGTACAAAATTCCTCACTTTGGATGGGATGCATTTGTGCTTTAGGGTTTTTGGTGTATTTTTCTCTACTTTCAAGAATATTCAGTGTTCCTGATGTTACATTGCACTTTACTTTCCACAACAGCCCTTCTTTTCTGGCCCTAGAGCTATTTTGCTATGGATACTACTGCCAAATAAAGCTTTTGAACTCCGGAAGAGTATTATAATTAGAAAAAGATAATTAAGCATAATGCATTGTGCAGCACTTCCAGCCTGTCCTTCAGATTACAAAATCTGAGCCTTATTTTAGTGTCACTGTAGTTTTTTGCATGGCAGCTGAGAATACTGCTGATGCTACAATGGAGTTCATCTTTGTGTTCTCTATTCAAGTTTCCATTAACTCTTCAGATTTTTTAAGTGCTATTTTTGTAGAGTGCAGACTTCAAATTCTTCAGCTGATTTTCCTAAAGATATGGTCCAGATATTGATCAATGGAATAAAGTTATTGAACAGTTAGGAACACCATCAGCAGACTTCATGAAGAAACTGCAGCCTACAGTGAGGAATTATGTAGAAAACAGGCCAAAATATCCCGGTATTAAGTTTGAAGAGCTCTTCCCAGACTGGATATTTCCATCAGAATCTGATCGTGACAAGTTAAAAAGTAAGGCGAGTTTTTTTATTTTTTTCTATGATGTTAATTTAAAATGTCTACAGCACACTTAATTAAAAAACCTAATAAAAATGTTTATTGCAGTAGGTGTCAACATTAAAAGTTGCATACCTTCTGTTTCTTTAATTTATGATAAGTTCTGGGATCTTAGTAGTAGTTACTGAATACATACTGTTTCCTTGTCCCCAGGATTCTGTTTAAGTCTCTTAATTTTAATCCATTGAATAATGTCTGTCACTTAATGTTCTCCAAAAGTAATACTTTTTATTGAGATTGTTGCTGATCGTCGTTTTCTAGTGCATACAGCTCATGTGGGCTATACTTTAGGTAGTTACTGAGAAAATAAAAAGAACCCCCAACAATCCACCTTATTATATTCTCTAGGACAGAAGTGAAATGTTGCAGTGCATGTCCTGTGTTCCCAGTATTCATTTTCTGTGTCAGACATTAAAATCTACAGCTTTTTTACATGTGTGTTCTTCACTTTTACTTTCTAGCCAGCCAAGCTAGAGATTTATTGTCAAAAATGCTTGTAGTAGATCCAGACAAGAGAATTTCTGTAGATGAAGCCTTACGTCATCCTTATATTACTGTCTGGTATGATCCAACTGAAGCAGAAGCTGTAAGTTTGCAATTAAATAAATTTTTAAGATTCCAATTTAATAACTTTAAAAATGCCTTTGATTTTAGTCAAGAGCATGCTTTGAACTCATTCATTGGCTAGCAGGAGTCATACAGGAAGCCTTCAGATGAGCATTAGGGGCAGAATCACCTGAAGAACAGCTGCTGGTGGGGAGTTGATATAATTTGGAAAGTGGTTGTTAATATTTCATTTTACTTTGCAGAAAGAGGTGCCTGTTTGGTGGCAGTCCTGGGCTTTTTGAAACAGGGACTTCCTCTAAGGCCCTGTAAAGCCTTACAATGAATTTAATTTTGGTTGATGCTTTTAAACAGCCTTTCAGTGTGAGGCAGGACTTAAAAGCAAATTCTGGAGTTGTAAAATGAATGTGTCTTTGAGGCATAGGAAATAAACTGCCAACAATGAAGGTAAAAAATGCTTAAAAAGTTGTCATTTTTAGATTTTTTAGTTAAAATTGGGTGTGTTAACCTGATGTAGGAGGTATTATAGACTTTTCTTTTCTTTGTAGCCTCCACCTCAAATCTATGATGCACAATTGGAAGAAAGAGAACATGCAATTGAAGAATGGAAAGGTAAGAAGTGAGCATGACAAATTACATTTATTGTAATATCTTGTGTTATTAATGAGTGGCTGCAGCGTGTGCTGGATTGTGTAATAGTCTGGAACCCACTATTCCAAATAAGCAGTACAGCCTGTGGCAACAGGAAGAGAAATCAATAATGGAAACATGTTGGGTGCGGAGTGAATAGGTGTGTGTATGTTCATATATGCATGTAACATTCTGAAGTCTGTTCAACAAAATGCTGCAGTTTTCTTTTTTCCTTCCCTTTTTGTTAAGTGCTTGTAATCATTATGGTTTTTTCCTTGAGAGAGAGAGAATTCTCTGAAAAAGAAACATACCTCTTCTCACTGTGCATTATTTAAGCCATATCTCTTGGCAATATTTACTAGTTCATTTGTTCTAGAAATCTTAAATAGCAGGAGAGTTCTTTGGTGTGGTTTTTTTTCCAATCTCATTGCTTATTTATTGACCAAATAGATTAAACTGTTGACTTAAACAAAAGAATAAACAGCACTGTGGTTTTAAAATCAATTTCACCTTACAGTTTTAGTCAAAACCATTAAATGGTGAGGCAGTTAAAGTTTTAACATCTGCCATCACAAGACCAAGGGTAATAAACATCTTTTATGACTACTTTGAAAGCTGCTTGCTTTTGTAAAACAGCTTTATAAATTTCACGTATTGATTCTGGCTGATATAGACATACATTATCCTTAGGGCATGCCTGCGCAGGTAGGCAAGCTTCAAATCATCTTTGATTACTGCAAGGTGGAAAAGTAAAATGGTCAGCTAAATCTAATTGAATGCATTTGTAAACATTGTTACTCAGAATTGAAGAGTTATTAATCTCTTTAGATACTGTTATCTAAGTTACATTAAGACTATGGGTACATACACAAGCCTCTGTGATTTAAGTTACGGCTCTGTTTTCTTTTCTGATTGTTGTTCAGGTGACTGTATCCCAAGTTGTTCTTGATTAGTAAATGAGGGTTTTCATACAGTATTTTAAAAGTTTAACCTTCTTCAAAATACCCAGACTATCCTCAATACACCCATGGAGATGGCTCTTCAAGAATAAATATTTGTGTATTATTTTGTTATCAAAGTAAAGTTTCTGGGGGTTTTATGTAAAATCAGATTTTAAATCCAAATCTGATTTTTTTTTTTACAGTTAATATTAGTGCATTGTAGGTATATATAAAATTTTGGGGTGGGATATTTGTTATTTTTAAGTGGACAGCTGTGCTATTTATATAACATGTTGATTTTGGTACAGTTCTAATGTCTTTCTGTGATGCTTGAGAAAATCTGTATAATTCTCTTATAGTTGCTGTAGGGCTGGAAAGAGTGCAAATAAATACCTCTGCAGTTCTAATACCAGTCTGACCCTTAACCTTTCCTTGTACCTCTATACAAATGTAAATTGTATACAAATACCCTGTGATTTTACAGTGCTTTTTCTGTCTCTTCTCTCTTTCCTCCCACCTTTCTCTCATAAGAATTAATATACAAAGAAGTTATGGATTGGGAAGAAAGGAGCAAGAATGGTGTGGTAAAAGATCAGCCCTCAGGTTAGTCATTGTTTCAGTAGTTCTGTAACTGTCATACATAGTGCTAGTCTAGTGAATGAAGAAATCTGCTTAATAATTCAGGTAGGCAAAGATTTTGTTGTTTGAGACTCTCTAGGCTGCCTTTAGAGCTCCATGTGCTCTGCTTTTTAATTGTTAGGAACTTGTAGAAAAACTTCCCTAACCTTGTGCGTCCCACACCCTGAGCTGCCTTCTCCCCAAAGGGCTCAATCATCAAATGAAATTATCAACACTACGTTACCTCAGCTGGTGCTCAGGTAACTGCTGTGCTGAATACTGTTCTGTGGCTCAGCATGCACCCCTTTCCTGCAGGGTTACACAGCATTGGGGCTCCCTGAGGGTACTTAACAGTGCAAATGTTAAAAATCATTTGTGCCAATGATTGAATCCTTGTGTTTGCTGCTGTTCTCATGGCTCAGTAATCAGAATATTGTTCTGTCTTTTATTAACACTGTATCGGTTAGATTTCTTGACACTCAGGTCACTATTTACACTATACATTGTTAGTTTTTTCTACCTTTCCTCCACAGAGAGGGAGAAAAATAAAAATCTCTTAAAAGGTCACCTTGGCTGTGGAGTGCTAGGGCCCTTAGTGCTTACTTTTCTCTTTTATTAGTTCCTTGATTTTTGAAGGATTTCTGTGGGGAAAGTGCTGCTCACAGCCCAGAAGCGTGGTTGTTTGTGACTGTAATATTGTCTTGCCTCAGATTTTATTATGTTTGGTTTTCTTAGCACAGATGCAGCAGTGAATAGCAACACCAGTCCTTCCCAGTCATCATCTATCAATGACATTTCATCCATGTCAACGGAGCAAACATTGGCCTCAGACACAGACAGCAGCCTGGATGCCTTGACAGGACCCCTTGAAGGATGTCGATGATCAGCCATGATTGCAGAATTGACTTTGGAAAAGAACTCTTGTTTCCATTGGGCCTGAATTGCTTGTAAGTTAATGGAACCAAGTAGAAAAACTCCATGTTCTGCATGTTCTGTTAAAGTAATGCCTGGGGTTTTTTTTACTCAGTTGTTATGAAATTGCCTGCTTAATGTTGTAGAATGAAAGCAAATCAATGTCTAAAGAACAAAAAAAAATTAAATTTAGACACTATTACAGGCTTTTCTTTGTTTCAGCCTATTTCAGGTGAGCAGTTATAACAGAGTTTTAGCCAATAACTCCTCTTAAGTGGGTTCATCAATCTCCAGTCCCAGCTGGCAGGCTTCTGTGACACAGTGGTTGTTTACATTTTAGCACAGTATTGCTCATTAGTAGGTTTTTTGAATGTATAGTCCCTATGGAGTTTGTTTTAACATGTGACTGTGGCAGTTTGCTTTATTTAACAACTGTTGTGTGCAAGTGTGAGCTCACATGTGGAAGGCTCTCAGTAGTATGTTTAAAGGGCAGTTTTTCTTCCACGTAGCACTTCTTTCTTTTTAATCAAACCCTTTCTATCTTCACTTTTCAGTAATTCTCTCTTCTTGTAGAAGAGATAAACATGAAGTTTAAAGCATAAAGCCATTACTTTGTATTTCACCTGTCTCTGGCTTTTTCAGTCTTCTAAATGTGGATGGAAGATACAGTGGCTTAAATAAATCTTGAGGAAGGATGAGTGACTTTTCTGTGAAGCAGTGGCTGTTTAGAAGAGGAAAGTGTGCTAAAATGTTCTGTATTTTCTAGCTTGTGGTACTCATGCTTTAACAAATATAAACAGAAAAAGAAATTTTATCTGTGATGCTCTTCATTCACTGCAAACTGATAAAAGGAGACATGACTTGGAGAGACTTGCAGCCTCAAAAAGCTGCATAAATATTTTCCATTTTTTTAAATGGGTCCATTCTATCTAGTGAGTAATTAAAGAAATAAAAGTATAGTAGTTCAGAGTTACGTGTAAATTAAGTATTTCGTTAACGGAGCTTAGCTCTATTCTTGCCTTAGGTAAACCTCTTTACTTGTAGTGAGAAGAAAAACATGTTTCATCCATATTTTCTAAATGCAGTGTCAGACAAGAGGAGGAGGTTATTTGCTGTTTCCATACAGACTTACTGATACAGTTTTCAGAATCAGGTAATACAAAATTGCCTGTTACATTGCACAATCTGTTGAATTAGAAAATGCATTTGCAGTAGAGTAGGGCTTAAATTGCTTTATAAAACACACTTGTGACTTTGTGCACATTCACTTTGGAGTGCACAGGTGTGAAGTTTTGCTAAAGGATCTCATGTGTGCATGTGTGTGACTAAACTATAGAACTGTAAGAGTAATAGACATGTACAAGATCAGTTAAAACACCACTTTCTTTAAGGCACTATATTTAGCTGTTGATCAAATACTCTTGTCTTGAATATATAAATAGAACCTGTAAAATATACTGGCCCAGCCAGCCACTGCATTACTGACATACTTCCCTTGTAAAACACAATTGTCCATTGTTCCAGACATTATGACAAGAAAAGTGGAACTTTCTCCTTATGCAAACATTGCTTTTATATTAAAATTTTGCCCATTTTTAATAGCTTAATTTGCTGTAGCAAAAATATTAAGGTTTTAGTGTCTCAGAAGATTAAAAAAAAAAAGCAAACAAAGTAGTTTATGTTAACTTCAGAATTGTATTCCGGCATCTCTGATTTTTAAAATTCTATTTAATTGAATTGCAAGATACTGGGGCTTGTTTTTTCCTTATTGTTTGGTTTTAAACCTATGGATAACTTACTTTTATCTTTGGATGCTGACAGTGTATGTGAAATATTTTTAGTGCATTCTTGTCACTGGAAAAACATTTAAAAATACCTATTTACCATTTAGCAGAACAGTACAGTTTGCTGTTGTTTTGGTTTTTTTAGTCCTTGTTATTTGTTTAAGTTAAAATAGCTGAAGACACCTATTCACAATGAACAATTAGTGATTCATTATGGAAGTCATCTGCTGGATTTCATTTTTCAAGACTTTTAAACTTTTCAGCTGAAGTTGCACTGTGCTGTGTTCTTTTTAACAGTTTCTGCTTTAGAAGACTTAAAAGATATTTTTCCTCATGTGGTTTGAATATTCACAGAGCTGCATTTTTCCTGTTGGACTTGGGCTGCTCAGCACAACTGAGGGTTGGACCAGATGACCTCCAGGCCTCTCCCAACCTAAATTATTCAAATTGTCTTTTAATGTTTTTAACAAAACTCTCCTGTCTTCATGACTTGACTGGTATCTGACCTTCTCCTAGTGCATACTGTTAGCTTGAACACATACTCTTGGAACAAGAAAAGAAACCCCAACCTTGAGATTAACTGAGTTTATTTGTAAATCTTGTAGAAAAAGCTGTCTCATACCTAATTCTTTTAATGTCTTTTTGCTATGGCATACATTGAAGCTTAATTACAAAATGCCTTCAGAGCATGCATGAAATGTCTTTGAATATTGTGGATTTTGACTCCAGTTTAATTCAGAACCAAATTGCAAGTGCACATGGATCTCCAGAGGGCACGTGTGCAGACGATACCAACCCAAGCCCAGGGAGGTGCAGGCTGCAGCTCCCAGGCTATCCCAGGGTGCACATGTAGGCCCTCAGTGCACTGCTTGCAGCTTCTCATCACATCACTGTTCCTGACTGCAGGGGAAATTCAGTGCCAGGTTTGTGACATGGTTGTCAGTGCCATGAGAACCTCCTCGCTGATGGAAAACAAAATGCAGTGTAACTTGACAGGGGTTTAGAAATTAAGAGAGTTTGGTGTGCAATATAATCACTTTTATTCCTAGTACTAAAATTACATATGTAAAGTGATGCAATTGACCATTTTTTTGCACTTTGGCATTTATAAATATTTGTATGTATTAAAAGATTATTTGTGTGTATACGTATCTATTAAGAAAACAGCTCAGTTTTGTACACATGAATGTTACTTTCATGTGAGAGACTTTGTATAGTGTTAATACTACTGCAGTATGCATAGACAATTTATAAACTATTACTAAAATAAATGGTGGTCAACATAGATACAATCTGTAATCTTAACTGCTCACCTGAAAAAGAAAGGGATCTTTGGCTGTTGATAGGTACTTTACCAGAAACTTGTTAAACATCTGAACACTGAGTAGCTGAATGTCATTGCAGAAATGGAGTATGTTTTAAACAATTCATCTGTGCGCATATCATTTTTCCTCAAAAAAGCTGTTGAAAAAGAAGCTTGGCATTTTTGCAATCTAGGTAAGCAGCCTGTGACGGTACTTTGAGGAAATACTGTGATGTGGCAAGTCTAGGTTGTTATGGAAAAAGACGAGAAACTAATGTCAAAATTAAGGCTTTGTCTGCATGGATCATACAAACTAAACTAGTCTAAGGACTGGAAGCTACTGTTTGCAAACAGCCTTTGAAGTCCTGTAAAGTTTCCAGCAAGGGCTTGCATTTTGTTGTCAAAATAATGGAAAACTCAACCTTGACTAGAAATTAACTAGTTGGTTCCAGAGCTTCAAAAGCTGTTAGGAACCAGAGGGCTCTTGAGGTTTTATCTTTCTTTACATCCTAACAGAGCATATGTGTTTATTCCAAATTAATTAAAAGAAAAAAAGCAATTCCATATGTTTAAAAGGAAAGACCTTAAATGCTAAATCGCTTTCCTTAAAGTTACAATTTCATGAACGAAGTAGGATTTAGCTGTTCCAAACACAGCTGGCACATGGCGTCTCCAAGGATGGGGTGGGTGAGCCTTGTGTTGTCACAAGGGCCGCCCTCCAGCTGGGAGTGAGCTGGAAGGTGCCAGCTGCAGATTCAGACAAACCTTTGGGGACCCTGGGGAGTGCAGGTTCAGCCTTTGCAGCAGCAAAAGTTGTTTGGGGTAAACGCTGAACTGCCTTTGTCTGCATGTTCTACAAATGCCGTATGGATTCTATCAGGACTTGATGCTAAATGTAGTGAGACCATTTACTGGGAACCAGATTCTTCCCTGGGGTGTGTATTGTGTCATTCCTGCTCAAAACCGGTTTTGATTCAGGGACTCCTGCACCCAGATGCAGAATTTGGACTTGAGTTCTATAATGAATCTAGTGATTTCTTTGCTTTTCCAGAATGTCTTGAATTTTTTTTTTAATGTGTTGAAGTGTGACAAAAAAAAGCGTATTCTGGCTCATTATTTTACGTATTTTAGATTGTCTTTTACATGAGTGATGTTCTAAAATCTTCTTACACAAAAGTTGACAAATCAGTTTTGGTTTTGCCCATTCTGCATGTTAAAATAATGTCTGGAGCTAAAATAATGTTTTAAGTAAACCATCTTTTCTCATACTAGCTTTGGAGGAAAGTGGAGAGATAACCATTGTTTCTGTTTGTGTTTCATAAAATGATTATTTTTGCAGCTAAAATTTCAGTTGTTGGATTTCAATCCCACCATGTTTCTTTGTGGATATAAATTTCCTAGGTCTGCTATTTCAAACAGTATGTGTATAACAAGTCCAGTATAAAATTAAACTAATAAAATGCACTCTCCTGCCATTTGTTATTGAAAACATGGCAAAGAATTTTGGTCCAAGAATTCAAAACAAAATAGAAAAATATACATTTAACTATTTAAGTTTATTCCTTAATGCTGCTTATTGTTTTAAAGGGTGCTTGCAATTTTGCACAAAAGAAATCAACTTTATTAATTGCCGGGTTTGAAGCACTTTAGGATTCTTCTAAATACAACCATATATGGTGTGAAAAGGAATGGTATAACATGCTTAATGTGTTTGAATTTTGGTTGCAGTCTTTGCTATTCTGGTAGATTTGATCAGCATGTTTCTTTAAAGCTGTTTTCAGAGATTAGAAATTGAACTTTTGGGGGGCTGAAATTTAACAAATGATAAGAGATTATTTGAGAAATGCCTTCTGAGTGGGTGACTTGATTGGCAGTGTGACTACCTGTCTGTCTATGAGATAGACACAGCAATGTCTGTTCCTGTAGCAAGGGCAGCTTGCTGTGAGCACTAGGATTCTTTTTTTAAGCAAGGATTCTTAACTCTTGGCTATGCATCCTAAAGTACTTGTGTCTGCTGTGGTAAGGCCAGGACATCTGCTCTGTGGGACTGACCTGAAGCAGGTGCTCCATGACTACTGCAGGAAGACACTGTCCCTGCTCTGAAATCCTCCACCAAACCCCTGGTATTTTCTGGGGTGTCCTTGAGCAAGTCTCTGTGGTTTTTTCCCAGGCTGGGCAGTAGCTCAGCACTCCACAGGTTCTTTAGGATAACAAAAGTAGAGGAGAAAGGAGTCAGGTACAAAGGGTATTTGATGCTGGCTACCTGAAGCAGAGATTGTGTTGCTGATCACAGAGCTCCTGAATACCCCTGAGCAGGTGCTGTTGTCTTCTATCTGGGAAAACCTTTCTTTGAAAACCCAAGTGTGTCACAAGCTTTTCTATGAAATCAGATGCTTAAATTGGTGCTAATTTTTTAAAAGAAAATGTAACAGATGGGTAGCAGTCTATTTGTCTGGTTTTGATACCTGTATTTTCTTAACTGGTGTCAAGCCAAATTTTATAACATTACTAATGTGCATTTTCAGCTTCATCAGATTCCCAGATTTTCCTAAAGTAAAATGTTTAAACTTCCATGGTAGCTACTGCTTCTTTGGAGACATTGCTTTCAGATGTTTTGTACACTAATCAAATGAACGCAATTAGTACAGACAGCAATACCTAACTATCCCTTTCTTTAAATCATAATGTTGTTCCCCAGGTGGTTGTAGCAGTTTAGTGTGATCAAGATGCCTAATTAGGAGCAAATCAGAGATACCTGTGTGGAGTTAACTCGGTACATTGAAGCCTTACCTATAAAGATTATACAAATCTTCATGTATTTTAAAGAGGAATAACAAGCAAAAATAATAACCTGTTTTCATAGAAATTAAAATGTAAATTCCAGAAAATATATTATTTAATGTATTACAGAACACGGGCTGTTAAAGAGTGTAATAGGCTCATTGGATGATTAGTTATGAAATCCAGTTTTATCGAATGGCTCAAAATAAAACCCCTCCAAAATGTAGTTCTTTGGGAATTTCTTTTGAAATGCCTTCAAGTTTAACTCCCCTCAGAATCCTTTGTGGGTTTGGTCCCTTTTCCCACCTTCTGTTTACCAAATGTCACCAAAAGTAGCATCAAGCCCTATCACTTGTTACAGTGTTCTGGTTTTATGGCCTTAATGTTAGTTAGAGTCTGGTATGTAATTTCAGAAGAAAGATGTGCTTTGAAGTCTAACTATAGATACATGCGGCCTCTTCTGCCTATGGAATTAGGCTTTGATTGTCATATCTCATTCTTGATGCTTGTGCAATAGGAACACGTTCCTCTCAGTGCAGTGGCTATTTGGCTATTTTGTCTGATGCTGGACTTTGGTTTCAGGATGACTAGAAAGTTTTTTTGGGTTTGTTTGTTTGGGTTTTTTTTATGGACAGCAGTCATGTTTCACTGGTTTTTTGGACTGATACTCTTTAGAAAACTAGGATTTCATAAGGAAAACTGTCAATAACTAGTTCTGTAGTTCTAGTTCTGAAGCTGTGTTCTGAAGCTTTTTGGTTGTTTTCTTTTCCTTTCCAAAAATGTTATTGTAAAACAGTACTAAAGCCACTGTAAAATTACAAATAAATATCTATACGTAAAAGATTTGAGCAGTCTGTCTTATTTACTATATTTTTAATTTCTTGGTTCTTCCTATGTTGAAGTAGAATGTTTATATAATCAATATAGATTACTGTCAAAACATGAAGTTTCAGTTACCACTAGCTTCCAGTTACCTAAAACGTAAGTGTTGGCATGAAAAATGAATGAAAAAAGCTTTAAGAAATTGGTTGGAACAGCTTTTTCCTGGACAACTGGAACATTTGGACACATTAACAGCACTTGGTTTTACTGCCAAGTGTGTTTTGAAACTTATTTGGGGGTTTGTTTGTTGTTTAAATGGCAAAATTTAAAAAAAAAATTTCCACTGTGCTTCCTTTGAGGACAATGTGAGTATTTTTGCAAAAACAGTGATGAGGTTTCCAGGCACCTTGCAGAGCTGTCTGCTCTGATTCCAGGGAATGGGAAGTAAAACTGAACTGCTGTTTTGATCTACTGGATTTAATGAAGGGTTTCTGATATTAAAGGGAGGATTAACAGCTGCCTTCCAAGATCCAGGGCCAGGGCTCTCAACCAGCCTTTGGTGGTGTGAAAGCTTCACCCGGGACAGTCTGAAATAATTTTTACAGCAATGTTGCTTTCTTGTGTGGAGAACATGGAAGTTTTATCTCTTCTTTACAAGGCTTTGCAACAGAGTATCTGGATAAAGCAGGGATGCCCAGTACATCCCAAAGCATCCCTGTGTTAGATGATGGGATGTTTTTCAGGCTGCTGTTTGAGCTAGAAGGAAGATCTAATCCATTAAATACAGACCAACAGCAACAAAAAAATTCAGCAGGATGATGTGTGAGCAGGGAAGTGCTTTACAAAGCATTACCCAAGAACATTTCTCACTTATGCAATACCTTTTCTTTATATTTCCTGCAAGTTCTTGATGCGGGCAGGACAGTTTTTAAAAAGCAAGGAGGGAGTGATGTGATTAAACAAGACTCAGGTATTTTTTGAGGAAAGTGGGATTTCTGAAGTTGATTTTTTTCATAGCAATGAGGTCTGAAAAAGAGAGTAGAAAAAAGAAGCAAGAATGCAAGTGCTGGGATTCAAATGAAAAACCCGCTCATTTGTGATTGCTTGGTGTGAAGGTGGCAAAGAAGCAGGCTCTCGTTCAGTGATGCAACTCACATGAGTGCGTGGAAGGGGTTGGCCTGGGGGCACATGGTAATGAAGAGTTGCAATGCTGCCTGGGGCTTGGAACAGAGCAGGGCTGTTTCATTCCATGAGCCTTGTGGGGTAAGACTGGTTTTTTGATTCATTCGTATTTGATCTTAAAACAAGCTGCTTGCTCTTCTCTGGGGAGGAAGAAAAACATCTGTGTGGTTCCTGCTGATACATCATCGGCTGCTTTGGTGAGACACTGGAGCTCTCAGGTAGGTGGCTACTCTTATATTTAATCTCGTTGCAAGAGCAAATAATGAACCAGATGTTTTTATCATACAAAGTATAATTTTAAGTTGGTACAAGTTGGTGTAAGCAACATGCTATTTCTTTATGTGAAAGTTCTACAATGCATTAAAAGAACAGTGGTTATTTTGTTGATACTTAACTGTGTGTCATTAATGCTGTATTTCTTAAAACTAATGTGTTCTTATGGGAGTGTTGTAGGGAGGCTAATTATAATACAGAGGAGCAAATGGCTTTGTGAGAGACCTCCTTGCTCTCCATGAATGAAGAATATCCCTTCAGTGAGAGGAACAGCAGCTCTGTCCCAGGCACAGAGTGCAGGTGGGAGCTGTAGGAAGGTGCAGTGCTGTCTCCTTGTTTTGGTGTTTGTCTCTACCTGAAACAGCTGCTTTGGGGTGCAGGTAGGTAGGAGTCCAGCTCTCTCTAAAGCCCAGGTAATACCTGTGGCACCTCTGGGATGGCTGCTAAAACACTCCAGCAGGTGTGACATCCCAAGATTAAAACCACTTGGGCATTTAGAGCATCACTCAAGGCCACCCAAAAATTACCAGAGTGCTGCATCAGCATGCCACACAGGCTGACTTGGGAGAGGGTGGTGCCAAAAGTCCCAAAGATTTAGAAAGTGTCCCTGGCATTAGCAGGGTGGTACAGAGCTCCTGGGAGTCCCATCGTGTTTGTAACACCTGCTCACTGCATAAATTATAGACAAGGTTTTCTGTGGGCTTTCTTGTTTCACCTCAATAGGAGCATGTGCTGACCCTGGGACAAACCTTTCTCTGTACCTCAGGTTAGCTCCATTTCCAACTGACATGCTCCTGTTCATTTCCACCTGTGGATTTCTCCAAAGGTTCCAAAGAACTCCTCCATTTCTCCTTGGAGTGCTTCATTTCTTCTCTCTGCATCTTCCTTTGCTCTCTCTGCATTTCTTATCCCCATCTCCCCCAGCCTGTACCACTACGCTGCTGTCCCAGTTTCCAGAGCATCCCCCAAAACTCCCAACTGCAGTGCTCTGTTCCGCTTCTCCAGACTAGTGGAAACACAGATATTATAAAGCACAAGGTTAAGCCCTCCCTTAGAAAAGCTCTAGTATTTTTAAAAGTTAGCCTTTTTAAACGTATGTTCCCATAAATGCAAGTATTGGCACCCCCCCATACGTTTTCAGTCTTTGGTGTTATATATTAAAAGCTGCAATTTTTAGTTATCCTAATTTATGATAAATATAAATAACCATATGGCTAAAGGAGTCAGTTTGTGGGTTGATTGGTTTTTTTAGGGTTTGTGTAGTGGAATACTCCAGTAGTGTAACAGTGAATGGCAATGCAACATATTGTAGGAGACATGATTCTGCTTAAATTGCACTTTCCTTGTACTGGAGGGGAAAATAGAAGAAGAATACAGCAATGATATTTTAAAAAAAGACTAAAATCTTACAAATGGTTCCTTTACTTAGAAGAAATTGAGGAATATTTCAAGAAATTAAAGATTCAATGGATTTTTTCTTTACATGAGGCAAGTATAATTCGACGTTACTGACTTGCCATCTGTTGAAATGCAGCATGTTGAGGTATTTTCTGATTTATGTCAATTTGCATAACATACTTGTAACTTTTAACTAATTAACAATATTATATTTAAAACATTTATTCCTTTTAATTACACAATAGCAAAGCAGCACTCTTTTGAAAGTGAAGCCTGGAAATGTTGCTGCCTTTTGGCTTTGATAACAAGCTATGGGTAAATCTCTATTCAATTTCTAATCTTAGAAATTGGGAAAATACTAATGAACACTTTCCTCAGAGTTATTAATATTCATGACTTGCAATTTGTAAAGAATAATGACTTACTGCTAATGCTGCTGAGCAACCTGCACATTGTTCCCTGGAGAAATGCTTGATATTGGATTAGGGCAAAAAGGGAAAATATACAATAGACCAGAGGCTTTTCGAGAGCTCTGTGCAGCCCTGCAAAAAGTCTTTTAGATGCTGTGGAGTTCCTCAAACACCTTACATGAAAATTAGTTTGGATAACTCTGAATAATTGCCTAACTAATCCTGTAATGCCAGATCCTGGTGCTGTTCCCAGTGGTACAGGGAGGCATTGGCTGCAGCAGCATCTACAGTCCCTGCACTTGGTTACATACAGTAGGAAGGGATGCCTCATAGTGTTTAAAATCCTTTACCTTGCAATTATAGATTCATACTCAGCCTTCTGTCTGGCCATCAGCATTCTCAGACCTGCCAGGCAAGCAGGTCCTTGCTGGCAAGTCCACAGGGCAAGCAAAGCTGTCACTGCCATCCCCTGGGATGTGTCCTGTCTTTTCCTGATCCCACAAAACCTGACTTAGAGCTGTGTTGGTTTCTTGGGAGTCTTCTGCGTGGGCAGGTCTTGTCAGATATTTTGAAAGAGAGTTTTCTTCAATCATGGTTCAGCAGCAGGAGCCTGCTGAACTGCCCAGCCTGCTGTCCCCAGGCCATTCAGCGCTGTCACCTCTTCTGCTCAAGAGAAGCCCTTGTTTGTGTATGTGCCTTACTCTGCCTTCCCACAGGTCCTGAGAGTTCTTCCTCCCCACAGCTGTTTGGAGCTTTTCAAGTATTTGGAAAGGCTCCATTTTGCTGGAGCTGGGATCTTACTTCAGCCTCCAGCTTTGTTTTTGTACACAGCAGGTTGAGGTCTTGAGCTGCTGTGCCCATCTGCTGCCCATTCCCATTGTCACCCTGGCTGGTTTATTCTGCTCTCCAGGAGCTATTGCTGCTTTCCCGCCCCAGATCTGTTGGCTGTAGTTTGTCTGACACCTGCAGGTGGCCCATTTGAAAGCTGTCCACCTCTTAAATGGTTTAATTCCCTGGCTGGGAGGTGAATTCTGCAGTGCTATACCAGACCCAGGGCTGTGCAAGGGGAGCAGGGCACCCCCTTTGCAGGCATCAGGGACACAGCTCCTTGCTCCTCTTCCCACATTATAGGAGAGAAGACCTGTAATGTGTGTTCTGACTGTGCTGTATCTAGCTGGTGAGGCATGAGAAAAACTGCATGGATGTAAAATGGCTTGTGCTGCTCATCCCTGGAGCATCCACTGCATCTGCTTTGGAGTGAGAAAACTGCAGCAGTGCAGCGAGGGAGGCGACTCCTCTGGTCATGATGCTTCAAGGACAAGAAGCTGGAGGTTAAGGAAAAATAGGCCGAATCAGCGATACTTCAATTCCTCTTGGAAAAACTTTGATGTGAATAGATACAGAGTGTTTATTTTAGCTGCCTGTTCTCACAAGAGAATCAAGCACAGCACAAAAATAACTCTGTTATAATTAAGGAAGAGCAGCCCTTGCAGTTTAAATTCATGTCTCAGAAATAATAGAGATGGTTTAAAATAATCTGGAAAGATGTTTCTGCTCCCTCATCCCCACATGTTCAGTCTCATAAGAAATGAAAATGAGCTGGCTTAAGTGCTGCCATGTTTCTGTAAATGTTTTACAAGTCTCTCTCTGAAAATCTCTTAAGGTTTTCCTCTGCCCACCTGACAAAGCTGAGGTGTGTTCCTGGCAGAAATTGGGTCTGAGAGGTTATTGAGACACTTTCCCACTTAACCTGCACTCCTTTCAGTAGGAAGAGTCCTTAGAAATGAGCAGGTGTGTGAATGTTTTGGGAATCTAAAGAAGGCCTGTGTTTTAACATGTAAAAGCCAAGTAAGTAAGGCTTTAGCTCTCTGAGGGGAAAGATGCTGTACTGGAGGAAGGCAAGGATGAATCCACTAATTTGATTTTGCAGAAGTGAAGTAATAAACTGGTTTAAATTCCACCATCAACCACCCTTCCCCACCCAATGCTGCAGTTGCTGCAACCTAAATTTTTCCTCCAGAAAAAGATTTTCCCAGAGTATTAATGGCAGTGCTTTACAGGAGTTCTGTGCCTATTAATAAGCTGACAGATGGCTGTAGTTTCTGATGAATCAGATTTTGTTTCATTGATTAATCTGTTTTCTCCCTCCCCCAAAGGACAGGCACAGCTATGCTGACCAGCAGCTACTTTTGCACAGACCTGACTTCCACAGGCACATCTGCCTGCCTGGCAAGGAAGCATGTAGCTCTCGTCAGGCCGGCCTACTAGGCCAAGAGCCCCAAAGGGAGCCGAATAACAGACCACACCGAGAGGGCGGAACCCTCTGCTTTTATTTATATGTTTTCACAAATCACCGTGGATTGGAGGTAGAAATCAACACCTCATAATCCACTGGTCAAAGCATTTGTCAATCATATTTCTCCACCCAGTATACTGGAATTCATAAACATAGATAGTAGCTAAGAAACCATGGCCATGGTACAGAAAGGTCTGAAAATATTTACAGAAGGAAAAACACTGAAACACTGCAAACTCAGGGCAACATCAGCGATCCCGGCACTGCTGCCATCAAGAGGCTGGGAGGGAGCTGGGCTTGTGTCTCTGCTAAGGCAGGATGGAGAAACAGGTCAGCCAAGGGTCTCCATTTGAGAGCTGAGGGACTCAGAGGAGTCTGACCTTGTGGTCCCCATTGCAGTCACACTGTTATAACAACATGAGGTGGGTGAAATCAGGGAGGTCAACGGGAAATTCGGAGAGCTGACCTCTGGTCATGGTCCCCAAGCCCATGTGTTACTGGAACTGATTCACATGACTCATATGGGAAGACCCATCGGAGGCAGCAGGTTTTCAGCACATGGGGATGGGACTTGAGAACAAGCAACCCTTAGTCCCGTGCCTCTTTTACAGGGTGGCTGCCGTGCTCCAAGTTAGGAACTCAGAGTACCTCGGAGCAACATCAATGGGGTATCACAGCTGCAATCTCATCTACTCTGTGCTTCCTCTCCCAGTTATGATCTCCACGAGGCACAGCACCATATAATGTTGATTTCCTCCTCCACACCCCTATGGGTTTACATTTATTCATATGCCTTATTCTCCTTTCACCTTCCTTATGGTTTCTCTGAGATTGCTTGTATTAGTTTCCTGACAATGTAAAGGTCAGTGATGAAAAGAACTGTGTATTTTTTTTTTTTGCCTTGAGGCAGAGGAAGAGCTCTCTTCCAGACTCTCAGCTTGCAGAGAGCTGGGATGCTTTGAAAAATTGTTTCTTATTTTGGACTGACTTGGGATGGAGCTTGTGATTCTCTGCTATGACCTCTCCCTGGAGTCCAGAGATGCTGCCATGTGTGGTTAAAATTTAAGATGCTTGAAATAGTTCCTCTGGGCAAGCTGTGGGACTCAGCTTCCCTCGGGTTTGGTCCTGTGCCAGCTGCCTGTTCCCCTGAAATCGTCTCTGAGCTCTGTACCAGAGTCCAGAGTCTCTTCGCTGTGCCTTTTGTGGGGTATCATTTGCATGGCAGACAGATGAGATGTGACTGTTCCAAAAGGGATGTCAATCAGCCCTGAGAACATGCACGTTTGAGGTCACTGTCTGGACAAAACCTCACAATGACCTTCACACAAAAACTGATAACAGAGTTAGAGAGACATAGAGTGGTTGGGATTGGAAAGGACTTTGAAGGTGGTCCAGTTCCACCCCCTGTCATGGGCAGGGATACCTTCCAGTGTTCCAGCGTTCTCCAAGCCAGGTTCAACCTGGCCTTGACCACTTCCAGGGATGGGGCAGCCACAACTGCTCTGGACAACTTTTACCAGGGCCTTGCCACCCTCATGGGGAAGAATTTATTCCTAATATCTAATATCTACCCACCCTTTGCCAATTTGAAGCCATTCTGTCATGTCTGGTCACTGCCTGCTGTTGTCCAAATCCGTCTCAGCTACACACTGGAATGTTGTTGTAAACTGGGTTAATCAGCACTTTTTCATCTTCAAACTGGGGCTAGAGCTGAGCTCAGCTGCCAGCAAGGGAGAAAACAGAGGGATCTGTACACAGCTGGCAGGGCATCTCCTTGTGCCAGGCTCAGCTCTTCCAGTGTGTTAAAGCAGATGTGTGGTTTGTGCAGGTAGCCAAGAGTTGTTCAAAATGCACTCCCAGATGTGCACTGGAATGGTTGGGCTGGACCTGAACCCAGCACTGTACTCCCAAATCACCCTGATCTCCATAAGCCCCTCATGCAGTTGGGCTGGAGAATATGTCCTGGTGTAGGGAAACACTGCTGGGAGCTGCTGCCCTCTTCTGCAGAATGCAGTTGAAGCTGTGTGTGCAATGAATGACTTTAATGCTGTCTTGGTTTGCCATTAATGCATTGAAAGTTTTGTTCTTGCTGGGTTCGTTTTTCAGCCTGGACTTCCATAATGTTGGAATAACGAATGTCATAGCCTCATCTCTTGTTTTCTCTTGCAGTTGAATTAAAAATAAAAAGTTTCTGTGCCTTTTTTTTTTTTTTTTTCAAATCCCACTTGGACTTTTTGACTCTGAATGAACTATTTATTGTGCTAAATATGGTGAATAAAGGGAAACAAAGAACATGTTCTCTGTGCATCTGCAGAAAGAGAACCAACATAGACCAGCCTTGGTTGGGACAGGCTCTGGATGTGGGCACTTGCCAATGCCCTGAGTCTGAGCTCTGTTAAACTTCTGGCAGCAATCCGGTATCACAATCTTTTTACAAAAAGAAAGAGAAACAAAATAATAAAAAGCAAACGTTCATAACTTGATTTTGAAATCTGATTACACTTTTAATATTAGTTTGCCTTTTTATATGATGCATGTTCTTATCCAGAGATGCTGCCACATTCCAGTAGAGGAGGAAGAGGCATGTGTGGCTTGATGCCATAAAGACCTGAGCTTTTTAAACTTTGGGGCTTGTGGGGAATATTGGATATTGCCCGTCTACATAACATAGTGCTTTTGTGCATAAATAAAGGTCTAGGTCTGCAGCCAGACAGCATCACAGAAAATCAGGGTGCTTTCCCTTTGGGTGGCTGGAAGCTGCTTGAAAATTAAAGCTGGAGTCACCTTCCTGTGACCCCAGGGAAGAGCGGTGAGCATGTTTGAGTTTCCCTGGCTCGTTGCAGACTGGAGCTGAACGTGGCATCAGCCTCATCCTCCCCCGGTGCCGCGTTACGGCTCCGCACCGGCCCCGTGGCAGGGCTGGGGCTGCCGGGGGCTCCGGACCTTTCCCTCTGGGACACGGTGTCAGATGGACGGGGATGTGCGGGAAGGCGGAAATGACCTTTTTCCTCTCCTCTCCGGAGAAGTGCAGTGATCACCCGCTAGATGTCACGGTTGGGGCTGGGTTGGAACTGCTGGCGCTGCCGGAGCCCAAACGCCTGTAGAGAAGAAATCCCACCCTTTTATTCAAGCTCTATGACAGTTTGTAACCAGCCTCTTATTTCAAAAAGCCATGAAATTATTAACTTCCCTTAAAAAGGGGCAAAAAGACCGGTGAGGGGGAATATTGCAAAAAACACAGGGTCCGGGCAGGAGAGGGCACTGTGTACTTTGCTATATCCGAGGGAATGTGCAGTTAGGATGAGTATATTTTAGGTGGAGAGCTGTGCAGCCGCAGAGCAGGGACCCCACCGCCCCAGCCCCGTGCCATGGACAAAAGCTCCGAGGACAGAGCTCGTGAGTGTGGATCTGCTCCTGCTCCTCTTCCCACACCATGCTGGTTTGGGTTAAAACCTGCTTTGTACCTGATGCTGTGTTAAAGGGGCAGTGGGGTTGCTTAGGGAATGGGCCGGGATGAAGGCAAAGCCAGCATGGGTAGGTGGGAAACGGGGCTTCTTCATAGGCAGCACCTGCATCGTTTTGCAACAAAAGCATCCTCACCAAATGTATGCAAATACCTCTTATTTAAGATGCTTTTCTCCCTCACCAGCTGTATTTTGTATCATAACCATAATTTATCTGTTTGCTGTAATGTAAGATTTCCATCTGGGGGAAGTGGAGTTTCACTGCAAATGTGTGTTCAAAATACCTCTCTTATACTTTGTTTTCTTCTGTAAAATAACTCCTGTTGTGTTATAATGTGGGGAAATTTCTTGGAAGGACCCCTCACAGACTGCCTGTCTCATGGACCTGGCTTTTAATGAAGGCAGTTTTGATGCAATTCCCTACTTTAGTTTTGTTTTAGCTCTACAGATCTGCAAGGAAGGATTTCAAGTATTGGGTTTGTTCAGCACTAACGGCAAGCTCAAGACTTTCTGATGCTCTCAGAATGATCCTCAAACCCTCACAGGGAACAGCCTGTTTAGTTCAGCATTTGTATTTCTGGTAAACATTAATTGGAGCTGCTGGTGTTCAGGCTGTCATTCAGTTTTAAGGATTTTATTGCCCTTTCAGGTTCTTCCCAAGGTGTGTTTCCATGTGGGACTTTTATCTTTGCATAAGGATACGGCTTTGACTTTAAAATAATGAAAATGTTGAGAGCTCCTGGAATCCCTCTGGAAATGATCACTGTAACAAATGCCTGCTGCTCGACTTGAAGCGAGCTGTCGTGTTTAGCTGCATTATGGATGGTGTCTGTAAACACAGCAGCTGTCTGCATGCAAACAGGACTTTCCAGCAGTGCATAACACGAAAAGAATCTTATTACCAGTTAAAATAAAGAAAAAGCAAGAAAGGCTCAAAGAGCTCAGATGATGCCAGCTTCCTATCAGCTCCCACAGCAGTCTAGACATCTCAGAGAGTCATCAGACTAATGTGATGTGTGGGAGGCATTTACAGCTCTGCATGCCTTAGAGACAGCTGGGAAAAGGGAGCTTTCATCCAGGGATCAGCACAGCTCCTCAGGGCTCCTGCTGTCCTGTCCCACTTCTCACCCATCACTTTCTCTCCTGCCTGGGTTGGGGTGCCAGGGGTCACCTCTTCAATGAGGCAAAGCATGTGATGATGATTTTTTTTAGTGTCATTAACCTTGCTGACACCTTTGCTCAGAAACCTTATGGGTGTTTGCAAACTCTCCTGGGGCAGGGCTATGGTCACTTCGTTTTAGCTGAGCCCTGTGGCCATGGGAAGGGCAGAGGCTTTGGGAGCTGCACGGACACTGTCAGGAGGTCAGACACCTCCCCTGTCCCCTGCCCTGGGCCTTTCCTCAGGGTGGTGATGGGACAAAGCCAAGGTCTGACCCCACTCCCAACATTTCCCCCAGCCAGAAGCTGCTCTTCCATCTGATCCAAAAACTGCTGTAACAGGGTACTCTGAGATGCAGAGCTCGTTCTGCCAGGTACCAATTCTGAGTCGAGTGTCCCCATCAGCTGCTGAGCCAGGCTGCTCTTCAGGGCAAAAATAAACCATCTCCCAGATGCAGGAGTCAATTCGTAAAATAAAATTTTGGGAAAAAAAACCCCAATCCCTTGTTTTTTAGCAAGTAATTTACTTGCTTGAGTGCAAAGCCAGGGATCTAAGTGGGTTTTGTGCCATCCCTCGTGACCAGTTATGGGCGATGGATGCCACAGGGAAAACTTGACTCTGCCTGCACTGAGGAGGCTCCCATAAAAGAAATACCAAAACACCAGAGGAAAGACCGCTTTCATGATAACTTCTGGCCCATCCAGAGGGAGAAAATGTCAGGAATTTCCCAAGAATATCTGTAGTCTTTGACTTTCCAGCGGAACTCCAGAGCTGTCTGGGATGGAGGCACACCAGAGATTGCAGGTGTCCTGCCTCCCCTCCAACACCCAGATGTGGCATTTCTCACAGGGCTCTATTTTTAATAAGATTCAACAAAATGTATTTGGTGCTTCTGGGGTTTTTATTCTTCTGATTTGTGTTGACAGGAGCATGTTGGGCTGGATACATGGCCTCATTGTTTGCATGTTATGGGAGAAAAAGCAGCAAGAAAATGGTGAGGCTTGTGGAAAACTAGCAGGTCTTTGTTATCATTTTTGGAAAATATAGCACAAAATTCACTAGTCTTGAGTAAAGGTACTGAAGAAAGAGGGAAGGAAAGAGATATGTCACTTAACGTGTTAATTTTTCTAGGCAAAGCAAGCAGGTAGCAGCAAACAATGAAAGGAATAAATCCATGTTCTTATCCAAACTGATAGGTAAAACGTGTATTGAAAATGCACCGAGTGATCGCTTTAGGGGGCTTAAAATTATAGCCCTAAAAAGCCCAAACAACTCATTGGTGTGAAGGTACATGGCCGAGAGTGGTTCCTGTCTAATCACTGCCCTGTGAACATGAACTTGCTCTTCTCTGCACCCAGTGCTGAAGCTCTGTGCTTCGTTGCAGAGTGGAAATCACCCCTCAGCTCAGGATTCTGCCTGCAAGGTTGGGGACACTGAGAGTGGATCAGTCCCCTCCTCTTGCCTCTTTCCTCCCACCCATGGAGGATTTTCATGGCTGGAGGGGTGCATGAGGAACCAGGGGTGCCTGGTTCAGTCCACACTAGGGCAAAATTTTGGTGAGAATAAAGAAGAACAGTGAGTGAGCCCTGTCCTTCTCTGATGCTACCAAGGAGGAGGGAGTTGAGGCACAGCCAGGGCTGCAGGGCCAGCCTGGCCCAGCATGGGGGATAGAGAGGGACAGAAGCATATTAGACCCTCTTCTTCAATAATTTTTTCCTAAATGTCCCTTGAAGAGAGCGGTTGTAATGTTGAGACATTACCAGCCGTTTGCATGTACAATAACAACAGGGAAAAAGATAAAGTCAATACTGGGATCAATGGAGAACTCCCTGCTCTGGGTCTTTTGCCTGGAGCTTATCATTAGTAGACACTCACAGAGGAGAGTACTATTAATTAAAGGAAGCGTTTTCAGTCCAGGGGAAGTGACTGGCAGGTGGAAAATCCTTGGATTTTTTTTAACTGAGTTTTTGGAGGTGGGTTTGTTTTCCCTTTTACTTCTGGACTGTGTCCTGAGTGAAGCTGCTCCTTCCCACCTGTGTTTTGAAGAGAGTTTTCTCACCCAGAATTATGGGCAAGGATGACTTTCCAAAATATGTGAGCAAAACCCAGGGACAGCTCTGCTTGCGTTTAACCCCTCTCAGATCACTGAGCAGTGAAACTCTGAGTCTCCTCTCTTGCACCCTTTCCCCCAGCACTGCTCACAACCTGATGTAGCACACAAATAACAAACATTTCTGTTGTTTTTGCAACAGCAGCTGATGGGTTTCCAGGAGAGGGGTCTCTCAGCAGGCAGAGCATCCTCCAAGTGCTGCTGGAAGCCTCAGCCCTGGCCTAAGCAGGACCAGATCCAAGTGGGTAAAATGAACACCAGCCTTGGCTTCCATGCAATTCCAGTAACTTCATTGAACCCCCAGGAAAAAGCTCTGTCCCCCCAGCTGTCCCCAGACTGTGGCATCCTGCCATCCCCAGCTCATGGCACCATCTAAGGCAGAGTTGGTGTTGTGGCCTTTGGCTGCTCCTCCCTGACCACTGGGAAATTGCTCTGTGACAAAATTCAGCTCCAGAGCCCTCAGCCCACTCACTGCAAACAGCAGTTATAGATTAGAAGTGAGAAAAGTACACAATTAACTGCAAAAAATCCAATTATTTTGTTTATTTTTGACAGTTCTGTGAGCTAAAAGAAGACAAAATGCAGTGAATATGTTAGGGACAGCTGTGTCATGGCTATGCCAACGTAATGCTGTGCCAGGGCAGAGCAAAAGCTGTTCACGGCTTCATGTTTGGGAGAACTCATTGGATCTCAGGCTGAGGCTGAGGATCTCAGCAGGATTTAATTTTTTTTTTTTTTTTTTTTAGCATTTTGGGGAAGTTACAACAACTTTAAGTGTGTGAGAGTGTACACAATCCTGTCTGGACTAGCTGTGAGCCTGGCTCTTCGCACGCTGTTTGCTTTATTGTCTGCAGTTGCACTTTTACTTTAATTAAGAAGCAAACGCTGAAACCACGTTCAAGATACTCTTCCTCCTCTGCATCATGGTTTAGCTGATCCCAGGCAGCCTCTCTTAGGTGGCTTTTTATTTCGGGGTTTTTTTCTTGCTATCACTACCAAGAAAGCATTTACAGACCCCAGGGAAGATGGGGGAAAAGATCTCTTTAAAAACAGCAATTATTTTTAGTAAAATATTCTAAATAATTCATTGCTTACTGGCTGTAGTGCACTATTAAATACCTTTTAGCTACTACATGTATAAACTCCTAAAGCCTTGGTTCAAAGCCAAGCTCAGGTTAATGAGACAGCGATTTCTGTGGGAAGCTCTGTGTGTCCAATAGAGCAGGTCCTGAAAAAGCCCCACGGAGCTGGACACAGAGAGGTCTGTGTGGGCAGGTGCCTGTGTCACTGTACTTGGTTTTAACAATGTTCTCAGGATTCCTGCACCTGGAAAGTATCCTCATTCCTGCCCACCCTCTGGAGAAGCTGGGTGGAAAATGTACTGTATTGGTGTAATGCTCTTCCAACAGTAACCCACGGGATTTAAGAACAATGACAACAAGCATGGGAGAAAGGGCCCCAAACGTGAAGCCAGCAGTGGCTCTGCTAACCTGCTGCTCCACCAGCCTGTTCTCCACACATGCCCACTGGAGATACAGGAGAGCCCTCGACTGACTGGGCTCAGTGCAGTGCCAGGCACTGGCCACCAGTGTAGTGTGAGGGTGTTTTCTCTCTTATTTATCATATGCCTGCCCACCTCTGTCATGTATTTGTTTCTATTTGGTTTAATCCAACCCAGCACTTCAGCTCCTATATCTGATCCAGGTGAGTCCTTACTTGTCTGACAAAGACTTTACCTCAATGCTGGTGAAAGACTGTGTAAGAGGACTGGCCTGGACACAGCATTAGACCCAAGGCATCTGCCTCCAGCTCATCTCTTTCAGCATCACCTTTGGGTGCAGCTATAAAGAAAAGGCTGAAAGATACTGAAGCACAAGGATTTAAATTTACATTTTCTAGATAAAGCTTTCTTTAGTTGCCTATTAGCAGGTGTTAGCATCTCTTGTCATCTTTAACATCTGGGTAAAAAGGAAAAGCTCTGACATGACTCAGCAGCCACCAGGTACATCATATCCCAAGGCCATTTCACTCAGCAATTTAAGCAGTGCCTGTGCAGTCTGTAGGATGGGACATGTTTCCAGGAAAAATGTCTGGCAGAACCAATTAAAGGTTTTCCAGTTTTAATGATGAACTTCGTAGAGTTTCGGCAGGCACTGAGCTATTTATTTTGTCGTTTCAAGTGAAAATAATTCAATTCATGATTTAAACCTTAGAACTCTTTGCACCACTGATCCAGGTTAGTTTCCAGAAACAGTAATTTGTTGCTAGACCTGACAAATCGCTGTCTCAGCTGCTGGCCCTCATCCAGATGCTGCTTACCCCATGGCACTGGGATCTCTTCCCTCAATCAGCCAAAGACCTGGGATCTGCAGGGTTTGGCTCAGGGTGTTGTTTGGGACCATCAGACATGACCCAAGTTCTGTTCCTCCAAAGGTCCCCAAGTATTTCACAAATGGTGACCTTCACTTTATCTCTTGGAGGCTGGTAAAGAGTAATATACTAATTTTACAGATGACTAAACAGTGTAGAACATTTAAATGATTTAGCCAAGGTCAGAGCAGTCAGCAGTGGGGCTGGGAGGAGATCCAGTCCTGCTAAATCCCATCACCTCCTCCCACAGCTCTGAGCAGGCCGTGCCATTCACAGAGCTCAGTGGCATGGGGTTGAATTTAAATGGGACTCAATTTCATTTACAGCAAACTCCAGGATATAGACTGGGGGTTTCAGAGCAAATCTTTTATCTGGGCATTTTTTAAGGACTGTGTCATTTAAAATTGCACTTGGCAGAAATCAGGCTCTTAGAAATCAGAAAATAAGCTGCCTCCTGAACGACAGCTATGAGGGAACAGGCGAGTTAAGGGATTAATTTGTTTGATTAAATCTTTAAAGAGTTTACTGAGAGTGCAGACAGACCTGCAGATTATAGCAGGGGCACAGTGGTGGACAAAGGAGTTATTTAGATAGAGCCCACATGCTATCTTTCGTTTTTCTCAGTCTGTAATTACTTATAAATAAAGTAAAAGCAAAACCACAACCAAAGCTGCAGAATTAGTTACCGTGCTATTTTTGCTCCTGCAGGATAATAAAATAGTGTGAATGACTGATGGTAACAGTGCTTTCTGCAGCCACCAGCACCCTGACACGGGAGCTCCAGGGAGAAATCAGTGCCACAGCCCAGATGGGCTTTTGGTAAAATCCTTTTTACCTTCCTAAACATTAAAGCAATCATTGAAAGTGCATGTTCAGGATAGGAACAGGCTGAAGTTTTTGATCACGTTAATGAGCTCTGTTTTCATTAGAGCTAAGAGGCTGGAATGCCCCATTTGTCTCCTCGTTTTGCTGTGCCTCTGGGAAGCTCTGTTAGAGCAGGTCCTGAGAAGGGGTGTCCGTGTCACCGGACATTGGCTGCTGCCGTCGGGAAACATAAGCACATGTATTTAAACCAACAGTAATTAATATGGGGTTTTTCTTCATTTTTTTTTCTACAATATGCAATGCAGCAGGAACCTAGCAAAAGAGGTTTCTATTTAATGACTCTGAATGCAGCAGTTCTCTGCCAGCCTACAGGCTGCGAGGCAGTGGCTGCCACAGAGCAGCAGCCCAAGGAGCTGGTTATTGACTGAGTCTTCTTGCCAGGAGTAGGAGGCTTTTCACAAACTGCTAACCAGGATCACCTTCCCTCAACCAGCCTTTCCTGGGACACATTAGGGGCAGGTGGGGCTCGATCCTCTCTGCCTAGGGGTGCTCTCGCCTACATTAAACACTTCAGGACAAGTAAATCCTTTTACCACTGTTCCATTAGCTGCCCAGAAACAGGGATGAGCTCGTTACACTTTAGCACTCCATCTGATGGCCTGGAGTGGATATAAATAAGGGATGGCCCTTAAAAGTCAAGGTTTGCAGTGTGGCTGAGGTTGGAGATGGGCTGAGTTTGTGATGAATGAGTAAAGATTTTTGCCTTGATTGCAGGTTTTGAAGGGCTATGAAGCTGCTGAGTTGGACCCTTAAGCTGCCTAAAGGAAATGCCAGGTGAGAAATACGAAGTTTTTTAATGCAAGAAACTACAGAGGAGCTCCAGGTATTTAAATGCCTCACCAGGCACTTGAGGATCTTATTCCGGGCTTGTGATAGGCTCACGTGTGGGTTGAGCATCTGCCTTGTGAGAATGACAGCTCAGGTGTGGGGCCTGGTGTCCCCCTGGGTTGGTGGCCACGTGGTGAAGCATTCAGAGTGGGATCCACACAGGACACATCCCTGAGGACAGCTGTAAGGAGTGGTGTCCTCAGCTGCTCCTTATCCCTGCCCCAGTGTCCTAACAGGCAACTTCCTGTCCTGTGCCCTCAGGAAGGGCTGTTGGAGGGTTTCACTGTGTGTGGTTTGCTCTGCTAAAAGGCAACAAGTGACTGCTTTGAGGGGACTGGTGCTAGGCATAGGGGAAGTGCTGGCATATCCTGAAAGTTTGGGAACCTTCCCTAGAGCTTGTAGACACCATGGAGATGAGGGGTTGGGTTCTTTTTGGAAACATTTGGCATGGGAAAGGGTGGAAGTGGCCAAATGATGCTGTTGCTGTCATGGGCTTTCAGAAACTTTGGAAGGAGTTTGTTGCAGGTGGCAGCTCAGAGCCTCCCCCTCTGTGCTGAGGTCTATCAGTCCCTGCAGCTTCATTCCCTTGCGTCTGATTGCTGAGATGGGGTTTGGTTGGTGTTCCCCTGTGAGCACTGTCCACACAGATGTGCTGTGTGCCACCCTGCTGGGCTGGACTTGCTTGGTGGGGGTGATGTGTCCCAGCAATGCTGAAGCATCACTGCACTATTGACACAGCAGCTAATGGATGTTAGCATCACTCTTGTTTTTTATTTGCAATTAATGCTGGGTTTGTGCCTTGAACTCTTGGATTTTTTTCAATGCATGCAGACCTATTCTGAACCATTAACCTGACAGTCAGTGAGTAATAGCCTTTATCTTGTTGTTTTCAAAACAATAAAAGTCCTTTTCTGGAAAATGAATGGAAGTTCAGATTATTAAAATCTTGCAGGAGCACTGTGGTGAGACACTGAAAAACCAAGGTCCTGCTCTTAATCTCAGCTGAAGTCAGCAGAGCTTTGCTGGCTTGTGTCAAGGCAAGGGTCTGACCTGCTGTTTTGGGTTTGCTCTGGGGCAGGATGTAGCTGGGTTGGTGTCTGAGAAATTCCCCCTTCATGCAGTGGTTACCTGGGGGGTACCACATGGTTTGGTTGATAAGTGGTGTGTTCACTGTAAAATGGCAGATTTTCAACACAACCTCTGCCCTGTAGGACTTCCCACATCTGATGATGCACAAGTTGTTTAGTTTGGTCAGTGGTGAGAAGAAGCTGGGTACACAACACATATAAACTTCCACAAATTTCAAATTTCTAGTGTAAAATATAAAAATTGAAAGCAAGTGTGTTTCCCACTATCCTTGTCAAAATAATGGTAGTAGGACAAATTCAGAATATCTCTCCTGAAGAGTGGAAGAGGTTCCAAGTTCATGTGGTGTTGCTGAGAACAAGATGAACCTTTGCAACAAGCCTTTGCAGAGCAAAGAGCTCCTGTGCAGCAAAAGGCCCTAAGCTGTAATTTAATTGCAGTTTTGATTTTTTTTTTTAATTGGTATTATTTCAGGAGCAGTTTGGACTCCTGTGCTATTCTGCTTTTAAATGCACACGTAGGCAACAGTCTGGCACAAACAAGCTAAAGAAATGTAAAAAGAAATGTCCTGGGGGCCCAAGTGTCTCTGGGGTAAGATTTAAACTTTGTTTCTTCACGAGTTCTCCCATGCCCTTGCCTGAAGGAAGGGACGGGGCAGAGGAGCAGCAGGTGACATCCCTGCTCCCACTGAGAGCATCACTGCCATTCCATAGCTTTGAGTTCTAACAAGAACTTGTGAGACTTTTGGGTGACGCAACCCAAAAACGCGCAAGATGCAGCATGAGGTAGAAACAAATACCAAAGCTATAGTGTTTTGATTCTGTTGTAAAGGCTGAATCACTTGAAGACAAAAAGGGAGTTACAACATTTTGTCCTTGTTTGCAGTTTTACGTACAGCCCCCCTCTGCTTTTCTTGTTACTGCAGCATAAGTATTTAGCAAAGCATTAATCTTGCTTGTCAGTAATAACATGCAAATTAAACACCTGCTCTAGGAATCTGTAGTGCTTTGTTCCATTAGATGGTATTGACATGTCAGGTATTTGGACTTTAATTCAGAAAAATGGTACCATTTTCATTTATCTCCCCTAATGAAGAATGAAAGTGTGCACTGATACAGGGCTGCCCACAGCAATGCAGCTAAAAGTGAAAAACAATACTTAATATAGCCACTAAATTACTTTTGACATCTCATTTAAAGATAAACAGCCTGAAGGCATATGTCCAAGTGGCATTGATGAAATTTTTAAATGTTCCTTTGCGTTTTCATTTAACCACCAGTTTGGTAGTGAAGGCGCTGTGCTGGCTGGGAGATGTAACACAGCTTTAACTGTGAGCTGAAAGGAGAAGTAGGAGAGAGCTTCAAGTCCCGAGGGACATGGATACGGATTGACCTAGACATTCCCCTGCAGTCACATGGGAAAATAGGAGCTGTGCCCAATAGATAGTGGCCATGAGATGGGGTGGATGCAGTTCCTGTTCTGTGAGATGTCAAATCTCCCTTGTCTCCATATGCAAAGTGACACTGGTGCCAAAGCTGGACACAGCACAGGTATGCTTCAGCCTTGCAGGGCTGGATGTGACTGGGAATCATGTCCTCTGGTCTTGTGAGCTGCAGGTTGGACACTGCTGAGCCCCCACTCTATCACATCTGACTCTCTCTGCCAATCTTGCTCTTCAGCTTTCCATCATTTTCTGGAAAAAGCTCAGATCCCCATAGAGAAACATGGTTACAAGAAGGGGGAATGGTTTTAAACTGGAGCAGTAGGTTTAGACTGGTTATTAGGAGAAATTCTTCCCTGTGAGGGTGATGAGACACTGGCCCAGGTTGCCCAGAGAAGTTGCAAATGCCTCATCCCTGGAAATGTTCAAGGCCAGGCTGGATGTGGCTCTGAGCAACCTTGTCTAGTGGAAGGTGTCCCTGCTCATGGCAGGGGGCTGGAACTGGATGATCTTTAAGGTGCTTCCCAGCTCAAATAGTTCCATTCTTCTATTAAATTATTCTATTAAATTATATTTTATTAAATGTTGCTTAGCAATTTAAACATGGAAATCAGGTCCTAACTCCCATCGTAGCAAGGAAGCCCTCTATGCATTTGAAGCTCATCATTGTTCCTTGTTTGCTCTTTTTTTCCCATCTAAATAATCCCAGTTCATTCACTCTTTTTCCATGAGTTTTTCAGGCAGGCTTTGTTTTCCTCTGGATCTGTTGTGATTGGCTTTGCTGTGTCAAGCCCAACTAGACACAGTAACTGAGCTGAGGTTCCTCCACTGCAAAACAGAAGGAAGATCCCTTTTGTGGGGTTATATTCTGGCAATAGAAAGCTCACATTTTCAGCAGGGTTTCATCCTGTGACTTTTCTGGTGTGGGCAGTCTGGGCTGTTGAGAAGCAAACCTTGTTGTGTGTGCAGTTGGGGCTTTTCAGGATTTTCCACAGCCTGTTCCTAGAGGCAGGCCCTGGGGCAAAGCACCTTGTGACAGAAACAAAGAA
Organism: Pomatostomus ruficeps; assembly: GCA_013400735.1. NCBI lineage: Eukaryota > Metazoa > Chordata > Aves > Passeriformes > Timaliidae > Pomatostomus > Pomatostomus ruficeps. Next base: position 33,823 of record VYZT01054926.1, read on the forward strand.
TTCCAGAGGGGAAGGCACACAGTGCCATATTCTCCTGCCAGTACTTGCCCATCTCTTGAAGTGACTGCTTGAACTGGTGTCTCCAGAGTGTTTTTCCATTGCTGTTTTTGGATGAGAGCCTTTGATGTACTTTAAGCAAATTTCTTTTGAAGAGTGCTTCAGAGATGAGCTCTGTGATTTATTTTTCTCCAGCTCTCCTGAATTTGTACCAGAGATTTTTTGTTTGCTTGCTTGTTTTCCTCCAGAATGCAGCTGGCAGCAGCAGGAACAAGCTCATGCAGAGGCTGCTTTTGTGGCCAGACACTGAACACACAAATGACCAGGCTGCAGAGCTTCAAAAGCATCCAGCAGCATGAAAAAGCCATGCTGGAGGCACTGCTAGACCATTCCCTCCAAATCTTTGATTAGTCACATTTAATAAGATTTATTCTCATGCTTTTGAGCTGCTCAGCAATGCTAGAGTTTGACCAGCATTCATGGTCACCTATTACTGGCTCCAGCCAACCTCCATGCACTCTGAATGTTTATTTGTGTCTCCTTAATAGATGTCAGGCTCAAACTAAGACACAGCTCTCAGAATTCCCTGGTGTGTGGTCACTAGGATCCAGCTCTGGAAAAGATTGCATACTTCTACTTGTTCAGTCTTGATTTTGATCAGGAGAAGAGCTGATGTCGTTGCATCATTCCTAAAGCTCACCCTCCCTTTTGGCTATTTTTTTTTTAAGAATATAAAGCAAATTGACAGATCAGGCTGTGCTTTGTTGGTTCTTATTTTTGCATCTTGCAATGTGACAATATCCATAATAAATACAGGCTGGGATTGCTTGTGGAGAATCTACCCTTATTTTGAATAGATCCTTTCCTTTTCCTCCGAAGATATTTAAACCTTGCCTTATTAGAAATAATAGAAATGCATTTCCCTTCACATAAAATATTAAAAGCAGTTTGATGGGTTTTACTTTTAATAGATAGTTTGCACTCCCAAGGCTCTTTCTAGCAGAGAATATGAGTATTTCACAATCCTTTCTGGTGTCTGGCCATCCAACTTGCCTCCAGCAAAGAGAGTTCTTAATTTGCAAAGTACCTCCCGATGATGTGCAATTGTCAACCCCAGCCCAGCGCTCTCTAATCACGGCTGGCAAGAGCTGGCCCCACTGTTGTTCAAGCTGCAGGGAAGTTAGACATTTCCATACCCACTGAATCTCTGGGTATTTCCTGATGGAGATAGCAGCCCACTAGAAACTGGACCTACTCCACAAACCAAGCAGGAATTGGGTATTCCTAAGAGCAGCCTCATTTATTTACACCACTGAAGTGTCTGTGTATGTTACAGCCATTCATTTGCTTACCTCCCCCAGACCACAGGATATGAGGTCTTTCCACATTTCCTCTTGTCAAGCTGGGAATTGAGGCCCAGAGAGACAAGGGGGCTGCTCAAGAGAGCCAAAGGCAGAGCCATGAAGCCATGGAGGTGCACTGGCACTGTGGCCTCATCCCTGCTCTGGCTTCTCACTCATGTTTCCCTGAGCTGTGCAGCTGTGCAGCCCTGTGACAAGTTGACACTTAGCAAACTGTGTCAAGCTGAGGATTTGTTGATATGATTCTTCTAGCTTGATGGGAGGGGGTGGGGAGAAGGAAGCCTCTTGATTAACAAGATTAACAAGAGGCAGAAAAACTCTCCCAGATCTCTTTTCTACAGTAGCAAATACTCGCAAAAGCAATGAAGCTGTGCAGGGCAGTTGGGGCTCTGCTGAGCTTCCTCCACCTCTGTGTTTCTGCAGCTTCATGGCAGCTGTTGCTGTGGGTCACCTGCAATATTTTGGTGGCCTTGCCTCCTTTTCCCAGCATAGTGCAGGTTACTTGGGAATGTTGAGGAGCAGCCCCTGCCAGCCCAGCCTGAGGATGGACCTCTGTGGTCCCACCACTCAAGGAAACATATATTTCATAATAACTTGCTTAAAAGTCATTATTACACGGTTGGTTTATGGGGCCTTTTGTGTCTATTTTCTGATTCACATTACTCCTCTGGATGGCAAATCCAGGGCTCTCTTGGCCCCCAGACTGTGGCATCCTTTAGCTGGGTGTTTATGGGTGATAGCTGTGGAAGAAGGGGGTAAGTGGCATGTCAGCTCTTGGAGCTAAGGGAAGGGGTGTTTGAGAGACTGCTGTAATGAGAAGTGAGCAAAAATGGCAGCAGATAATAGATTCTTAATTTAAATAATGGGCGCCCTTTGTTGCCTGACAGATGGTCAATTTCTGAGAAATGCAAAGTCTCTTTGGAGGGGTCAGATTGCTTGTATGTACATGGAATAATGAGGGAGAGGCACCCATCCCAACAAATGCTGTGTTTTTCACATTTTTCCAGGGGTATTCCCAGCTGTCTTTGAAAAGAGCGGATCTGATCCTTTGCAAACTTTGCATGAATTTGACCCTGTGTTATTGCAGCAGGAAATCAGTGATGGGAGTGTCTCTGATATTCAGGCAGCTATTATAATGCCCTTTAAGCACCTTTAGGTGCTAGAAAGGAAGCTTGATATTGATGCCAGAAAACATCTTGGGCCTGAATGTGCCTTTACTTTTGCAGGGCTGGCTGCCATCCAATATCCAGTTATCTGCACGCTGATGGAGTCTCCAGGATTTAACACATGGAAGGACAGATGGATGGCAAAGAGCTTGCTTGGGGTAGGGCACCTTCCTACACACTTCCTCCTTTGCTGCATCCACTTTCAATATAAGAGCTAAAAATCAGGCACCCAGTGCTCTGTTTTAACCATTATTTATTCTGCCAATTCGGATGATGGAGAGTAGGGGTTATGGAGCAGGAGGGGTTTTGGGTACACCAGGAACTCCTTGCTGTTTCATGATATTTTGACTGGGATGGTGGCAGCCCTGTTGGTTATCATGTCTGCTCTGGCTGAGCTGTCTCAGTTGTCCATCTGCTTCTCTGGAGTGTGTAGGTGCTTGCTGTCTCATCAAACAGAGTGGAAAGGCAAGCAGCCTGTCCTAAGCCAGTGGTCAGGAGACAAAGATCCTGGTTGCAATGGCTCATTCTCCCGTGATGTTCAAGAACTTTGTTGCTTCCTGGTCAAGGTCAATATTTTGTGTACACAAGCATTTAAAAGAGGTACAACACAAAGCAAACTCTGAAAGACTAATTTGACCATCCTTGAGCCCCCACAGAGGAACTGTTAATGGCAAGTGGTAGCCCTAGCATGGTGCTCTTACTGTTCATCAATCACTACATAAGCTGATGTTTTAGCCCAGGTAAGGCCCTTACAGTCCCATTAAGCTTCTCCCCAAACACGAAGGAAAACAAATACTAGTCTTGAATCAAAAACTTTGTTAATGGCACAGACTGTACTTGGGTATTGAGTTTCTGCCTTTTCGTGTATATGGGTCCCCATTCTGCCCTATTTCTTCCAATGCCAAAGAAGGATGAAGACTTTCTGTGCGTTAATGTGCAGCGATGACAGTGTCCCAGACAAGGGAGAATTCAGTTTGCAGATACCAAAACAACCCTCTTCTGAACTCCCTTCAGCAGTGTAGGGATAGGTTTTGCTATCACACTTTAAAAAGACTAAAAAACAAACCCCTAACACCTTCCCAACCTCCTGATTCTGAAAATCTAGAAAGGCACATACATGTTTGAAAATACCAAAGGCAATGACTTTAGTTTTGTTGCTCGGCAGCTCAGAGGTGCTCCCATAAAATTCAGCAGTTTTGTACATCCTCACCATGTGTTCTTTAATCTCTGGGTAGCAGTGTGCTTGGAAGAAGCCAAGGCAATCAACACCCATTTTTCACAGTGAATCAACTACTGGTGTCAAACTCTAGTCTGTGTTTTGTGCCAGGAAAGGCTTTTTGTTGCCTAAATTTGGAGTATGCCATGTCAGGCTGCAAAATCACTTTTTCCTGGGCATGGCCTAAGTTATATATTCCCTGTCAAGTCTTGAAGACTGAAACCAAAATTGTATTGACAGGGTTTCCCCCCCCTTTTGGTTAATTCCTCTCCAAAGGTGGTTGCCTGATATTTTCTATATACCCTGTGCTCAGACTGACAGAAAACAGATTTGGGCAGCATGGTGTCCCTGTCAAGGTTTTTGCCATTCTGTTGGCTGATGCTTCTTGCCAAGAGCTCTGTGCATCTGGGAGGGAGTTCCCAAGAACCTCACATTGCTGGACAGTTTGCAGAATGCTGGCCTGATCGGCATGTTTGCTGGCAGCATATGGAGGCATTGGGTTTGCTCTGGCAGGGCTAAGCTGCTGAAGCGTATAAAATATTTTCTTTTAAAAATCGTGTTTTATCTGGTTGACCTGCAGAGAACCAAACAAGTATGTTTTATAGTGGCATCCATGTGGCCAGGACTTATCTGCAGGGCTGGGAAGGAAAGGAGGCAGACAGGAGTGGCAGTGCCATTGACAGTGTGTAGCATTGACAGGGAATGAAACCTATAGCCAAAACCAAAGCACAAGTAATTTTTAAAGGTTAACATTCTAAATTTAGCTTCAAAGATGCTAAAAGAAAATGGGTAGGTGATACAACTGGTCAGTGGTCTCACGAGCAGTGAAAAACATATATGAAGCCAAAAAACATGTTCATTGTCTTCTGCACCCCACCCATGCAGGTTGTATTTGAGCTCAGGGATGACAATGGGATACACAGGATGGTGACATCCAGAGCTGATCCACTGGTGTGCAATGGGATGCTCCTAAAGAACCTGCTCAGCTCTGTTGTGCTGTGTGTGAATGCAGGTAATGAAATGCCAAGGGCTTTCATTACACTTCCAAATATAAAGGAAACCTTCATTTATCCACACCTGGAGAATCAGAGAGGAAATCAGCATCAAACAGAACCTCCTACTGAAGCCATTTGATGTTATAAAGGATAAAGAGTATCTGGCAGAGGCTTTAAAGGGGGGAAATCTGACAGGCACTCAAGTGCTACAAGCAGTCCAGCCTTGTAGCCTCCAGTTTAAACGCTCCAAGAGTACGATCAGAATGCACAGGGGCATTCAGAGCATAAACTGATGTTTTGTCTTTGCCTTTTTTGTTTTTACATTGCACTAAGAACTTGCCCTGCAGCTCATGGATTAATTAAATGCTGACTGTCTGCGAGAATAGGAGTGGAGGTGCTCTCCTGCCCTTTGGATGTGTTGTGCAGAGTGGAGTACATAGTGCCCCTAGGAAATGAGCTTGTTCCATTAGGCAAAATCAATAAGGCAGAAATCTCTGTGAAATTCTTCTCTTAAATTACAGATAGACTAAATCCCTAAAACAGGTGACAGTGATCATTGCTTTTATGTCCAGGACAAATGCTTGTGGGAGTACTTTGGTCAAATAGGCATGTGCACTTCTGCAAACCTTAGCTTCGGGGCTGCTCCCTGTGGTGGCTGATTTTTCTCTCCTTGGGCTATAAGAACAAAACTTTATTTTGCCTCTGTGCCTCTCAGCTGTTTTCTGTAGTACTTAGTCTAACTGGTGCACTCGTTCAGGCAAACATGACATAGAAGATCATTTCATCAATTTCCTCATTTATAAGTTCATGTTTTCCCCCCAGGAATGTTGTCCTAAGTTGTCCTAATTTTCCCTGGTTGCAGCACAGAAGTTTTCTTATCATGCTTGTTTTATCTCAGATCCAAGTTTGGTGCCTTTTGCCATGGTGGGGCATGAAGAGCTCAAACAGCTCTTCAGCGACACCAGTGCCCAGGCACTGCCTGAGATGAAGCAGCAGACATGCCATGCATTTACTGTCCTTGAGCAGACCAGAGTGACACATGGCCTGCCATCAACTTTTTTGTCACTGATCTTTTAATATCACAGTACTTGTTTTTGCAAACACATCTTGGGTTTCTTCTCATCAGGGGCAAAAATCAACAGATTGATTATTCCTGAAATGGTTGGACAGGGCTTAGATCAACCTGGTCTAGAGAGAGATGTCACTGCTCATGGCAGGAACTCAGAACAAGGTAATCATGAAGGTCTCTTCCAACCCAAACCATTCTGTGATTCTATGTCATAGGAAACTTTGTCTGTAAAGGCAAGAGTTTAGACACCAAAAGCTTTTTATGTGCTCTGAGACCTGCCAGTCCTTTCACCTTCTCTCACAGGTCCTGTCTCCAGCAGCTCAGGAGCTGTTAAAGAAGCAGATGCCACAAAACCTGCTCTTCTAAGGACATGCAACACAGGGAAAAAATTGCAAGGAAGTCATGATCCTTATTAGTGCCATTTTCAGAGGAGATTAGTGTCCTGCTGCCCCAATTGTGAAAAAATTCATTTTATCTACTTAGATGAAAGTTGGTTTTGCTTACACCTGGTGGGTGGGACAGGGAACAGTGGAGTTTAGCTATACCACCTGGGGCACACAAGGCATTAGAAGTGCGGGCAGGGTCTGGGTTTTTTTTCATTGGATGGGAGAGTCTCCATCTGGAGAAACTGTTGAGTACCACCTGGATAAGGTTTCTCAGAAGTGTTTTCCCTGACTGACAGCCCAAGGAGAGGGTTAGGTCACTTCTCCTGATCTTTCCCAGGGTTATTTGTCATCAGTGCTGTGCTATGTCAGGGTGCTGTGTTCCAAACTACTTGGTTTTTGGAAGTTTCCAGAACTAAAGTTCTCCTTGCAGTTCCTGGAAAGAGTGGCTTTTGGGAAACATATTTTGTTATGAGGATCAGAGACTTACACCCTTCCCAGCATCCATAGCAACCTGCCTTAAGAGTCTCTGCTTGGAAGTCTTGTAATCTTGCTTGGATGCTTTTTGAACAATTTCCAGGAATGTTCTGCTCTTTCCCATTCATAACTACTAAATATATGCTCTGTTTGGACTGCAGACCCCAGCCTATTTTTATCTTTATTTCCGACATATTTTAATTTTTCTATCCTGGATAGAACAATTTGATCTGTTCTTAAACCCAAGACCTTGCTGCCCCCCTGTCCTGCCACTGCCTGATTTTGGCATCACTTACAAGGAGTTTATTATTCTGGGGTTCTGTGTGAACAAGGACTGTGCCAACTTCTGACTGACTGGAGACAGACTTAAAACAGGAAAGAAAATGGGCAGGAAAGAAAGGAAATCAGTTGTTCCTACACAAAGGAGTAATAAAGGGTACAGAATTGCTTTATCCTGCTTGTAAATGGTTAACTGAGTTTTGGGGCAGAAAAGGCTGTAACAGAGCAGTGAATTCCTACTTGTGGAGAATTTCTCATTCCTCTGGGTTGAAACAGCCAAAGGTTTTCATGTGTAAGGCAGAAAACAAGTGTCTGCTTGCTTTCATGTCCTCCTGTGTGCTCATATTTAGCAGACCTTTATTTATTAGATTAGGTGCAAGGAATATGGACTCATTGTTTACACTGCATGAACAAGAATGGCAAAAAATAGATTTTTATCAGTGCTATTCTTCCCTTTGGTTGCTACCCTGGCCTCTGGAATGTTTATTTCTGCATCTGGTGAAGATTTAAAGGTAGAGAGCAGGATTTGAGAAAATATTCTCAGGTATGTGGGTAGTGAAGGACTATTCAATTTGAGCTGTGTCTTGATTAAGCTCATATATCTCCTTGTGACCTTGACATGGTAATTCCCCCTTTAAATAATGTTTAGAAGTCTCCAGGGTCAAATCCAGGCTTCTGTGATGCAAAACATGACTAATGAAGTTACTGTGTTCTGAGCTGGCAACATCTTGCTGGGCTGTAAAAGCCTGAGCCCAGAGCAGTGCTGGGATGTCCCAACTCTGCTGGGAACCAACCTCCAGCCCTTGGGAAAGGGGTTTAAATTCAGAAATGATGACTTTTTAAGTGTGGGTTGAAGCAGGCCAAAGCTTCAGTCCCACAGGGACAGCTATGGTTCCGTCCCATTACTCCTTACTAACACCCACCACAGCAGCTGGCTTAGCTCTACTTAGTTATTTTTCCTCCAGAGAAGGACTGTGACCTCTGATAGTGGCAGAGGGAAACTCTCCCAGCAATACTGGTGCTTTAGAAATGAGGGAAAAGGACCCCAAGCCGTGAGTCTGTTACTACAGAAACAAAATCCTTAATCCACCGGGGCTGGATAGTGCTGCAGGAATGCTGAGTGGAGTTTCCAGCACAAAAGCAGGTGAAGGGGTTAAAGACAAAGCTTGTGCTTATTCCTCCATAGCATTATCTGTATGATTGCTTTTCATATCTTGTTTATTGTGGTTAGTGGAGCAGCTATAATACAGAGTGCTAGATGTAATAAATCTTGTCATTGCAAACAGCACACTTTTCATCAGAGCTTGAGGAACTGCAAGGTAAGCATTCAAAGGTAATCTATAGATTTAATTATATAGAAAGCCTAACCCATGTGTAGATCTTAAAATAAATTATAACTGTGAAGACTGCATTATGTTCCATTTCATTTGTATTATGTGTATTATCCTGTTTTAGTTGTTACGAGGACACAGGGAATGGCATTGCCAACACAGTGTCTTCTGTGGTTTTGTATAAACACTGAACAGCCAAGGATGTTGGTGATTTAAGGGATGAGGGTTTTTCAGCCTTTCTGACTTCTGTGTCTATAAATTTACACTCCTGAGTTTTAAAATCTTCTCTGGTGCTAATTGTAGCTCAAGAAATCCCATTGGGTAAAGGAAATAATCTTAGATTTTATTTATTGAAAGAGGCCTGTGACCACAAAGCAAAACACTGTACATCAAAGTGACAGGTCCAAATTGCTCTTACCTCCACACTGGGCTCTTGGCACTGGGCTGGCCACAGCCTGTCCCCACCCAAGGGACACTTTGCATGTTCTCTTGCCTGGGGCAGGACTGAGGAGGTGACTTACCCTGTCAGCAAAAAACACCCAACTGGGTCCTGGGTGTTCGGGATTATAACAGTTTCAGTAACCTTCATTCTTCCCTGACTTGTAGAACCCCGAGCTTGGTGGTGCTGATGTGTGGGCCTGGGGAGATTGGCTGGCCTGTGCTGTGGCATCCCAGTGTGTGATTTCCTCCCTCAACACAAATTTGTGAAGGCTGCAGGAGTGCAAGGGGTGATGTGGGGAGCTTTTGCTGACACTGGTGCTCTTGGGAGATGCCTGTTCAATGAACTTGAGGCTCTAAACAAGCTTCTGGGGGCTGAGCTTTGGCCAAGGTGTGGTTCACTGATAGTTACCCCAGCTGAGGTCTGAGGGGGGCTGCTCTCTCTGGGAGGGGCAGAAATAGGATTGTTAGAAATGGAGAGATGGATTTGTCATTGCCCATTAGCCATGAGCCTAGGCTGACTGAGAACAATCAGCTCTGTGGCAAACACCATGACATGATCCCTGGCTGGCAGAACCTGCTCTGGCCTTCCCAGAAGGGCCAGGGAGCTCCTGGGTGGTAGGTAAATGTGATGTGTTACTGAGTTTCACTTGGACACAGTCGATGCTTTTGGAGCACTCCTATGGACTGTGAGTCAGGAGAAGGTTGCCCAACATGCCCTCAGGGTAGCACGTTGCTCAGACAGGTTTGTCCAGGAAGCAGCACCAAAAAACTGCTGGAAAGAGGCAGAGCAGGCAGTGGATGTGCTCTAAATTCTCCACACCTCTCTCATCAGCAACCCTGAGCAGGACTGAGAGGTGGTTTTGTACCCATTTTACTGACTCACTGGTCACCCTGGTCTTATGGTGGGGAAATGGGGTTCACTGCAGATGAAAACTGTGTAAAATTGCTGCCAGTTTGTTTCATTATCTTGGACTGTAAACTGTGACTCAGGAGCTGCTTCACAAGGGCTTTTGCTATTGGTGGCACAAGAACACTCAGGAATGGTGCCAGGCAGGAGTGGAGGGGTCCCCACAGCACCAAAACTCACAGATTTTGGTTCTAGTCCTGTTTTCCCCTCACAGCACTGCCTGAAGTCCCCTGGCTCTGGAAACTGAGTTTGTCCAGTGCTTCCGTTCATCATCCTTTGCTGGACACAAGGATTTTCTAATTCACAGTGAGGGCTGAAAGAGAAGTAATTGCTAACTGTAAGGGACTCTGCCTAAATGGTAAGAGCAGTGTAAATATGAGATAAAAACTGAAAAGTTCATTTTCTTCCATCTCACTTGCATGAAGTAAACCACATCTGAATAGAAAATGTAGTCTAAAATCAATAACAGCTAAGCTTCAACAACAAAATATATGTATTTAATTAGCACAAAAGCCCAAATTTATTTCCATTCATAAGCAAGATGCTGAGGTTTCACTCCTGCCTCAGTGGCAGCAGTATCACTCTCCTTGTGCTCCCCTTGCCAAATCTCCTGAGGTCGGGAGACAGCGGCATTTTGGATATGACACAGTTAATATGCTGTATGGGATGAATTAAAAATATAATAATTGTCTGACAACTCTGCCAGTGATAAAACTTTGGATAACTATTTTCAGCTCTGTGCTGGAGTGATAGGCTAGGCGGAGCATGGCTCAGTCCCCTGCATGGCAGGACCAGGGGGAGGTCTCTGCCTGATCTCAGTGTGAGCAAGGGACCACCTCGGTGGGAACTTCTGCAGCGCAGCTCTCTGCTTTCCTTGGTGTGCTCTAACTTCAGGGATTAAGTTTATCCAGCCATATTAGTATACATTTGACTAGCAGCACAATCTCAGAAAGCAGCTCTTTTGTTCATACACACAGCAGGAGCAGAGATAATGCGATTTGTTTGTGTGGACTGGGGAAATCCCATCCCATGTTGTTTTTAATGAGATGTTCTTAAAAGCTGTTTTTTGTGCTGATGGCAAACCTGTGATCAGAACCAGTTTCAACAGCTCTACACACAAGGATTTGTGTGCTCATTAATTCAATATAGGCATGTGATCATGAAGAAAAGCCCTCTTCCCCAAAACTCTCCCAGGACCTGTCCATGCCCACCTCATAAACCTCTGCAAATCCTTTTACCTCTCCTGCTCTGGTGGGAAAAGCAAAGCATCTGCTGTAACCTTCCACCTGTACTAGTTTTTGGCAGAGCAGGAAAACCTCTCCCCTGCATCTCTGATACTGATCTGGGTAGTTTCTCCTGTGAAGGATTGATAGCACTCAGAAGCTGGGGGCTGAGCTATACCCTGTTGCTTGCACAAACATATATTCTTCAAGTCTCCTGAGGAAATCCCAGTCCTCGTTCATCCAGACCATAGTTGGGGTGGTGCTGAGCTACCCTAATCTCATTGTTCTCTTTCCAGGGGCTTCTCCAGGGGCTGAGTTCAGGAACAGACCCTGAGGACGGGCGCTGTCCCTGGTCTTGCTGAGCAGGCGCTGGGTTGGTGACAAATGGGCATAGTCGTGGCACGTGTCTTGATTTCAGCATGCAGAGCTGTTTTGTAAATGGAGTGTTTTGCTAATGCAAGAGGAAATGGATGGATATTAATTGCACTCTGGCAGTTTGTCATTTTTCCTGTTGGTTATTGATGAAATATCAGCAACCTGAGGGAAAACAGCAGAAGAGACACAAACATTAGGAACAACCTCAAGTCAGAGGACAAACCCCATATTGTCTGGAAGCAGAAATACTGCATTTTAAACTGAATTTTTTCCAGAAGATTTACCAATATACAAATATTTCAGCAGTTCTTGGCCTCACCATGCTGCTACCTCATACCACTGCTGAAAGAGAAACTTTGTCTGAAGGTTAAAACATCATTCCAGTATTTCAAAATGAGCCATTTTGACTTTTCTCTCAATCACTTTTTGCATTCCTTTTATTACAAAAGCCACAAATTTTGGGGGAAGAAACCCCCAAACCCTAAATATCATTCGGCCTCAAATTGAGAGCAGAGCAATAAAACTTTATTTTAAATAGAGAGAAGCATTGTGTTTGGCTCCTGAAAGTTTTGCAACTTCTTTTTTTTGCCTTTTTCTTTCAGCATATCTGCTTTCTTTTTGGGGATTGCAAACAAACTAAAATAATAATAATCATGCAATTATTTTTTCTGCTGTGGATTAATTCCACTGTTGCAGTGGAAATGGTGGGTTTATGGATGTTGGACCCAGCAGACCCTTGACTGGACAGAGCTTAGATGAAAAATGCTGGTATTTTGGTGTGTGCTGAATCCAACCAAACATCATTATAATAATCTTGGGCGAGCTCTAGGGAGGGGAGTCTTAATTAACCAGCTTAGGTTTTCATTTATTAACTCCTCCAATTTAGCATAATAACCCTGAAGAGGCAATGCTCCTTTGACAGCAGTGGCACTCTGCTACTTGTGGTTCAGAGGGGAGCAATGAGCAGGTACACGTATTCAATATTTATTAATTTCCTATGAACAGCAGAAGAAAACAAACTATTTTGCCCTTTACAGCTTCTTTAAAAATGCAGATCTGCGATGTCCTTTGGTTGGGGGAAAGTCCAGGGGAGAACAGAGTGCACTTGAGTTATTTTTGCTATGAATATATGGAAAGGTTGGGCCATAAAGGGAATATTAATGCTTTGCTCTGTCTGTTTGCACGTTGCATTGCTCAGTGATGCTGCCTAGCTCTGAGCATGCTATTTTATTTATACGTGCATTTGTAATAATCCTTGCTCTGTGCTTCAGCCTCTTCTCTATTTTTCTTTTTTTCCCCCTCAGCTCCCACATTCCTGGCAGCTGGAGTGGGTTGGGCTGTCCAAGAGCTGGTAGACAAAACAACCCCATGTTCTCACCACCTTTAAGCACAAGAAAGATAGAGGCTTTTCTTGGAGAAAAAGCTTTGCTGTTCTGCATTAAGTAGCATTGGAGTTTCACATCCCAAGATTCTGTCCTTCTCCCTGAGAGCAAGGCTGGGAAAAACTCTAAATAGACATAGAGCAAACAATCATTGAAATGCATCATGCTTTTTTTTTTCTTTTCACTGCTTCCCTACCCCTCACCTCTGGTGTAAATTGTAATTAGGCTGACACCTGGTGTCAGCCACCTACATCCTATGTGCCATTAACATCCCTTGCACTCACTGGGCTCCTTATCCCTATTTGCTGCTTGCAGCTCCAGGAGGGATGGCTGCATGATGTGTCCCAGGTATAACTGTGTTCCTGAGCCGGGGGAAATTCAGATTCCCCAAAACCCAGAGTAGGAGGAATGAATGGGTTGTAAGGGGCTGGTTTTACATGATCTCAAACCAAAAGTATTCCTTGCAACCAGGATTTTGTGCAGGTGCTGAGACATGGGGGTGAGGTTGTAGGATAAGGAAGTGTTAGAAAACCTGGGGAAATTTTTTTTAAATTATAAACTTGTGTGGGGAAACTTTTTCAGGCTCTTCTTGGAAAGAGGCTCTTGGCATGTGTGGTGTGATGCCATTAAAGAAAGCCAAGCTTAGCAGCTGGACTTCTGGCTTGGGGTGATGACAGGGGCTTCTCAAACAAGGACAGAGAAACACCAAAGTGACCACACAAGTGTGATGTTCTCTCCTTTTGGGGTGTCCTGAGGCAACCCTAACTCAGCTTTCAATGCCCCAAAGCATCTGGAGTTTAGGATCTGCCCTGATGTTCCTGCAAACACTCCAGAAAAGCAGTTCAGAGTGTTCTCTCCCAAGCCCTGGAGTGGGACCACAAGTCAGGTGGATGTCACTGTCACAGGTGAGAGACACAGCACAGCCTCAGGAAGGGACCCTAGGCACAGCCTCCAGGCAGCTCCTGCCACCGGCATGTTCCTGACTTCAAAGGCAGCAAACTGAGAGGTTTCTCAGAGTCCCAGCTTTGTTGTTCATCTTCTCTAATGCTCATAAATTATCAACAAACAATCTCAGCTATCAAGTCAGTGAGGAGGACTGGGTAATTATGTTTGTGGTTCAAAATGAGGGTTGTCATTTTAATTAGGGAAATCTGAGGGCACAGGGAATATTTAATGTTACTACCTGAACTCTCGAATGCTGCACAGAAAATAATTGTAAATGAAAAATTAATCAGGGCTTAGTAGGGAGTGTAAGGGGTGCTCCTTTCCCTCCTATTTTATAATTTTGCTTTCTTTGAATCAAATTTGGGTCTAGTGATACAACTGCCACAAAGTTTGATTTTAATTACAATAAGAAAAATGTATAGGCATGTGCCAAAGGGTGATTTCAAGGGGAATCAGGTTTTTAGAGCCCAATAATCATTAATATTTGAATATATTTCTCAGGTATGGGTTTCAGAAGCAAATCCATCTGAACAATGCTGCTCTCTGGGGTTCTGGTATCAGCAAGACTGGTGCTCGTGGTCCTGGCCCTTCCTGCAGGTTTCCCTTGCCCTGATGCTCTGCCCTGGTACAGGCAGGATTTGGGCTTTGCACCATTCCTGGGCAGGGCTCAGCAGCATACATGGAGGAATTTCAGGACTAAACATCGGGGAGTGTTGCTCCCATCATCCCTGTTCCTCCTAAAATCAGGGGAGTTTAATCCTTTAATGTCACTAGCAGCCAGAGGGATTGTGTCTGTGTGACTACAGTATCCGAAGAGCAGACAAATGTCAGCGGATGGTGGGGAGTGTGTGTTAAGTTTTAATCAGCAGGCCAGTAGCTTCTCCTAATTTATTTTTCTTCATTTAGACAGGATTTTCTACATTGCATGTGATGCTGTGAATATTTATGATAAGAATTTTTTTTCTCTTACTGCTGCTGTGATTAATTAATTTGGTACTTCCCAAGGATGAGCACAGTGAAGGTTAAACTGACCAGGATCAATCCTTACCTGGCATTATCCTTTGAGCATCAGCACAATGGTTAGGGGTGATTTTGGCCTCTGTGTGTTCCCTAAGAAGGGGTTTTTTTCTGAGCCAGATAACTCTGCCTTGCTTCAACTTGGTACCAGCACAGCTGGGTCCTAAAAGATCTAAAGACAGCAGAAAGATATTTTAGTGGGCTTAGATCCGTCCAAAGGGTTTCCAGGTGCCTGCCACATAGGTGGGTAAGGTCACAAATTAAGGGAGAAAAGGAGGGGAGCTTGTGTTCCCACCCCCCTCCTTTCCTCCCAGACACCTCCAGGGCACTTGCACCTCACTTAGATGCTCTCTCTGTGATCCTGAGAAGCTGGGAAGTGTCTGTGCTCTGGGAGAAGGACTCAGAGGATTTTTTTGCCAGTTGGGGTGACCCAGACATCACTGATGTATCATCCCAAATCATGTTCTGGAGGCAGCTGCCTTGCTGCCTTTCATGAATTTCAACTTCTCTTGCTGCAATTACTGATTTGCAGCTAGGCTTGAGGAATATTTATATCAAGGAAGGCTGCGGCCAGTTGAATTTGTTCTCCTGCCACTACACCCATAGTCAGGTCTTTAACTGTTTGATACTTCAGCATTTGGAAGGAAAATATATGTGGGAGTCAGTGCACACCCACTACCAGAGCAGTAGAGGGGGCACTGAGGAGATCAGCCCTATTACAACCAATGCTCCGCTGTTAGGGGAAAGAGAGAGACCTCCTCCCCAGATACGATGTGTTTATGCAGATATCTGTACCCCGGTTACCTGTTGGACTCACTGTCCCAGCTGCCAGTTCACATGTCTATCATTCCCCTGAGATATCTCACTTCCAGGAGGTTCTGTTCTACTCTCTATCTCATTTGTCTTTCCCTCGCAGCCACTCCCTCAGCTCCTCTCCATTGGTCCCTACATCCTTGTCCCTCCTTTGTCCAGCCTCTAAGCCCTCACTCTATTGGCTCTGAGCGCTCTCTCCGCCCCTGCCCAGCCCTGAGATAAAATCCCATGTTCCCCTTTGTTCTTTCAGCTCTGGTCCCCTTGGAGGCACGTTATTAAAACTGCCTTGGAATACCAACCCAAAAAACCCTTCATGTCTCCTTGTCAGTTTGAAGGCTGCCTTGCACAACAGAGGAGGCAGCTGCGGGCAAGGGTCCGGCGGAGCTGCACCGAGCGGGACCGGCAGGCGCAACCAGCACAGCACAGAAGCTCCATTTCTAGCTGCCGCACCTACGTGAAGCGAGGCAGTGGCGACACAGCTTCGCAGCCACAAAGCTCAGCATGGCGAAAAGCTGCAGCAGTGGTGGACGCACAGAAGCCGCAGCGCGGTGAAACCCCGGCAAAGCCAGCGCCGCGTCACCCCGACAGATTCGCTGAAGCGGCGCCTGGCGTCCCCGGGGCCTCGGGAGGTGCTCCCAGGCTTGCGCAGTCTCAGAACTGCCACTCCACCCCACATAAACCCCGTAATAAATATACACAAGTGAAATACACTCTGGGGAGCCTTCACATTTGGGATGGTTTCTGCAAATTGCAACTGATAGTGTTTCAGGCTTTGCTGTGATCTGGGGCTGGGAGGTCAAGTCTAGCAACAAAACAATTTGGCCCCAAGATTTTGAGATTTGGGGACATAGTTAACACACAGTTACTTGGTTCCTCTTTATTATTCTTGCTCAATACAACTTTTTATCCGAAGATCTGGCCTATTTATGGGTTTCTTATGTCCTGAAGAGACAAGCTGTGGGATGCTGTCCTGTAAATTGTTTGGTGCCCTCAATTATTTCTCTCCAGGAGCCTTCTTTGTTCAGCTACTCCCCAGGTGAGTGCCTGGCATTGTCTGGAGGGCAAAGGGTGCTGTCATTCATCTGCACAACGGTGGAGAGCTTGTAAACTGTCTGGCTGCAAATGGGGTAGAGGGCAGTAATGAAAATGTGTTCTCAGAACAGAGAAAGAGGTTGCAGACAAGTATTTATCATCTCCTAGGCCTTCAACAGGCTGGTAAAACATCTGAGCACATTTAGAACAACAGCTTAATTAAATGGTACTACAGTCTTCGTCTTACCTGGGAAAATCATTGGCTTATTTCCTCCAAACTGTGCATTTGAAGAAAGGGAAGGACAAGAACATGCACAGTCAAAAACTTGCTCACCAAAAATACAGTCAAGTGATAGAACATTTGGCTGGGCTTTAGGAGAATGACCTTGGCTCTGCTGATGGCAGCTTCTCTGAGTCCCCTCTGCTCTCTGGGCCTCCATCACTGTCCATGCAGAGCCAAAGTTGGTTTGCAAAGAGCAGAGCTGCAGCAGGCAGATGACACTGCCCTCAGTCCCACCTGGGCAGCACTGCCTGTGCCTAGAGGCTGTGGGATGGGTTGGTCTAAAACAGGCATTATGGGGAATAAATAGCAAATGAGTGAGACTGAGCCTACAGTAGAACACGGAGGAGGGGGACACGGTGCTTTCAGTCACAGGCTGGTGCCACCCTGTCCTCTCCCCACAGCCATGCCAGACACAATTCCAACTTTGTTAAACCACTTGGCAATCACTGCTCTCCTCAGACCTCCAGACCCAGGTGACAGGGGATAACACAGCCTCATTGTCTACATTTAAAAATGCTCATGAGCCCAAATTGAGCCTGGCTTTTCTCTCTGTGCCCAGAAATGCTTCTGTTTCTCTGAGTGCTGTTCACTGGGCTGCTCTGCAGAACATCATCTTTGAGCACGGAGCTCTGTTAAAACAAGTGAAGGGTCTGATCCCAGCTCCTGCAGCCTGATGTGGTTTGTTTTTGGAGTTTTACGTAAGTGTAGCAGTGGGCTCTGGAGCAGAACCTGTATGAGCAAGGAGAGTGTGCTGGCCACAAGTGATGCCCAGATACGAGCACCCCAGCAAGAGCCAGCTATCCATGCCTTGGTGCAGTGCTTTGAGGGGGTTTTGTGCTTGTTACAAAGCTAATCCCAAAGACGACTGTAAAGAACCGCAAGCGTCTTCCTTCCTGTCTGTTCGCATTTGTGGGATCTGACCTACTTCTTGTTGTTTGTAATGCAAAAACCTCCCTTGTTTTCTGACTTGCAGTGAGCTGCTGAAAGACCTGTCAGCTCCAGGAGAGTCCCAGCAGCTCGAGCAGAATCCCAGTGTCTTGCAGTGCAATGAGCTTCACCTCAGAAAAGCCCTTCAGGGAAGGAAGGTGGTTTTATGGGAGGCTGAGCTAACTGCATATGTGGCACCCAGGACCTGTCGCCAGCCTGGCATCTCTGTCCTGCCTGTCTTTGCACCTGAGCTCAGAGCCAGCCCTCCCACAATCAGGTCTGTCAGGGTGTGGGGATTACTGCTTTCTGCTCCCAAAACCCAAACGTGCAAACCCTCAGCAATAAATTCTGCAAAATCATACCTTGTGTGGCCACAGCCTCTCCCTGTTTTGGAAAGGACAAGGATAATCAAACCCCCTTGGGGTTTGGGAGCTCTTCAGCCCCTGTGCAGCATCACTTGGCAAGGCATTATTGCCAAGAGAAGAGGGGGAAGTGGAAGGACAGGAGTAGCTCCTGTGGCTGTGCCTCAGTGCAGGGCAGCAGCACATGCTGCTCCTCTGGGTTTGCAGCACCAACAACCCATGGCCGTGCATGTCCATGTGTCCCCATGGGGAAATCAGCCTTTTTTTCTGAGGACACACATTTTGTCTTTCCTGCTGCCTATCCACCAGCAGTCCCTGGCTGCCCTCTCCCTGGGGCAGAAGCAGGTGATATGAGCCAGGGAAGAGGCACACAGGATGCACTGTGGATTTTAAAACTGAGTCTGAACAGCATAGAAACATTAATATATGCTCTTTCCCCTCGTAAATATTTCTTCCAAAGACACTGCAGCTATCTGGGATGGTCCTACACAACAGCAAGTCATAAATGATGGCTTTCTTCAAGGAGAGTAGACTGGAAGTTCAGTTAAATACATCAAATTAACTGTCAAAATAATCTTCCAGGAGTTGATGAGCCCAAAGATTAAATGGCATGTTACTTCTTTTCTCTGCTTTTTTAATCTTAGCAAAAGGGATTTGCAGTATATTCCAGAATCCATATTTTAAATCAATTGCAAAGAGTTTCAAATAGACTTGGCCTATATGAAAAGATTATTACCCCAAACAACCCCTCTGTCAGGGGGAATGTAGGTTAAAGAAAAACAGGAATGCAAATAAATGTAAAGTCTTTACAGTGAATTCTGCAGGGGGCATGTTTATTTTCTCTTGAATCCCCAAACCTGGCTTCCTATGCAATTAAAGGGTCCAGCTCTTCATTGCAAAATATACCAGCATTCTGTATGTGTGTGTCTGTGTGTGTGTGTGTGTGTGTGTGTGTGTGTGATCAGTAAGTATTTGGGCTGCAACTGTTTAAACATAAGCTTTCAATAATCTTTGTTTTGCTTTTCCCCCATGTTCTCTGGCTGAGTCTTGGTTTGAATTTCCATAGACTAAAAATACATTATTTCATTTGAAAAGCTTAGACATCATGTTCATTTTACTGTTTAGCTATTACCAGGAAAGTCTAATCCTCATCTGACTGACATTCAGCATCACATAGTCAAACAGTGATACAGAATGTGCAGCAAGAAGTTGTTATTCTTGATCACAGCCTTCAGCTACCTGAGCCTACTGCTGACATCACTCATCCATCACATATTAGATTGTATTGCCCTTACAAAACCTCCTACCACAGGCTGGGAGCAAAAATGGTAGCAAATAGGTGCAAAGAAGTGATAAAAGCCAGCAGTGACACAGGGTATGAGGAGGCACAGGGCAAAGAGAGAAATTGGAAGCAGTCAGTCCTGATTTTCAAGATAACAGCCTGACTGAGGTACTGTTCCCACATTGTTCCTGTGTGAACACTGTCAGGGGAGGATGGCATCTGCCCAGCCTATGGCTTCATCCTTAGCTGTGATGCTTATCCACATGTTTATCTGGAGCTCTGAATTTCATCTCCCCTTTTAGGGTGTTTTATAGGCAACAGCAAGTGATTTCTTTAATTTATTGAAAGACCTGTAGGGTAAATAAGCAGGGAGAGGAAAAGAAAGTCCAAGCTTCTGAAGGATTTCCCCATTTACTGTGCTCCTGGCTGTTCATGTCCAAGTTTAAAAGTAACATTAATTACAGACATCTAGAAAGGGCCATAATCATCTGTCATTCACAGTGACAGGATGACATCTCCTCTTTGAAGGTTTCAGCATTACCACTCACAAGCTCAAGAGCCCAAGCTGTGATGATAACTATTTCTGACAAGCTCAGGAAATGAGTTGGACATTTTGGATGTGTGAGTGTGTGCAGGGGAGGTTGTGTGGCAGCACAGGTGTGTGTTAGGGCCTTCCACAGATGAAGAGCACACAGGTATTTTCATTATGAGCAATTTTTAGTTTGGATATATAGGGAGATAAGCACAGAAGAAAGAAGGCACTTAGTGGGGTACCTTGTGTGCTCTCCATACGGCTTCTATTGCAGATTCACTACTACATCCAGAGTCCCATTAAGCCAGATGCTGTACCACCCAATGACATTAAACTCCTCCAGACAGCCAACACACAAAGTGTGGTAAGTTGTTAAACTGTGGCAGCTCAGTTGTGCATCCTATTCTTGCTCAATTTCCACATTTATCGGGAAGCACATGTGAAAACAAAGCCTCCCCTTTCCGTGGACTAGGGTAACCGGCTACCCACTGACTCAGTGACCCAGCTAGAAGGGACTTCTGTGGAGCTTAACTTCATCCTTTGCTTCTGGAAAACTCATGGATTTTCTTGCTTTCAGTATGAGTTCCAGGAGAAATGCTTCTTTGGAAAAACAAACACTAGTAGCTATTACGAGTTGGTCTGTTTATTCCCTTCATCTATGGTGTTGTGATTGCACCTGTCATCAAAATCTTGCTTGCAAATGCCTAACTGAGTAAATTGTATTGTAGAGCAGCAGGGGCAGGAATGCCAGACCCAAATAATGGGTTCAGCATGCTGAGCCTCCCCAGTTCAGAACTGGTAGGCACCCATGTGCAGATGAACAGATGGCCAGTATCACATCTCTGCAGAGCAGAGCCTCAGAATGGCAGGTCTTTTTTTGTCTGGGTGGATATTTTCCCTCCTGTCAGATATCAATCTCTTGGAGGGCTGACATCTCACTTATCCTTCCTGGCTTTTGCTTCTTTGTGTGTCTGCATAAAGTGCGTCTGCTGGCTCCTGCTCAGTTTGGAGCTACGTAGGAATTGGGAGACTGCTTGCATTGCTGCCTGCCCCACAAAATGTCCCAGCCTGCCCCACAGAAATATTCTTGTGTGCCCTTGTCGCCTGTGCTGTGGCTCATCCCTGCAGTGTACTGCAGGTACTTTAAAAGCCTGGGGTTGGTCACGTAGCTCAAGTGTGTGAGGGATGCAGCATCTTCATCACTCTTGATTAATAATGTGTCAAGAGACCCAAGAGCCACTTACCTGTGAAACTTGCTAATGATGTGTTGTATTAATAATAGCACAAATGAAGAATAAAGAACAAAACAAACAAAAAATCCCCATCCAACCCCAAATCCAAGTTAAATAATGTAAGGAGTGTCTCCTGTGGTCATCTCACTGTAGATTAGAACAATAACAACATCTGAATAAAGCCAGGAGAGTGGCTGGGAGCCCAGAGCTCTGCAGCACTGGCAGTATTCTCAGCCCTTATCGTGGTTTACTACAGAAATGTTTTCCCTGTGCATCACAAGGTTCTCTGGCTGGCTAATATACAGCCATTGTTGAAATAAATATTTTGTTAAATTTTTCTTGTTGGAGGAGAGAACAAGCAGTAATTCTTCGCTGCCACCTGGAAAGAATATGCAAAGCCAGTTCTTCAAAAGGTCAGACTTATACCAGACACTGAATATACATAGAAAAGGAAATCTGTGCTTGTTCTCCCTCTGGGTGGATGCTTGGCATCGCAAAGTTTGGTGTGCAAAGTATTTTTTTATATTTATGGAATAAAATTTACAACCTGGATTCTTGAGAAAGCTTGTAAGAATCTCTGCTGGGTCTTGACATTGCATTTCTAACTAACATGATGAATACCTTTGTTTGCTGTGTTTATTTTCCTCCCTCAGCTGAATCAGTCTCATAGCGTTTATTGTGTAGTTCATTATTTATACCGCAGCATTCAACTGCCCTCATCGGATCAGCTCCCCCTGTGGAAACACACAGTAGGAAAGTCCCTTCTCTAAAGAGCTTTAGCCATCGGTGCTAATTAGACGACAATGGTGCCTGCTGCTCTCCCGTACTTTGTTCTCGTTCACAATAACAGGCAGTTTGTTTTCCATGATGTCCCAGGAGACAATGGAATTGTACCTCCCACCGGTCTTTTGTCAAGAGTCACCTCCCCAAGGGTGCAGGTTCAGAGCCGCTGTGGAGGATTTGCCCATCTTGTGAACAGATGAGGATTTGCAACAAACTCCTCGCCTGTAAGATGCTGAAGTTCTGGCATGTTTTTGGGGTTTTTTAACATAAAATAAATATCCCAGCCGTGGGAGGTTGTCATTCAGGTGACTTTCTGTTAGGCAACCAAAGAAACCTGGCTTTTTCTGACAGGAATGTGGCAGGAGGTAAGGCCACGGTAGCATCCTCCCAACACTGCTTCATTTCAAGGACTCAAAAGGACTTGAGCTGCAACTTCTTCTTTCATCTTTCTTTATCTTCAAATTTTCCAGTCTCTGTTTGGGAAGATATGAAGGACTGGTTTCCCACGTTTCTCATTATTACATAAGGGGAGTGCAATATACAATGACAGTTAAAATGATATATAATGTAGAATGCTCCAAAGGATACATAGCACAGACAATGAGAGAACTGCTGTAACACAATCTTTTGGCATTCCTTAAAAACCCAATAATGATCTTGGAAACATATTGATTCAGAGATTAGCATGAAAGGCATTCAGCTAGGATGCTTTGTTCTGTTTTGGGTGGCAGCACTGGAGACCTTGAGGAAGGTCAGCAGATCACACTGACTCTCAGTCATTCCAGCTGGAAGTTGGGCAGGAAGCAAAGACCTCATGGAGGACCAGATGCTGTATCCACACTTACTGTTCCAGGATAAATAAAAGAAGAAAATGCTTTTCATTTGTTTGAGCAGCTGTTGTTCTCCAGTGAATCTTCCTCTCCATCATTTTCAAATGCAAACTGGCTAACTGTACATACTTCTAATGACCAAGATAAAGAATCATTTAAATACATAACTCTGTTGCCATTGAAATGACATCAACCACACTTTGATAGTGGAGTCAGAAGGGTTACAAGTGTAGGCAGAAAAGTGTACGCAGAAAAGGCCAGTTGTGCTGGCCAGGCATGTCTCCTGACTGCATTACACAAGGATTTTTGAGAGAGGACAGAAAAGTAACACCGTGAAATAAGACCTGGAGGATCTGAAATGGTTTTAGTTGTAAAGTACGCCTGCTGTATCATTTGTTTCCCCATCTCCCTCCCAGCTATTTCTGCAGTGGTAGTCATTAGATGTGGCCAGAAATGCAGACGTGGCAGCATGGATTGGGTGCAAAGAATCCTCTCTATCTTAGAAGAAGATAAAGCCATGTCAAGCTAGAAGCAGAAGGCTGATACCTTGCTGCATAACTCTCCCCTGAGCCCTGCACAGCCTCAAGGGTGGGATGGGAGGTGCTGAGACCACACGAGATCCAGCCCCATGGGCAGCCCTGGACACGACATTCCTGCCTGGCAACAGCCCTGCCCTCAAGCGGCTCCAAGCTTGGGCTCCGGCACCTCAGACACAAAGAGCTGCACAGCCAGCATTGCTGGCATCATCAGGCCCTGCTCAGCTGGGGACAGCCCAGGGGGGACACCTCTGCGACTGGAGCAGTTCAGTCACTGGTTTTTAGGCAGTTTTCACAATACACAAAGTCTGACTGAAAACTGTACAGCTCCTTAATTAATGACTTGCTGGCTTCCTTCCCAACTCACAGCTTCTCCATTTAGACTATTCCAGTCACATACGCTCTCAAAGCAGCTCTGGCTTTTACAAAGGCAAGCCAACAGATGAATAAATAACAATAAGCTCTGGCTGAATGCATTCAGGAAGCTTTTGATAGGAAATAAATTATTATTTAGCAAGACAATATGTAAAATTACCTATCACAACAACAGATGAGCTGATAACACTCACTTCCTATTAGCTTTTGGTTGCTGCTGGTTGAAAGGTTCAAGTATATTTTTTTCAAGGGAGTTATGTAAGAAAGAGGTTTTTTAAAGAGACAAGATATTTTTAGGGTTTCCTGACTACTGAAATAGCCCTGCATCATCAAGCTTTTAAAGTATCTAAGCTTCATCTTGAAAAGCTTACACCCTCGACTGGTTTTAAGGAAGACATCACTGAAAACTCTCCTATAAAGATTACATCTGACACCATCTGTCCTCAGGCACAATCAAAATCCCACAAGATGGGTGAAGTGTTCCCAGGGTATGGCTGTGCCCCCCAGGAATGGAGCACCAGCTTAGACCTCCCTGCCCTCAGCTCTGGAAGCAGCCCATTGCACTGACTCATCTCCTCTAACATGAAAAGGGAGCAGCACACACAGCAAGAGTGAAACCCCGGATTTAATACTATGAAAGCAAAATACTCCTTGTACATAAAGTCCTTCACTTGGAAAGAAAATAGAGTGTGCATTATCCCTGCCAGCTGTGCTATTCTTGAAGGGCACTGGTATTTCAGGCAGTTTCTGGGCTTCTCCCTCCTGCCAGAGGCTGCAGCATCATGTTCAGGTTTGTGTGACAGAAAAACTCATCCCAGGCATGTGGGTAATCCTAGAAAGCAGGAGGACTGAAAAGAATCTCTAGTAGTTTGGCTGTCCATGCACCACACTGACCTGCTCTGACAACACAGTGTGGACAGACTCCCTGGAGTCAGAGGAAACCAGACAGGGCAGCAGAAAGAGCAGCCAAATATATTCCACTGGCTGGAAATAGCCGCTACTACATAAAACATTTTGGTGGATACGGTGAGTTTGCGTTCCTGAAAAATACAGTTATAATGGTAAGGGTGGAAATTGGAAGAGCGGTGGACTCATTGATTTTGGATCCCCAAGATGTTCAGTAAAGGAAAGCAAACTGCATGTAGTTCTACATGTGTCAGGGTTTGAGATACTTTTCTTTTTTTGTGTGTGTTTGGCTCTCTGTATTGGAATTTTTCCCCATTCTAGTTGCTAGGGGGTATAATGGGCGAGTGATTAATTGCTTGGAAACCTTAATGGTGGGTGCTTAAGAAGGGACAAAGACTTGGCTCGGAGATAGGTGCGGCTGGCTAGCCCTTATCTGGGATTCCCTGATAGCTGAGATTTTTTTCCCCTCAGAGGGGGGCAGGGATACTGAGACTGGGCTGAGTTTAAAAAGAGCCAAGCACAGCTGAAGGTCACTTTCTTTGCTCCTGGACACCGAGAAGAGAGGGACTGCTTAGAGCTCCAGGAAGACTCTTCCTCCACCCGTGGGCTTCTGTTTTCAGCTGCGTATTTTCTACCAACTCTCCATCGTCCACTCCAGTGTCTCGAGGGAAGGAAACTCGAGATTCCCGAGCCCCTTTCTTCCCCTCNCCCTGCCGGCTGTGACTGTGACTTCATCAAAGGGGAATTGCCAACAAAGCAGAAGAGACTGTACGTGAGTTTGTCTGTTCTTACTTGTTGTGGTTACCATTGTTGTTGTTTTGTCTGTCCCATTATATATATATATATATATAATATTAGTAAAAGACTGTTATTCCTCTTTTCTCATACCATTACCTGAAAGCCTCTTGATTTCAAACTTTTGCCAATTCAGAGGGAAGGGAGTTGCATTCTCCTGTTCTGAGAGAGGCTTCTGCCTTCTTTAGCGAATACCTGTCTTTGAAACCAGGACAACATGTGGTGGAGGTTTTTTAATCTTTAGATGTTTTCTGTTGTATTCTGATCTTTCTGCTAGACAAAAGAAACAGCTTGAAATACTTAGGCCCCATTCCTGAAAATGAGAATCAGTAAAAGGCCTCAGTACCTGAAAAATGTGTAAGTCTTTGCAAGAGCCATGACTATATTTCTATACGGTCATATTCTCTGAAAATCTTGTTTCGTGGAAACAAAAAAACCCTGAGCATGGGTAACTCTGAAAATTTTATGGTGGGGTCCGCACAGTAAATAATTATTAATGGAAATCCGTCTATTGCATACCAGGAGATACTGAAAGTTGAGTGTGTCACACACTTGAGCTGCTTTATTCGTACAGTCATTTATTCAGCAGTCATCCTGGTAGTTTTTCTGCACTTTCAACTTTGTGAAAATGTAGAACATGACACAGTTTCTTTACAAAGCTTTGTGTGGTTATATAGAAATTAAACTCATCGTTACTGAGAAAGGCTGCAATATGCAAGGAATTTGTTGGTGTGTTTAAGAATTGGAATGACATTCTGTTCAATTTTAGAACATTTAGCAATTAGTTCATCAAGACATGTGTCTAAAAAGTCAGTAACCTGAAGCTAAGGGTTTGGTAAGTAAAGGCAAATATACAATTATTGGAGGGAAAATAAATTGAGAAGAAATCAAGAGCTTAGTAAAAAAAACACATAATGGTGTATTTTCTTCCAATGTATTTAAGAAGGCACTTTAATGGCTAAGACTGGCCAATGTGTGAAAAAGAAAGTACTCAGGTGTTGTCCTGAGTTTT
>VYZT01054927.1:1139-86487 GCA_013400735.1 Pomatostomus ruficeps
GCAGGCAGGTTGTTCCCTCTACTTTATCTGCCCCTTGGCAAGTATCTGGGAATGTGATGTTACATCTGGGAGCTTCACTGCTCCCAGATTTTTCAATAGTAACAGTCACTTTCAGGCTAAATAACTGGGAGTTACTGATGTAGAGACCAGGTAGCCTGCATCATTTGGGAGACAGTAGATTGGAACCAGTTAGGAGGAGATGCACCAGCTCATTTGACCACTTTTCTGACCCTGTTAGAGTGTGAAGACAAAGCACCTTGATTAAAAACAAACCAATAAAAGCCTGGATTTGGGATTCTCTCAGTTGTCCTTGGCAGGTGCCTGTTGTCCTAGTGCACTGGAAATGTGTTTAGCCTTCTTTTGTAGCTATTTTCTCTCTTCTGAATGGTGCATTATTTGGCACTTGGTTATGCATATTATTATATTCATATGTTACTCGGTGCATAAAAACTACAGTGGAATTTGATTTGTATGTTCATATGCCTTTTCAAAGTAACTTTAACTGCAAATGTTTACTTTATTAGGTTAAATTACTATGAACTGAGAAGTGTGGTCATTGCCTAGCTTTCAATAATATGTTTGCATTTTGTTAACATACGATGATTATTTTACTCAGTCTAATTGAAATATAGAGCAGGGTATATAATGCTGTTGTATAGTAGATCTTTTATAACTTAAACATAATGCTGGATTTAAAAAACATCCATCCTTTTTTGTATATGAGTACTGAATATCAGTGTTTGCTTCATTGTTTTTTGGTTTTTGTTTCTTTTCCTTGCTTCTGCTGCTCTAGGATTTTGGAATCATGTTTACACATCACATTCTAGCAGTCACCCTGATTACCTTCTCATATATAACCAATTTGACACGAGTGGGAACCTTGATCTTATGTCTCCATGATGTGGCTGATATTGTCCTAGAGGTGAGATAATTCTTGTGTCATCCTGTCAGTAGGTAGAATCTTTTTGCGATGCCGAACAAGTATTTCCTAAGCCAGTTCAAGATGGTAATGGTGATTAATATAGTGTATTTCCTTCCTTAAATATATAGCGCTTGTAGCAGCGCATGTTTCTGATTTCTGACTGGTTTATCCCTTGATAAGTGGCTCGTACAGAGCAGAGACTGGTAATGCATGGTATGCCAGGGAGGACTACATGCAGATTTTAAATACAGCATGGTAGAATCAAAAGCTGAAGTTAAAACTCTGGAAGGTCGTGACAGTGGGTCACCTGGTTCTTCACTCCTCTGACATGGTGTGGAGCAATAACCCTGTCTCCAAAAGAATCAAGGTGTCTTGGTGCGTTTCTGCTCTTCTTCGCAGGGCAGAGGGTGTTGGACCATTTAGTGGCTTATTTGGGCATGGCCAGTGAGGTGACTTCTGATTTTCCAGGTTCCCATGCCTGTGGATCCCAGTACCAACATTAAATAGTTGCATTTGGAGAAGAAGGGATGACTGAAATTCTTTTAAGTCAAGATGGTCTGTAACTTCCATAGTGGAAATTTAGAGATGTTGTCAACCTTTATCTGCATCAGTTCCTAGACAACTCTGGGTCATGTTGGAATCCGGCTCTCTGTGAACTTTCCTCCAAAGTTAATAACTGTTTTGTCTGAAATTATTTTTTATTCAAGTACCTGAAAGGATACCTGTTATGCAAGAATATAGACTCACTGCATGAGTCACTTACTGCAAAATCAAGATCCTGCCATTCTGATTCAGTAGTGCTGTATATATGGTTTTATTTTTTAATCTTTTTTAATCTAGAAGGCACAGGACTGCCTGAGATAGAAAGTAAAAGAGAATGTAGATTTCTCCTGATAAAAATAATTACATCTTTGCAAGTTTATTTTTCAGTTTTAGCAATGTATTTAGCTAGCTGTGACTTCACCTAAAATTTCTTCATTCCTCTTTTCTCACCCCCAGAAAGAAGTACTTAAATATGTTTATTCTCGATCAGACCAGTGTCTGTGGAACTATGAAAACACTGGAGAGCAGCTGTAATGGGCTAGTTAAAACCTTATGCTCTATTCATTCGCTAAGACAAGGAGGAATTGCTGGTATTCTTGCCTGAGTCGCAAACATTAAGCAAATCTGCTTCCTCATGAGCCCATACTTAAGTGGTTTTTCTAGTCAATTCTCTCAGTCTGGTTTGACTGGAAATTCTGCTAGGGCAGTGGGTCACAGCCTTGGTGCCATATGAGAGGAGATGGACTCTTGCACACTGCTGATGTTACTGAGGGGAAAGTCAGTGCAGAGGAAAAAACTATCAAACTGCAGAAGAAGTTGGTTAAATATCTTGCTATGATGGGTCAGTTGTGCACCTGACCTGTGTTACCTGTTACATATCTGTAAAAATGAAAAGCTGTTTCTGGAGGCCACTAGACTCTTTCATCTATCATTTCATAATGAAACATGTCCAGTGGAAAGCTGGAATGCACCATTTTTTGCTATTCTCATTGCAGAAAGTAGTGTGCATTGGTGGGAATACTGGAGGTGAGATTTTTTTTCCACAAGTCTTAAGGCATCTGGAAGTATGGAAGAACCACAGTAAGATTTTCAGTAATATGTAGAGCTGTGTTAGTCAGTTGTAGTAACGGTTTTTAAACTCAAAAAATTGTTTTGTATTATCTTAGATAGTCAGATTCCATCCAACAACAACATATTTTTTCCCTTTTTTTGTAGGCTTTCTTTATCATTATAATTTGTAGAATTATTATAATTTGTTATTTGAGAACTGATGTCCCAGTAGCTGTACTGTTTTTGAGAAATGACATGATACTACTACAAGTTGCTATAGTAACCTTCATGCACTATGAAACCAGTTTTTTAGACTGCCACCATGGTAATACATCCAGAATTCCTGGTCTGAATTTTCCATCATCTGAAAATCAAGTTAGTAATGCTTCTGCTTTGCATGTTGGCACCAAAGTGTTCTCTTTTCCTTCAAACTGGCTGTGAGTACAAACTGCTAGGAATTTCATTTGTGTCCTCTAGAAAACAGGGCTGATTCAGAAGGGTTATGTTTTCTTTGCTGCACTGGTGGCTTTCCTTGTGTTCTGTGAGCTTCCTAACATGGTTTCTTTAGTGAGGAATGTTCTTCAGGTTTTTAGTGAGAACATTGCAGAAACTGGGTAACATCCAAAAGTGCAGGTTTGGTTTTGGCATCCAGATTATCTGTTTTTCTGGTTTGAATTCGGCATTCAGAATAATATTCTGTATGCCGAGTTGTGGTGGTTTTGCTCCCTTTTAGCACTCTGGAAAGTCTGCACAAGTATCTTCTCAATGTGGAAGCTGGATGCAGGTCCCCTTGGAGTGGAGCTTTGAAAGGGTCCCCAGTGACTTAAGTGGACACAAAAGGGTTCCCAGTGACTTAAGTAGACTCTCTGGATAGACACAACAGAAAGCATGAAGAAAGACTGACCCAATCTCGAAGCAGACGTTATTTTAAAATAATAGCTGCTTACACACATTAACACTGTGGAAGCAGCGCAGACATCTTAAAACAAGCTTCCTTCCCTATATACCATTTTCTTCAGGGAGAAAAGGAAGATCAGTGCTTTTAATGAGTAGTTTCAGAGAGGAGTGATGAATTAGTGAGTCCTTCACTGGGAAAGAGTCAGAAGACTGCGTGAAGACAAATGAGAGAAGCATGTAAAAATAAGCATAAGGCAACAAGTTAGAAAGCAGAAGTTGAAAAGAGAGCCTTGGAAAAAGAAGGGGAGGGGTATAATCTTTGAGGTGGAAACTATTCTATATAGGCAGAAAAGGAAGAAGAGATGCTTTAGGAAAATGTAGGATATGAGGTGTAGTGGAGGTATTGAGACAAAGTTTATACATAGCAGCTAGTAGAAGGTCAGAGCGCATGGGGCACATGGAAGGCAGATGGATGCTGAAAATGCCAGTGGAGCATACTAGAAAGGTGAGAGATGGGTAGGTTAAAAAGGTTGGGGACAAGGACACCATAAACACACTGGGGTTCAATAAAAGGTTTAGAAGAGTCTTGTAAATCCAAAATTGTAGAATGTCAAAAATGAAATTGAGCGGGGAATGAAGAAATTAAATACGTACTCTAGTTTTATGCTCTCTGGTTTGGGTTTTTTTTTCAAATAAGACATTTTCCATCTGCTTGGTGGAGAGGAGTTCCAAGATCTCTGCGAGGTGACCCAGTGAAAATGTTAGCGATTTCATAAAAATTTGATTTCTTCTTTTTCTTACAGCTTATACACAAAATAAGAGAACTCAGTTTCCTCATGGAAGTAAAAAGACGTCTTTTTCTTTCGCAGGCTGCCAAAATGGCAAACTATTGCAAGTGTCAAAAACTGAGTGACCTTCTTTTCCTTACATTTGCCGTTGTCTTCATTGTCAGCAGGCTTGGCATATATCCCTTATGGTGAGTAAGGACATCATTTTCCTCAAACGCTAAGCACCAAACAAGCTTGGAAATAACTGTGTTGTAATTGAACATGATTCATTGCCGTTACTCTGTTTCCCAAAGCACCAGGGAGAATTTCAGACATAACCCAGTGCTGAAATAGCCTATTTTCTAGAGTGCTATTGTGTTTATTGTGTCCTGGATGAGAAACATTTGGGGCTTCTGCTGATTTTAAGGTAGAAGTGGGTTGGAGACAGCATAGCTTCAGGCTGGCAGGTGGTTGGCTGTGTTGGCAAGAAATGAGAGGAAAATGAAAATATTAGTTACCAAAAAAACCGACCAGAGGCTAAGCTTGAAGCTAAGATATTCTCAGTGGCATTCAATGCACGCTTCATGAACATTTTCAGCTTAAAGAAAAACACAGTGGAATAAGTAAAGTCTGACCTGCTGAAATTGGTATAAGGTTACTGCCATGGATTTTACAATACTACAGGCTACTCCTTTTCCAACTGTCCCTTGAACTGGGGTTCCTGGGGCAGCTGTGTAACACGTGTGTCTATAAGATAGTTACACAGGTCTTACTGTAATCTCATGTCTTCCCAGAGAGTCGGCTGCTTGCGTGTGCACAGACTCTCTTCTAGGAACACAGACATGCGTGCACACAGACTGAGCATAGCTGTTTGATTCTTTAGCTAGGATCTTCTGCTTCCAGAGGGCAGGTGGCTAGTTAGGAAATACACAGATGTACTTCATTGTAAAAACACATTGAAGTTTTTCTGCAACCTATGCACTATATATGAGGAGGACTGAGAGAAGGTGTTGGCCTTGGCTCTTTTCTATTCTTGATCCTTTCTTTCTCATAAACAGAACTGGCACAGTTATCTGTATTTCTAGGAAAGTAAGAGAGGTCTTTCATTGCATCAGAAGATAATAGTGACAGTTTTGTTCTTGGGAAGCACCAAGAATGCCAGAAATTGTACCCTTTGCAGAGTTTATTTAGAGGCATTACCACTGAGCTCCTTATTCAGATGTGCAGAGGATTTACAGACGCCAATGTCAACCTTCCTGCCAACAGTTTCAAAGCCTCTATAATGATAGTTCTTTGAGGTTTTGTTACTGCAAACAGGGTAAGACCAAGGTGCCCTTAGGGAGCTGTGTCATCAGCTCTGCTTAACACTACAATGTAGAAGTCTCATTTAGCATTTGATGACTCCAAAGATAATGTCATAATGCCTAGCCTCTGCTGTGCTGTGAGTGTGTGAACAGCCATGACAAAACATGAAAATGCGTAGACACACAAACTGCATGTTTAGAAACACTTGTTATTTTCTTCAAGGAGCAATTATTTCTTCCTTAAACAGTTCTGATTCCCTTCCTCTGTCCTCCCTTGAAGTCGACTGGGCCATTCACTGTATTTCTGTAAATGAAATAAGCTAGTTTTTCTACTTCCATGATCTCAGATAGAAAAATGGTAACATTCCTGCTTATAGGATTTCACCTGTCTCTTGCATTCTGTTTTATATTGAGGAATGGAGGAAGGACCGAATTTCACCAGTGCACTTCTGCCACTGGAGACTGCAGTACATGACCTTGCTTAAGGGACGGCTCAGTCAGATGAGGACTGGATGGGTTTGCAAAGGGGAAATCATACTTGGCCAACCTGACAACCTTCTATGATAAAATTACTGGCTTTTGATTACATAATCCAGTAATTACTGGATGATGGGGCAGAGTTTGCTTAAGGAGTTTGCTCATGTTCCAGCCTGTGAGGAACGGCTGATACACCACAGGGTTGTGCTGCCATCCAATGCAAAGGAACTTCATCAGGCTGGTGATCCAGCCAACAGGAACCTCAGCGGTTCAGCAAAAGCAGTGCAGAGTCCTGCACCAGTATTTGCTGGGGCTGACCATCAGGAAGGCAGCCTTGCACCAGAGGAACTAGGGGTTCCAGTGGACACCAAGTCGAACATGAGCCAGCACTGTGCCCTGGTGGTAACGAAGGCTGGTGGTACCCTGGGCTGCATTAGGAGGGGAGTGGGCAGCATGCTGAGGAAGGTGATCCTTCCTTTCTACCAGCACTGGCGAGGCCACATGTAGAGCATTGTGTCCAGTTCTGGCCTCCCCAGTATGAGAGAGACACAAAGCTACTGGAGACAGCCCAGCAAACAGTCACCACGAGTGATGAGGGGACTGGAGCACCTCTCACATGAGGAAAGGCTGAGACAGGTGGGACTGTTGAGCACAGAAAAGAGACAGCTCAAAACAGGTGTTATCAATATAGAAACACATGAAGGGAGGTTGTAAAGAAAACTGAGCCAGGGATTGTCCATCAACAGGAATGCAGCAGCTGACAGTGTGCTGTGTATTCTCTGTCACAACCAGAGTGGTTACCCTGGTGATCCCTCTGCCTTGTTGTGTTTTAACCCCAGCTGCCAACAAAGCCCCACGAAGCTGCTCACTCACTTCCCACCAGTAAGATGGGGGAGAGAACCAGGAGGGTAAAAGTGAGAGAACCCATGAGCTGAGATAAAAACAGTTCAATAGGTAAGGCAAGAGCTGTGCACACTAGCAAAGCCAAATAAGGCTTTCATCCACCATTCCTGTGGACTGGCAGGTGTTCAGCCATCTCCAGGGCACCAGGGCTCTATGTGTAATGGTGACCTGGGAATGCAAACACTGACACTGTAAACATGATCCCCTTCCCCCTTCCTCCCGCAGATTTGTATGCTAAGCATGACACCATATGGTGTGGAATATCCCTGTGGTCAGCTGGGGCAGCTGTCCCAGCTGTGTTCTCTTCTAGCTCCTTGTGCCCCTCCATTCTCCTCACTGGTGGAGCCATGTGAGGAGCAGAAAAGGCCTTTGCGCTGTGTGAGCACTGCTCAATAATGACAAAAACATCCTAGAATTACCAATACTGTTTCCAGCACAAATCCAGAATAAAGCCCTGTACTACCTACCATGAAGAAAACTTAAGTCTATGCCAGCCCAAACCAGCATATTCCTTAATCAATGAAAAATACGTTTATTTATTTGAATATGCAAATAGTTTAGTGTGGTATATATCATCTGTGATTTTTTAAGAACATTTTATTTCCAGACCAAAGCCTTGATGTATGCATTCCTAATGGCTGCCCTTAGATACAGCCAGAGGCAGTTTCATTGTTCTCAGCTGTACTGTAGGCAATGCATGTGGGAGTCAGAGTCAGCAGGGATGAACCATGGGACGCATGAGCTTGTCTCTCCCAAATCCTTTTCCTCTATGAAACAGCAATTCTAAATCTTCACCCCCATTAGTTTGCTTGTCAGCAGAGATGACTCACTGGAGTGGCAGCAGGCCAGGAAGCATAGTTTTGCTCTCCTTTGCTGAAAATTCAAAATAGTAAAATTTGGTGCCTGATTAATATTACATAAATATGTAAATTTTTCGAGCATAAAAGCTGAGAGGTATAAAATCAGTGTGCATGTAATGTAAAAGGAAGAGTGTAATTTTTAAGAAAACTTCCCCCACACAGGAAGGTGAATACCCAAGACAGGCTTTCAGAGACGTCACTTCCGAAGCACTGGGGTGCTGTTGTGCTGCCGCTTTGCACAAGTGCCATTTAATTTTGCATAAAGGTGCTAATAAAAAATGCAGAATGTATCAAATGCTGTTGTTTGAAGGGTGTTTAACAGCAAGGCCAAGACAAAAGAAACTGGCAATTAGGTATATATTTAGCAGTCTTTCTGCAGGCATCTGGAGTTCATTTCAGCAATAATTCAAAAACCCCAGGATACTTTCTGCCTCCTGCTGCTAAGTGAATGTAGGAGTAAAGCTGCTATTTTCACTGACAAGACATTTTGCTTGTGAAATTCTCCCACTTGCACATAATCACTATTCTAGCAAATTGCAACATAGAACACAACTCTCCATGAGTCAGGGGGAACATGATGCCTTCACAGGTGATACAAGATTGTAGGGAAAAGGAAAGCAATCTCAAAACAAAAAATTAATATAAATTATGTGAGCCCTTGGCTAGTTAATCGGGCTGCGTAAAGCAGTTACTTCAAGCTCTCAGAGAAGCTGGGCTTGTATTTACCATGTTAAGGCACCAAACCAGGTAAATTCAGGTTCTTTCAAGTTGCTCTGACTAGTTATTAGAATGCAGTTTTCCTGAGTTTTTCACTTGTTTTGATTACTTTTATAATGAGTTATATTGTGTGGGAGGTAAAAAACTGTGTTTTGGGGAAGTGTTGCTTACAAGTACTGCTGTCAAAAGGCGAGGACACAAGCAAATAGCCTTGGCATTCATGTGACCTGTCTCAGCATGCACATATTACATGCACGCACTGAGATTTATAAAAGAGTGCCATAATAGTGCAGATTTAAATGAAAGCCTGATTTAAGCAGATTTTAAAGAGCAGAGGTCATGTTCTGCATATGCCGTACCCCAAATTCTCATCTAGGCATATTTGGTATAATCCAGGTAGCCCGTATTATGCCCTTCTGTTCTTGATCTCTTCATACACTATCTGTGTCCAGAGTATTGTATCACATTAAAAGCTGTGAGGATAGACAGTCAACTACTTCGATTGGTTGGAATATTCTTGTTTGATGCCAGTAGGTACATCTTAACTGGATCTTCTGTTTGTGAGTCTGTTTGGAAATACTCTAGGGAAAAAACGGTAAAAGTAAGTCTCACTGTCAAAATTCAAAGCTGTTTCAGGTGTGTGTCTCCTCATCAACTGCAGTGTATGGCTGCTAAATGAGATTTTGGTGCCAGTGTACCTTATATAAGTACGCCAATCCTCAGAAGAACAACTTTGTTCCTTGCTATTCTTTCATTTTTGAAGCTTGTTCGTGATAGTACACACAGTGTGGCTCATGGCTGATTTCTAATTGCCTTTACATGGTAGTGAGTATCTGCATGAACCAGAAAAGCCTGGCATGACTCCTCATGAGTTCCGATTAACTTCTGTTAACCATGGTGAGCTGTAATGAACTCCAGTTACCTATTACCAGACTTGGAGTCATCTCTGCATGACTGGCTGAATAGCTCCTCCTGAGTTTCATCACTGGTTGAACACTAGTGTGGGACACAGCCATGTTGTTAATGCACACTGTGTTTCGAAATAGTGATGCAGTATTGCCAGTGTACACTGTTCTTTCCTTTCTTTTATTCTGGAATCAGCTTCTCTCTGAGCGAGTAGGGCAGTGCAGAACTCTCATAAGTAGCAGCTGCTACAAAGATTTGCTGACCCCCTCTTTTTCCTAGCTTAGTTCTTTAGCTCATGTTGACTGGGTTTGTGCAGCTCTTAACAAGCAGTGAAGTTGAATTGTCGTCTTTCATGCTGGTTCTCTTTCCTGGCACGTTTTCTCCTGACTGGCCCTTGGAGCCAACTGTGGATTGTGTGGGAAGACAGCATGTGGACCCCCGCAGAGTCACCCTGCTTCATTCCTCTGAATATACTGGTAAAACAGAAAACTCCAACCTACCCTACTGTGTCAAAGCAATACCTAGGCAGTAGTTAAAGCAAGAGTCCTGCTCAGTTACTTGACACAGTAAGAATTCAGGTAGCCAGACAAATCCCAGCTGTCCAGACCTTGTCTGGACTCTGAATGAACACAATTGTTTTGTGATGGTTTTAGTCACTCTTGTTGGATTGTAAACCTTTCTAGCCTGGCTAGTATAACAAAATAACTTTTTAATTAAGATAGTAAATCTCTTCTGACACTCTCAAGCTCATTTTGCTCAGAATATTGTCTAAACCAGAGCACAATCATAAGTTGCTTGTGGGTAGCAGATACTGAAGGAATAAATTATGTTTTTGATACTTGATTCCTGATGCTGTTCACGCTGTCATTGAGTGGATGCTGTAAAACTAGCAAAAATTATCAGATGTTCTTACATTTCAGTCTGTTTGTAGTTTCAGCAGGCAATTTATAATCAGTCAGTTTATCAAGAGCATTTAATAACAAGGTTTTGGCAAACTGACAATAGTATATTCAAAGAACTCATAGACATCAATTTATAGATTAAAAATAAGGTTTAATTAACTAAATCTATAAATTTACTCACAACTCTTGTCTTAGCTCTTTAGCACAGCATATATAATGTTGTCATCTGCTTCTGACAAAACATTATCAGATATTATTCTTTCTAATGCCTAGTTATTTTATTTCCTCAAATTGTTTACAGCATTTGTGAACGCAGGGCTTGAGTTTTACAAGAAGCAAAGATTAAATCTTTGGGGTACCAGGTTAATACTGATCCAGCTATTAAGAGGGAAGCTATAAGATGTGGAAAGGTTAGAGGTGTCATTCACCATTGTGGACTTGCAATGTAAATAGCAAAAGGTGGCATTTGCTCAGTGTTTCCTTTTTTAAAATTTTCATGTGATCACAGCAGGAAAAAATTATATGAAAAAAGATTTCATCAAGATCTCCAAACCTGATTCTTATCCTCATTTTTAGTTTCTACAGACTGTACTCAGTGGGTATAATAATACTTTCTGTTGTCAAGGATAGCCTATTCAGTCGGTGTTCTCACTTCTCCTTTTATTAAGAAAAATGTCCTGTCTAAAACCTGTGCTCCAATTGGAAATACAACAGATACCTCTGCAGTGGCATTTCTCTTACTCAGAATTATTCTGCCAAATGTCAATGTGTCAGAGCAAGGGAAGCAGCATGGGTGTTTTTCTTGTGGCCAGACATCTTAGCCACTTTTAGATCAGCTCAGGTAGGTAGTTTGAACTTGTGCAAACATTCTGCCTCTTCTCAGTCCCTTGTCTCTTAGAGGTATCTTTAGCACCAGGGTTTGCTGTTACTGGCACATACTTTGTGGTGCTACAGGGTGAATACCAAAGGAGAACAATGCTACTAGTTCACTGCAAGCTTCTGATGTAAGTGGGATGTAGAAATCATAGCTCTGCAAAAGCAGGGGAGTAGTTAACATACCAGCTCGAAATAGTAAATGGCTTTTGAACAGCATGACCAACAGCCATAGTGGAGCTGGCTTGTTCATGTTCAGCTAGGAGGAGATCATTGTGACTGAACACCTTGGGAGAAACCCAGCACCCCTGTAAGTGAGGACATTCTCTAGGTTTCATCAGTGTTGCACAATGGCAGAGTTTGACCCATAATACTTCTGAAAGTATAGATAATTATTAAGAAAATGGGATTAAACTGAAAATTGTTCAGAGATGATTTCACAAACATTCGTGTGGCATATAGTTAAACACAACTGCATATATTTTTAGTCAACAGAAGGGGGCATGAGGAAGGCATTTTTATACTGATACTCTATTTTGCAAAGATTGGAAACTATAGTTTACAACAAATGCTTTTCCTCTTTGGAGAATAACATGAACTTCAGGCAAATGGACCTTGATATGTGTTCTCAGTTGCTCATATAAAAGTTTTATGTGTGCCTGAAGATTTTTGGATTTGGAAGCATGATTCTTAGCATAACATAGTTCCTCAGTACCTGTGAGTTATTGTCATGGGCCTTTACACAAGCATTTTGCCATAACATTACTGATACAACATTTTGCTGAGTGTAATTACATTCTGCTAGGAAATTTGAGTTCTCTCCATATCCTGATGTCTGTTGAAGGACTCTTCTGAGGTTTGAGCTTGGATTGTGAAGGTGTCTATGACCTTGTATCTTTTTTTCTATCCACAAGAGTATAAATGCTACTATTCATACCAGTGGCTGCAGAATCAGCTAATGGGCAGTAACTACTGATGAGAAGGAATTGAGTGAAAAGCACAGCTGAAACCAGGACAGTGACAGCTTGATCAGAATGGTCTCTTCTACAGTACATCAAACATGAACAATTTCCTGACTGCTCCATCATTTTAGTTAAGTAATTGGAAATCCTATTGATCTGCACAGGGCTTAAAATAACACAGTCTCAGTGGCAGGGCTGTAATTTCTGCAAAGACGTATTGTTCCTGTTTAGGATTAGGACAAGAGCCACCCATGTCCACAGCAGCTGAGTGTGTATTAGTACCATGTCAAGAAATCCTCTGGTGCGGGGCTCCTGTGGGTAAGCAGAATGCCACGTGATGGTGACCTCACTGATAAAATTGAAGTGGATTGTGTGGATTTAATGTTGCTCTGAATACTGACTCAATAGTTTATGTTCTTTCTATTGCTGCATTTTGCAGAGGTCTTTCATCAGCTGTCTAAAAGAAGGAGGGTAATGAGCATCACCAACCAAACAATCTGGTGCATCAGTCTGAGATGCTGTTGAAAGATCATATCTCTCTCTCTCCCAGTCCTTTCCCTGCTTCATTGCTTCTGTGTAGGTGACTGGTTCATCTGACTCTTCTCTGTTCTCCATGGGTCTGTGCTACTTCTCTTGTATTTGCCATGCACTGATACTCTGGAGGGCTGAAAATGTAAGAGGCAGCAGGATCTGAAAAGGGAAACAAGCTTGTTCTCCCACTCAGCAAGAACCAAGAAGTAGAACTGTGATGTAGACAGCAGCTGGCCAAGCTGAAATTCAGATGAAAAACTTGGCAGTATAGCCCTTTATGTACTGGATTTGCTATAATTAAATATTTAGCTGCACTGCAGCTTGAGCACTCCTGTACATGGAGTGTACTTTGGCTATAGGCCAAAGTTTCCTCAGTTTAATGACTATTTTCTGTATCATCCCTTCTCAGGTAAAAAGCTGTTTAACTCATTTGAAGTCTCTCATACAGAAACATCGGTGTGTAAGGTCTGTTGTATAGCACTGTCATTAAAAATAACTAGGACAGCTTGGGATATGAAGTCCTATTAGATTTCAATCAAGGTCTAAATCCCAGAGATGAATCTTGACCACTGATGAAATGTATCTGATTTATCATCCTGTGGCAGATCAACATGTGCATATACATGTGCTCTCACACTCCACTGCTCTTCATTTATCTGTGAATCTCAGTGATATTTTTTTCTACCTGTCAGTTTTATGGCATCTGTTAAGGAAATAGTTCACAGTGTTTTATAAACAAGCTAATTCTCACAGCATCTTTAAGTGGCCAGCAAGGTGTGACAATACTTCGTGCCCATCCTTAACAAAAATTGAACTGTGTAAAGAAATTTGAAAATTTCTTAGATCACATGAGTTAATGTAAGAGCTAAATCCACAATTTAGAACTCCTGACTCTTTGTTCTCTGGTCATAGTCACTTTTTACCACAAATTATAAGAATAAACTACAATGTTTTGGGGGCAGAAGCAAGTGCAATTGTTTGGGTTTTTCAAAGGAAAAGTTACAAAAAAGGCAGAACCTTTGAAGCATTGCAGGTAGGAGTATTGTTGAGTTACTTGCACTAAATGGGATAATTAATGTAACTACATAATTAGATTAATGTAATTACCTGTTTTCTCGGTAATGTGTGCAGCACTGAAAGGTGCCCCAATACAGGTGGTTATGGTGCAATATAGAATACTGTTGTCTAATATACACTTAAGGGAGACAGACATTCATTCTGAATTATTTACATAAGCTGGTATCATATTGTGCCATCTTTGTTCATACTTTGAGACTTCTATTGTGCTGTGTTAACAAAATGGCTTTAATTCAGCATGTTGGTCACTGAACAGTGCTGCAGAAGGTAAGGCAACTTGCAGTAGCACTGATTTCAGCTGCACAGTTTCTGCTCCCACTGGATGTGATAATAGTGCCCATCATGCTGCTGTGCATCATTCTGCAGAGTTTATCACTAATTTCTTGCTTGTCTGGAAGAAAACCTACCCCTGCCACATGATCCTCCTTTTCACCTCTTCTTATTCCTCTTGGGATCCTTTCAGAAGCAAACACAGCACATTTTTGTCAGTTCTCAGACAAATATAAATAAGCATTTTACTCTTCCACCCATTCCTCTCTTTCTTTATCTCTCTTCCTTCATCTCCAGGTTTTCCTTTCATCCTTGGTGCAAGACAAGAGATCAGCTTGCCAAGAATTACTAGCTGATACCCAAGAGCCTGGACTTGGGCCCGCTAAGTTGTGGGAAGGGAGTGTAATCTTAATGAGTCAGTGTGGGTCTGTTACCTCGAGTCTCACAAGTACTGCTTCTCTGGCTAGATAAAGAGTTAGAGAGTAGGGGATGTTGATGTGTTGCCGGTGATTGCTTAGTAGTTGTTGAAAATGTGTTCATTTTATTCTGAGTGTTTAATTAGAGTGGTAGTACAGGAGGTACAGGATTATCTCTCCCAGTGGCTCAGATATTGTGGCAGCTTTCCTGAAAAAATACCACAGTTTTCTGTAAGAGTAGATTGAATCTTAAGTGGTGAATTTATTTCTGTTTGCTTTCATCATCCATACTGTTTAATTCCAGATGCTAAACTGAGTGCTGCACACAGCCAGGTGCACAGCCCTCCTTGGGATGCATTTAATGAGGAAAGACTACCTTCCATGAGATTGTGTTGTGTTCTCCAGCTATCAAAATCTTCCAGGGACTCAGAAGAAAAACAGTCCAGAAATGATTTTCAAAAGCAGAAGCTAATATTTAGTTTCAAATTGCAAAGATCTGAGAAATACTGACAAAAGTTTTCAGAAAGGTAGAGTACTTGCAACTTAAAGTAATTTTCCCCTGTTAGATCAAGTCCAGCTGTTTCAAGTCAGATACCCCAGAGGCAAAGTTTCGACCATTCATTAGGAAAAAAGCTGGGGTTTAACCTCTGGAAAGCTTTGAAAAGTTCCAGTGGGCATGTTTACAGATTTAAGTGCTTTTCTGAGTATTTGAATCGAAGACTTCTTTGCATATACATCTTATAGGCCCTTTCTCCTCCATGTAATCCATTCTCATGCTGCTTTTTCCAGTCCCTATTATTTGTGTAGTTGATTAAAATGCTTCCATTGAATACTTACAGTAGTGAAATTGATAGAAAGTGGTCTTAACCTGTCTTCCCTCCCCTCCTTCCTCAGTCTCTACAAGTAGAATTTCTCTGTGTATTCTGACTAATAACGTTACAAATTTTCTCCCCATTTCAGACTTTTAATATGAAATAATTTGGAGAGCTTATTTGCTTACTTCCATTTTCTCTGTAGTTTTCTGTATTTTTCACTCAGATTCTGCTCTGTAGGCGCTTAGACAGAGCCTAAGTTCCATGTGAACACCTAGGCTGCACATCAGACCACTGAACCCTCTTAGCATTGCTGAGCAATTAATGAGATCCTTGATGCAGCTTTAGTGGGGAATTCCAGTCCTGTCCTTAGTTTTCCAGACATGTGCAGATTAGAAAGAAGTCTGCTTTTTCATTGAGGCTTATTTTCCTATTTAATACGCAATATAGGAGTCATTTGCACATGCATCTGCTTTTGGTACCAAAAGCACTCTTTTTGCCTTGCTTTTTTCCTGACTTCTGCAAGAGTGGGCCAATTGCATCTCTAATGCTGCTTTTGTTTACGTAATTTCTGTGGTTGTTCCCAGGGATGAATTTGGTCCAGTTAATAAAAATACAAACAGAAACCTGCAGAAGCTCCATTTACCATTCTGTAGCATATAAAATTTTAGATATAAAAACAGTTGAGTGTAAACAATGGTAACTTTATGTACCAAACAACCAGGAGCTGTTGATTTCAAGTGTGAATTTGATATAATGGTTAGAACTGCAGTAAGCACTGGTGAAGTAGAACACTGCTGACTCCATCTGTTTTGATACGATGAGAGAGTCCTCTTGAACTGTAAAGTGAGATGTTGCTGTGACACAACAAATCAGAACAAATTGCACTAAGCTGAGACCGAAGAGTTGTACCTGACAGAAGCAATAATATGACAGGGTTTTTGCAAACTGGAAAACATTTTCTTTTCTGGCGTTCACACCATAAACAGAAGTCAGTGTAAAAACACAGCTGTATAGGAAGGTTATAAAACATCAGCTTCTGCAGTGTAAGAAGGCAAAAATAAAAAGGTAGAAGTACTATGAAATACCCCGATAGTATTAAGGGTAGCGTATTAGAAATCACTGATTGATTTTTGACCAATGTTGTTACATACATAGATCATTACCACTAAATGTTGTATTCTGGATTTGTTGTCCGTACATATTTCATGTTAGTACTACTTGGACTGATTTTATGTTGCTGGAAATGATAGTGACAAATGT
Organism: Pomatostomus ruficeps; assembly: GCA_013400735.1. Classification (NCBI taxonomy): domain Eukaryota; kingdom Metazoa; phylum Chordata; class Aves; order Passeriformes; family Timaliidae; genus Pomatostomus; species Pomatostomus ruficeps. The sequence continues at coordinate 17,592 of VYZT01054927.1, forward strand.
GTTTGTTTATTAAAAAGCTGAGACCGGTATCCATAACTTGTGAATTGAGCTCTGTGCTGCTCTGGAGCCCGGCAGGATCCCGGGACCATCCCCTTCCCGAGACCCGGCTGGTGCCCCGAGCCTGCGGTGCTGGCCGGGATAAACGCGCCATCTAGTGACCAGCGGGGATGGCTTGTTTGAAACAAGGAGAAAAGAACAGAAAGCCAGTGGAGTTTTTAATTAATTTCTGCATCGGCAGGGAAAATGGATGAAGGCTGACAGATCCTTATATTGTCTTATTTTTCTCCCCTTATTAACAGCCATTTCTAGCTCATTATTTGTTTTTATAAATGACGTTGTTTCTATTGTGTGTTCTCCATTCTGCTCTCAGGCTGTTTGCTAAGATACAGATTGAAACCGTCTGCTGTGGCAGAGTATTTGGGCAGAAAGTTAGTGCTGTATTGACAAAGCTTCAGAAGACATTATAACATCAGTTTCTTAACTGCATCGGAAATACTGATTCACAAAGATTTAGTTCAGGTGTCTAGAATTGCCTGAAGTTCTTAGAATCATAGAATGATTTGGGTTGCAAGGGATCTTTAAATGTCATCTAGCCCAACCTCCCTGCAATGAGCAGGGACGTCATCATCTACATCAGGTTGGTCCAGCCTAACCTTGAATGTTTCCAGGGATGGGGAGTCCACAACCTGTCTGAGCAATCTGTTCCAGTGTTTTACCACTCCATGTGTAAATATACTCTTCTTTATATATTCTAGTCTGAATCTGCCCTCTTTTAGCTTAAAATCATTCGCCTTTGTTTTATTTTAACAGGTCCTACTAAAAAGTTTGTCCCCATCTTTTTCATAAGCCCCCTTTAAGTATCAAAAGCCTGCAATAAGGTCTCCCATGCCTCACTGTCCCATTGTTCACCTGTCCTATATGCAACTGCCAAGCCTCACTCACGGTTGTACATAAGTGGTGTGCAAATTGGATTTTGTGCACAAAATTGGCTAATATGGGGGCACCAAACCCATACTGGATGCAGTTGAGATGGAATAACTTTATTTTTAAAGTATGGAATACAGTAATTTTTGTTATCATTCAGGGAAGGTGTTATTTGAGTCAACCAGCACCTACTGGCTGTATAGATGAAGAGAAGAAATGCACACTGAGGAGCTTCGTTTTCTATATGCAATGTTTACAAATTAAGTTAAATATTGAATGCAGCATTTTGATGTTTCTCTCTGGACGCACCAGTGTGTGGTTCAGTCCAAGTCACTATTACTTTGAAAACCAGCTGTCCATGTGGATCCCATCTAATCAAGTACTTGTCATCTTGATTTAAAAATAACTTCTTTGAGATTGCTGGCTTAAGGAAAGTGTTATTAATTTACTGTCCCTTTTTTTTCTAGGATATTAAATACAACATTGTTTGAACTGTATGAAGCTCTGGGCAATTTTCCTGCCTTATGGGTCTTCAATGTGCTGCTTATGGTTCTTCAAATTCTGAACTGTTTTTGGTCTTACCTAATCATAAAGGTAGCCTACAGAGCTATTTCAAAGGGCAAGGTAAGACAATATGGTTCTGTTTCATGATTTTAAGTTTTTCTGTATCAATAGAGGTCACCTTTTGGTTCTTTTTTTTTTTTTTTCCTAATCTGTAACACGCTACTGAAGACACATCTTGTTTTAGGTAAACTCTTCTTTCCTTTTCTGGAAACTTTTTTCCACTCCTAATGATTGTCAGATAAGTTAATAATACTCTTTATAGTGATCTTTTTTTATGTGTTTCCACACTTCTTTTTTACAACATGTTACACTGAACTAAACTACATTAGGGAAATCAGATTTAAAAAGCCCAACAAGTAAACTGCTTTCTTGGGGCTTCCAGTTCTGTTTTTCTTCTTTATAGTAGTTGTTAGCAAAATGTTCATTTCACAGCTGGAAGTGATAGCAATAATAAAACAAAATTAAATTCTGCTGTGTTTGCTAGTGACAAATTTACAGATCACAGCCTCTTTTGGGTTTTGGTATTAATGAGGTATTGCAAAGAGCTATGTATTTTCTTTCTAGTATTCCCAGAGCAAGACTGTTTGGGCTAAAATTTAGTGTCTTGCTGCCACTGGTACATTTGACAGGAAGATGTCACTCCCAGAAACGCCCACCCCCTCAGAGTTGCTGTGCAGATGCAATGCCCTCGTGCAGATGGTAGAATTAATGCTCACAGCTCATGTAAAGTCAGGGCACTTTGCCCTTAAAGAGCAGAGCACATGAGCTGATGGGACTGACCCCAAAGTGAATGTGACTGTTCTCCAGAAAATTGCTTTCTATGAATGTACTGGAGAGCTCAGCCATGCACTGGCAGAGCCCAGAGTCTACCACTCACTCCATGAAAGACAAGTGCATTCATGAGCTGTGTTTTTTCTGGAAACCATGCTTCAGTCTCCTCTGCTTTTAGCAATTATTGGCCTCAGCTGTCCTGTCTGAATTGTACCAGTGACTTCAAAGAGTGCTTCCTACTCTCTCTTACTCTGCTTGTTTATCCTTTCCCTTGTGCTGTGCTGGAAGGCTGGGAAGTGGAACCCCTTGCACGTAAGTTTCTTTAAATTTTCTATGCAAAAGATTTATTCTGACAACACTGGTGTTTGTATTTTGGGTTGGTGTGGTTCTTTTAATTTGTTGTTTCCCCTTGGTATTTATCCATTGTTTGCATTTATATATTTAAGTAAAAACTGTCTTTAAAGGCCATTTTCCATTTTTACTTCTTGGCTATGCATCACCCAAAACCATTCAAACCCACTTCTATCTGTACTATTTGGGTGCTATTATGCTGCATCTTCTTTACGTGCAGACATATATGTGTGTGTGTGTATACACATACCTTTATATATATATATATATATAGATAGATAGATAAATATATATATATATATCTATATCTCACAGCAGGATAAGCAGCTGCTCCGTCAGCATTCAGGACACACACTTGAGGCTGTAAATCTTCCACCTTGTAGTTCTAACAATTGCACAGGAGGAAATTTAGGTTGTATAAGAGCAGAGTTAGATACTTGCAGTAACACAGTGACCAGGTTAGAGATGGATATGTATGACATATATACAGAGGATTCATCTTCCTTCAGTTCTTAACTTACTTCCTCACTTGCAATGCCATTCTTTCTATTTCTGCAATAAAAATAAGGAGTATTTTCACAACACATTACAGATATCTTACAGAAGATCTTCATCCTTAATTGTTACTTTATTTTTGTAGTACTAGTATCCACCTTTGGAATGGCTCAGCTGATACAGCAATCGATTATCATTAAATTCGTAATGTAATCCTGGTCATCTAGTTTTTAGTCACTGCTGTGCTTAGCAATTTTCTAAACCTATATATATATATTCTAGACTCCTGCAGAAATTACTCTAGTGTGTTCTTTTGGGGATAAATCAAGGGAACTAAGTACTGCAAGATGTGTTGCATTCATATCAGGTTTTAAGTGCAAAGACCCTGCTATGTTGCTGCATTTTAAAAATAAAGAGAGCAGATCACATGTTTAACAGAACTGGCTAACTGGCTACAGCATCGAATCTTTTTTTCATTTTTTGGCTTTGGGGCAGGACCCTAGCAGAAGAATTGGCAGTGAATCTATTAAGGGAATTTAAGATGATGCAGAATTTTTTCAGTAATGTGGCCTGCCATCACATTGATCCCAGGTCTCAGTACCCTGTGCTGAGACCATTCTCTTCTGTCTGATAAGAGTATAATTCTAAGTGTATTTCTGTACTCCCACCACATGTAATGTAAAAGTCCCTTTATATGAAAGACATTGAAGTAACCTATTAATTGAAGCTATGTAAGTAGGGAATCAAATTTCTGACCTTAGCTGAAGTCCAGTTTCACAGGTGTCAGAATTGTGGGCTTAATAGACGTTGACATTAAAAACTTTACTGATTAGGAGCTATATGGGAACTGTTCTCTTTTTTCACTGGTTCCAAGCCGAGTACTGTCACTCAGGTACCGTGATATTGCAAGGGCAACACTGGGAACCCCAAAGGCAAATGGCTGTTTCTGAGATGAGAGTGGAATTGTCATGAAGATTTTCCAGAGGAGAGGAGGATTACTGTAAGCAAAAAATGACACACAGGAGCCCTGTTCTTTAAGTGTTTTTAATTCTTCAGGAAAAAGACTTACCATGAGTTTTGTCCCCTTTTATGTCCATTTGCTGTATTAAAGTCTGCTGTAATTGCCCGATTGTGGCAACCAGCACAGCATGGATAGATCTTGAAGAAACTGGGATGCTCAGCTGTACAAACAGGAGTAGAAGCAGGCATGAAAATATCATCCTTAGAGCTGCATGCAGGTTAAACTTCACACTTCTTTCTGTTGATGCTTCTTTTTGTACTTCATCTGGTGGACTCTTACCAGTTTTGGAGATTTTCAAGATTTTTCAAAGAACACTGTGGTCCCAAGTGAGTTGGGAGATAAGGGGCAGAAGTTGGGTTGAACGTTTTGTATTACTGGGTCAAAGAGCAGCACTTCAAATGAAGGACAGGAAGTAAAATTGTAGTTAGTAGGAGGGCAGAGGGACTGAGCCTAGGTTGAATTTGGGAGCTTGGATACTTCAGCCTCTGCAAGACCCTTTACCTTGAGCACTTGGCCACACTACCTTCAGTGCACCAGCTCTCACACTGCCTTTGCACATGGCATGTGCATGCACAGACATCTGTGTTTAAAGTGAGTCCAGGCAGGCAAAGGCAGAGGAGTGTGCCAGAGCTGAGATTGCCTTCAAAGCTCAAATTGAAAAAATGTGTGAATTCTCTGATTCTCTTGAATCAAAAAGCTGAGTCGTTCCCTTACAGTCACCTACTGCTTACTTCTTTTCCACATTCTACAGGTAGCAAAGGATGCCCGCAGTGATGTTGAGTCAAGCTCAGATGAGGAAGAAACAGTACCTCGCTCCAAGGCCTCGCACAGCGCTGTCGCCACGAATGGGACCAGCGGTGCCAATGGGACAAATGGGTATCTCACTGGGGCCACTTGCTCAGAGGAACATTAATCCTTCAGTTCAGTCATGAGACACGAACAGAATGAACTGTTTGCTACTGGAAGTAAATTATAAGTTGTGAATGCGGTTTATTCATGTATTTCAGCATCAGAAAAAATTAGGAGTGTCAAAGCATTCTGATAGCACACTGCCATATTTCCTGTTTGTGAATGAAGACAGCACACCATTCTGTATACGTAGGCATGCTGTATGTGTTTGTAACTGACACACTGGGAGCAGTATTTTCACTTGTACTGTCTGAAATATTATTTATTTTTTATTCTTTCGGGAACTTCTGGACAAAAGGGAATATCATTCTCAACCTTCATGTCTTGGATTCTCAGTGATGGAGAGCATCATGCTCAGATCTCTTCTGTCCATCCCTGTTGCTTTTGCTGAATCTGCTATAAGTAATAGTTGCTTGATTTGTTACTTGCAGTAAGATAGAACATAGCTTTATAGATTTTAGATCTGCTTCAGATATTTTTGCTATCTTTGTGTTTTAAAGTACTGGTTTTGAAATTGCCTATCAAATCACAGTTACTGTTCCTCCAACATAATTTGGGAAAAATTGTGGTAATTGTGGGATATTATTTTAGCATAATTTAAAATTCAATTTGGTGGTTAATTGCGTTAGAAGTAGACTTGATTTGTTGTGCAAATACCCAAAAGCATTTTTGTCAGCACTTACGATAAATTCATTCTTACTCTTTTCTCGGCCTTTCAGTTTTTGACCTTTACAGATTTTAGCTTTTTGCAGAGATTCCATGTGAAAAGGCGTTTTTTCAAATGCACCGTTCATAATCCAGACCTAACTCCTGAAATTGTTCTTGCACGTTCAGCTGATTGAGAGCAGGGGTGCAATGGAAGAAACAGCAGATGAAAAGTTCAAAGCTCTCTCAGACACAGATCAGTCTAGGTATTGTTCTCAAAATTATTGCCACTTCCTTGGCAGGGTGAAGAGAGAGAAGGCAGAATGTCATACATTACTAGAATTCGTTTATTTTAAATGTGTGAGAACTTGAGCAAAATTCACTTAGCATAATTCACAGCAATCTCTGAATGCTCAGCAGTATTTCATCACCTCTACAAATAAAATTGAGGGTGTCTATAAACTAATACTGTATTCCTTTTTCATCCAAGATTTAAAAATAGTGCCCCAAAGAAGACAAAGTAATACCTAAAGTAAACATTTCTTTAAATATTGTATACATACTTCTTCCAGTCTCTAGATCCAAGTTGGGTGTAGGGTGCTGAGGATCATACAGCTCTTGCAGGAGACTGTGCTGTGATTTCTGACAGCAGTGCCAAAAGTAGACAAGGTTCTTCGGTGACAGACTCTATGCAACCTACTGTTCAACAGTATTGTGTGTGTGCACACAGAACCAATGTGCTTATAGACCAAAGACTTGCACATACACACACACACATACACACACACATATATATACATTTGAAAAAAAATGTTTTAAAAAATGGAAGGAACAAACCAGGAAAAAAGTCTTAAGTGTGTCTTCTATATACAAAGGGATTGGAGTGCTGTGTTCAGCTGGAAACCTGAGCCATGAAGTTATTTCTGATTCCTTCCACCTATGCAAGTAGTAAAATATAGATGCTTTCTGATGCCATAAAACATGTTTAAAGACTATTTTATACAGACTTCATTGAAGAAAGTTGTGTTGTCACTTCTTTCTTTTGAAAACTGAGATTTTTCCTATTCTACTGGTAGTCTTGAAAACTTCTAAAACCCTTATTATCCATAGAAACTCGTGTGTTCAGAACAAGGTGTGCCAAAAGCAAGGTTGGAATGGCATGAATGGATATAGTACCTCAACATAGTAAACAATAACGGTAAGAAAACTCAGAAATTGTAAACCACAAAAGATCTGTCAGTTCTACTACCCAAAGAGCATCTTTTGAAAAAGCCAGATAACTTTGTAATCCAGCAGCTGCATACTTTATATGTCCATGAGTATATCTGAGGAAGCAGGGGAGCCTTACTTAAATCTCCTTCTCCCCAGAAAGTTTCTCTGCCTCTAATTTTTTTCATCTGCATTTGATTTCATACAGTTATCTGCAGGGCAGGTTATACATGTGCACTGATTGCAATAGAAAGTGTCCTATTGATGGCATTTGAAGTTGCAGCTGTGTCATAATTACTACAAAGATGATGCTGAGATTTTAAAATAAAAGCATCTTGGGATATATTAAATTAAGATTATAATTTGTGAAATCTGACCTGCTAAAATGGTAATAGAGAATATCAGTTTAAACACAACTCTTTTGTGGTGCTGATTACTACCTCCACCAAACCATTTCCTTTCTGCAAAGATGGTTACAAAAATGGCATTCTGGCAAAATACTTTGTGTTACATGAGAACAGAATGTTGCTCTGAACTGTCAACATACACAACATAGACAATATGCTGCAATGTTGGTGATACCAGGGCATAGAGCACTCCCCAACAACAATCCCTGTGCCAGAGGCCTTTAGTCCCTGTTCATCCTCTTCAGCAATGCTCTGTAATGTTGATTCAGGTGTAGAGTCAAGGCTGCAACCCTTGAGGTGATTTTACCATCACTACATATGCTGGCACCATAGGATCATAGAATGTTAAGGGTTGGGAGGGGCCTTGAAGATCAGCTAGTTCCAACCCCACTGCCATGAGCAGGGACATCTCACACTAGACCAGGTTGCTCAAGACCTTATCCAGCCTGGCTTTGTGCACTGTCAGAGTTGGGTCATCCACAGCTTCCCTGGGCAGCCCTGTTCAGTGGCTCACCATCCTCACAGTAAAGAATTTATTCCTGGTATCAAACCTAAACTTTTCCTCTTTCAATTTGTACCCATTACTCCTTGTCCTATCACTGCCGTTCCTGACAGAGTCCCTCTCTGGCTTCCCTGTGGACTCCCTTCAGATACTGGAAGGTTGCTATGAGGTCTCCACACAACCTCTCTTCTCGAGGATGAACAGTCCCAGCTTTCCCAGCCTGTGTTCATAGAGGAAGTGTTCCAATCCTCTTACCAACTTCATGGTCCTTCTCTGGACTTGCTCCAACAGTTCCATGTCTTTCTTCTGGTGGGGACACCAGACCTGCTGCAGTACTCTGGGCAGGGTCTCACGAGAGCAGAGGGGCAGAATCCCCTCCCTTGCCCTGCTGCCCACACTCCTGTGGATGCAGCCCAGGATACTTTTGGCTTTCTGGGCTGTGAGCGCACACTGATGGCTCACGTTGAGTTTTTCATCAACCATCACCCCCAAGTCTCTCCACAGGGCTGCTCTCAATCACTTGCCCACCCAACCTTTAGGAGTGCCTGGGATTGCCCTGACCCGGGTGTGGGACCTTGCACTTGGCTTTCTTGAACTTCATCAGGTTTCCATCAGCCCCCCTCTCAAGCCTGTCAAGGTCCCTTGATCCCCACTGTTAAATACTGGATCTAGCATTGAAACTCCTCCTTTGAGGTTTAAATTCAGTTGCATCTGTGATACGCTAAAGCATGTATGCTGTTACCTTGGTTCAGCTACCACCCAATGACATACTTAGGCCCTATAATCATGGCTTTTTGGAGTCCGTTCTTTGCGGTCTAGAATAAACTTCATACATATATGCCTGGAAAGTAAGTGAGGTAAGACAGTCAAATGACACATTTGGGGACATAGGGTAAGAGGAAGCATTGAGAACTTCACCAGCCCTTGCTAAACAATGACTGATCTTTCAAGCTAAAGGTTTCTCATAAAAATTATGAATTTACACTTTTTTCTGTCTTTCGTGGGAAGGTCCAGGTGTTTTAGTGATCAGACATGGCAGTGTGCTTTGATTCATTGTTTTAACTAATGGGTGCGAGAACTTTGGTTTCATCTTCCGCTCTGCAGAGAAAATGCCATGCAATTGTTTCCTTTCTTCATTTGAATTTGTTTGCTTTTCTGATGAAGAGCTTTGCAAAGTGTATTTGGAGGCCATCAAGTATTTAGAGGTTAGTTGCACATATTTCAGAAAATTGATGGAGGTTATTCACATGGTTGATGGTAAATGTGAGACCTTAAAAGGTTCTGTATATTCAGACCTTTTGTAGAATTGTCATTTAGTAATTCTGGAAATGAGAGCTTGTACTCTGTAACCTCTCTGTCTTTGAGTTCTACACTCCTTTTTTTATAGTACAGTACATGACACAGTAGTTGAGATGTTGAAGTAGAAAAATGAGGAAATTAGAGTTTATTAGTAAATAGTAAGAATTTCTCTTCTCTCCTAGATAGCCCAGATTATAGTAAAATAAGATTCAGGTTACCCTTTGTTTACTGTTTCCGATATTGGCATATTTTGTATCAAAAGAAAAATATATGGTGGGTTGGTGGTTTTGTTTGGTTGTTTTTCATAAAGAACAACATTGCAGAAAACAGTAGAAATACCTGATCAAACAACAAGGGTGGACATTGGAGCCTTTTGGGTCTTGATCAATGTTAAGTTGTGCTAGTTTTAAAATACCAAAGTGTCCCATGCTGTTCCTTGTTGCCCTTTTGTAGTTTTTTCTATCTGTTATTTATTTAATGATTGCAGCAGAACTGGTACAGGTGTCACAGCTTCATATCTCCTGCCTCAGCCTGTGACCATTCTGTGACTGTGTGATTGCCAATGCCAAATGCTTTTTCTGAGACCCAAGCACCTGCACTAAAGCTTTGCTAACAGTGAAGTGATTCTTGTCTTAAGTCTGTATCTGATTCAGGTGAAAATCACTTTCTGGTTCTGAACAGGACATGAGGGCGAAAGCCATGACCTTGCAGCACATGTCACTGATGATCAATGCTGGTTGATTGCGGCACTCCGTGTTTTACACAAAGTGCTCTAGTAGGAAGCCTAATGCCCATGTCATTCATTTTCTCATTAGCACAGCCTTCTGTATCTCAGAGATATATAGGCTGCCATTGGTTTTATACAGTTGATGCTTTGGTATTTTTTTAATCTCTTTGCTACAACTCATTTTTGTATGTCTCCTTTTGTCTACTTCCTGTGACATTTGTGGGAGAGGAGTATTGAATACTTTTTACCTTTCCTGTAATGTAGACCCTCTTAGGCCTAACTTCAGTGTTCTGCAAACTACAGTTGCCTTTAAACCGTGAAGCAAAACCAGTTTGTATTACTTGTTTTGACTGGTTTTGTTTTGGAACAGAGACCTAATGAGAACTTCAGTCAGACAATGTTATTCTTTTTTCTCTTTGATTTCAAAAAGCTCTGGTAGAAGTTTGGAAAGATGGTGTACATGTATAGCCTTTAAGTTGTAAGGATTTCTGATTGTAGTTGCAATGAAAACACAGTGTTTGAGTGTGTCTCTACAGAATTCTCACACTTTGAAATTGCTTTCAATTAAAAAATTGGAGGAAATACCATGAAATGATGTTTTGGAGTTATGTCAGTGATCACACATGTCAGACAAAAGGCAAAAATTATTGTCTTACATGACTTAAAATTGGTGCAACAAAACAGATTTTCTGGCTTCTGCTGAGCTTCAGCTTTTTGCTGTTCTGAGGTTTAGCTTTACACAGGTTCTCATACCATACTGTGCTTGTTGACTGTTGCAAGTCAGGGGAGGCAGATGACGCATTTTCACCTGTGTTTTCATGACAATCCTGTGCTTGAGCAACTCTTTCAGAAATGCAGTGATGTGTAGGAATGCCACTGTCCTGGATACAGTGATGCACTAGCTCAGAGTCCTTTCATGTACAGCTATTGTGTGGAACTTCGGGAGTTACTTTGTGTTTTCTTTGACTGGGTTTGGGGTTTTTTCTAATATGGAGAATAATTATTCCTCATAAAATCTCTGGAACCAACCAGTATTGTGGGCTATTTTAATTTGGAGACACTTTCATAATAAACATAAGTATTAGAAATGTGGTGTTGTTTTTCTTCCTTTCTCTATGAGATGCAGACAGTGTTTTCCTTTGTTTTAGCTCAAAGATTGTTACCTACACTGTAGACTCCAGCACTTTTTGGACGGATCCAAGTATGTCTTTGCTGTGTTTATCACTCCAGTATTTTATGTTATTTCTTGTGTGAAACTGTTTTTAACAGGAAGTGTTGGAAGGACAAGTTCTCTCTATACAAACTAAAATATTTTTATTACCAAAAAAGGGACATTTTTCTAGGATTTCAACATTAAAATTTTGCATGTTAATAACTCCTGAATGGCCAGCTGGGCCCACTTTGGAAAAGCTGTGTTTTTTCAGTCTAGGTGAGCAGAGTTTCTTAGAAATAAATATTCAGATGTTTTCTTTTAGGCTAAACTGTCACTCAGCAAAGCACTACCTACTAACCTCTTGTGGAAGTGAGAGAGCCATTCTTGTACAGTGGTTCTGCTACAGAAAAGCTGCTGCTCACCAAAGTAAAGCCTACAAAACACCATTATCAGGCAGGCTCTGGTGCAGCATTAAAAGTTGATGAGGAAGTACTTAGAAATGGGATGCTTGAAAACATTCTGATAACTTTAGCAGGAAATTCAGGTAACAGTTCTCATAATACAGGTATCAGTCATATAGGGATCTTCACATATCAGTTGAAGTTTTTCCACTGGAAGAGAAGTAAACCTGAGGATTTGCATTGTGTTTAAAAACTAATTACTGTAGTTGTTAATATGTCTCTGTGATAACATATAGAGACTCTTGTAGTACATTTAATATAGCATTTCAGTTCATGTTTATTGAAGATATTTACGAAGAGATTTAATCATGTGGAATATTGTGCAGTTGTATGTCTAATGTCTTTTGCTCCCTATGCCATGTATGCCCCTCAACTTGTATAGCACAAGGGAGAGCCAATGTGTACAGAACATGGCTCAGGGCAACTGAGCGGATTAAGACAAGACTTTTTGTGTTCTGCCTGTAAGTGTGTAAAGGACCCTTTCTACAGGAAACACAGTGGCTCTCAGATGATAGCAGGAGGTCTGCTGCTTCAGAAGAGTTCAGTGACACAATTTCCTGGAGATTTAGAAGGTGAGTGGAAGGAATCCGAATGTGTAACTGTGCCATATGAGCAAATTTCTGCATGACTCAGTAGCTCATCCTGCTGTGATGGACAGAGGTTGGGAGCTTGTGTGGAGGGAAGTTAGTCCCAGCTCTGCTAATATGGGTGGAGGGTTCTTGTTTTCATGATATGCTGGAGTTTTTGGTCTTTTCGGTGATCCACTGTGCTGCAGCTAGTCCTTGCCCTGGACAGGTTTTACACGGTCTACTCCTGTCAGCCAATTACCTTAAGCGGCTTAAGTGGGTTTCACAGAACAGGATGCTAATTTGTGTTTTATACTCACCTTCTCCAGCCCCGATTATGCCAAAGCAATAATGATTCTGCTAGAGGGATGTCTTAAATTCAGAGTTGTGTGCAACACTGACACATTCTGAGGTTCTGACTTTCAAAGGTAGTTGTTTACATGTGACACAGAACTGTTAGCTTTTAGTCACTGGAAAGTGCAATATAAAGTAAGTATTAGAAGCTGAATTTTGTGGGGTTTGTCTGTAAGAGCAGCATGACCTACTTGTAATGTTAGTGCTATAGTTCACTGATTAGATGAAAAGGTAATGTACTTTTTTAAGCTAGTGACTGGCAACATATATTTACATTCCTAAATTAATGCTTTTTCAGAGACATCTGAAAAACACCATAGTGAGTGGGTTTTTTATACTTTTTAAACACTTCAAAGTGTAAGGTCCTCTCCCTAGAAAATAGCGCACAGGTTATTTCTCACTTTTCCAGAAGTGAGAACAACCAAGCAAAATCCCCGTACAACTGCCATATTTCTTGCATATTTATACAGCTTTTTCGCAATCTCCCCTCACAAAAAAAGTCCTGAAATCCAAAGATGAAATGTGATCCTTCCTTAATTAAACTTGCATCAGCTTTCTCACATTAATCTAACTAGCAATTTTATGTCCTGTTTCTGAGCTTATTATGAAGATAACCTTACCTTTTAACTCCCAATAATGCTAATTTTAATTACTGTTGCTTTCCTAAGGTATCTTTGAAAGAGCTGCTTCCTGCCAGAAAGGCTTGCTATTTCAGTTATTTTTGTTTAGTCTCTCGTTTAAGCTTAATTTAAACTTAATTCATCCAAAGCATTTAGGTGTTCCCTGGTTTCACTTCTATATGCAGTTTCTCACTGAACTATCTCCCAAGTGAGTTCCATGCCCATGGCTGTTACTTTATGGGACAGTCTAATCATATTTCAGTTCCAGAAAAGGATTTGTATGTAAATTGTCTAGGTCACTTAAAGGTCCAACATCTGGTCCTTCAGCAATGTTGAGGAGGTGATGACCCAAGCTGTGGTACCCCCTGGACTGGGTGGATGTAAACAACAGCCAGGACTGCTGTCCAGTCTAGAAGCAGTTGCCTTTTCACATGAATTTTTTCTAATAACTGTTCCACTTTAATACCAATTTCCTACTATCTGAATCTTATTTTTTCAAAGACTTTTTGTCAGTGTGTGAACCACTGAGATTACATATAGGTAAGCTGTGGTGGTCTGTGCTACACTTGCAACTTGTTCAAGCATCCAGCACAAACAGCAGTTTTGCATGGGAGAATTCTCATAGAAGAACTCCTCTATAAGATTTGACAGGTAACTATCATTATTATGCTAACTGTATTATTTGGGAGAAGATAAATGGGTTGCTAACAGCAAAGGGAAACAGCAAGAGCAGTTGAGAACAGTACACCATCCTTCTCATTTACATTGCATTCACATTGACTATGAATTTCTTATTTTGTTTCACTGGGATGCCATTAGCACAGCATGTAGTGAAGGTGATCCCTACTGTACTAGAGTCCCAAGCAGACTGTCAGAATTGTGGACTAACCTTAGAGAAGGCTGGAGCCTAAAATGACAGGTAATTGCTGCAGAGTTGCAGTTGACAGCATTGAGAATTGCATGTCAGAAGAGGATTTCCCTCTTTCCTCTAGAAACATGATTTTATCAGATGGCTTATCTACCTTTGCAGTAAGTGTAGGAAAATACAGGCCAGTAAGTCATGCTGATACAACTAATATTAAAAAAATATAATTACCAATTTGCTGCACTGTCTTTCCATTAATGAGATTGTGTCATGCATGGAGTTGGACAATTTATGTGTGCATATGTTTGTTATGTGAAGTTCAGCAGGGCTTTAAAAAAGTTATAAATCACAAATGAGTTCACAGCAATGTTACATTATTACATGACAGAACTAACTTAGACAATTTCAAGGTACTGAATAAACTCAGTTTATTGAAACATTAGAGAAGACAGTATGACGCAAGCACAGCATAACTCTCATGTCTTTTTTGATTTTCACGAGTGTAGCCAATACTCATTTGTTTGCTTTTCAAAATACATCTAACAACATCCAAGAGTAACCACCTCCACTCTTGTTTGAATATATGTGTAAAAAAACTGTTCTGTTAGCCAGAAGGACTCTCACAGTAATTTCTTTTCAAATCTGACCTCCAGCTAGCATACAAACAATAGTGATTAAATACATTTAATACATATGCTATTTACATTTAGTATTGTCTTCCCCCCAGGCTTTAAATTCATAGTGTATTTCCAATATCTGATAAATTCAGTGCTTTTCCCCAGATTTTTACAACATGTTATAAGATAAATTTGATGAGGTGCTGAGCACCAGTACATGAGCAGTTTGCTGTATGGTCAGCATTAGTTCATGGCCCACACAGTTCAGACTTGACCCTTGGTAGCTAAGTATGGGTCAGCACTTTAAAAGGGAAAGCAATGTTCAGCACTGGACAAACTGATTTATGAAAAATCCTTCACTGACCTTCATTAAAATCTGTCTGCCTTAAGATCCTGCTAATAAATGGAGCACCAGCACTAGCTGATTGTGTCATAGTCCCTAAGCTGCATACTGCTTTTGAGCTCAAGAGCTTTCCTATCTGCTCTTTGGGAGATTTCAGTCTGTATTTGTGTACTATCCGGCACAGTGGGGTCCCAGTAACTGTATCTGTTAGGTCAGTCTACTGTGTTATCCTAGTTGGCTTTACTATTATTTGATCTCACTGTATTGGGCAGCTTCATAACAAATAGAATATTTCAAATTACCACAGATCCAGGTGTGTGTCATTCAATAAGCACTAAGTGCATTTGCTAAAGGCACAAAGGTTTTAAAATGTCAAGACAGATCTTCTACTAGCGTGAAGGCTGTTTTGTGGAAGTCACAGGCCAATTTTTCTTCTATTTTAGAATAAGTAAAGAAGCAAATCTATTGTATACACTTTCCTAGATTTTACCTACTTTTGGAATGCCTGGCTCTGTTTTAGTGGAAATAAGATCTCTGTCTGATTTGTTTTGGCAAATATAAGCAGGTGTCTTATTCTAGCTCCAAAAGAAGTTGTAAAGGTTTAAATTACGCACAATAAATATTTCAAACTTCTTGCTCTAGGCACATGCACAGGACATTTACAATCAGGCACATCATATTCTCTAGCAAATAATTTCTAAGCACGTATATTCCAATAAAGTAGTTGTCACATATTTTATGGTCTGTGCATAGCAATCTTGACAAATTCATTTTGTCACCAACTACTCATGCCTGGGATTAACAAGAAAAGAAAATGGCTCTAAGTTGGAACATTTGTCTTCATGACTCAAGGCATTTCAGTTTCTTTCTCCTGTGAAGATGATCAAATCACATATGCTACGGAGGGTGTCTTACCCTTAATGAACAAACAGCTCCATTTGAAATCATGGAAAGGAGGTGGTTGTGTTCTGCCTTTTTGCTTTCATACAACAGCTGTAAAATACTTGGTTGAGCGTCCTGAAGTTCTTACCTTCAGAGCAGTTCAGAGGTGCTCGGCACAGACAGGTGAAGTAGGGCATGAATAGTCATTCTGGATACGAGGGCCATGCCATTCGTGAGAAGCCAGAAGGGACAGGCTTTCGCCTATGGAAGGTAAGGGCTTCTGTACAAGGCAGGAAGAGATGCCAATAGCAGCCGTCATGCCTCGGAGAGATTATACAAGTAGGAAGTGCAGAGCTGGCTCAATACATTTGTTTTAAACTCCTGGCTAGTCTGCGGACCTACATACAAGTGCCTACTGCATTCTTTTAATGGTAGAAGTCATTAGTTGAAAGAAATACCTGCAACTTAAATATTCCTGTCAATATGACTGAAAAGGAGGCAAATCCACAAATGAACAATGAGAGCCTTGAAGTCACGTTCCCATTCCTCGCCTCTTTGTCCCACTGTCAGTTACAGAATCCTCAGAAAGGACACAGGGTTTATGGACAAAGCAGAAATTGAGGATTTGTTTGAGATCTTTATAGAAGAGCTTACAATTCTCTGCTGCCATTCTGTCCCAAAATTGCAGTTTAATCAGTTGGCACCTTTACCTTTCTTACTGCTCTTTGTGTATAACTGGCTGTAACACAAGAAAAAAATCAATAGGGCATACCAAGGAAAAGGATGCATTGTTTAGAAAATAGCAAATTATGCCCTATACGGAAGAAGAAATGGAAGATTCTCTCTCTTATATTTTTTTGTTAAGCTGCACTCATAGAAGATGAGGGCGTAGTCTGTGGTGCATCCATCAGCTGTATGTTTAAGTTTAGACAAACCAAGAGATTTAAAACACAGTCCACATCTGACTGGGAAATATTCTCAACTGTACTAAGAGTATCTTATCAGATCAGATAAGATCTGATCACCAGATTTAAACATGTCTAAATGACCAGGTCTTACATACTAGTTTTTGATTCACTAGAATTTCTAGGACTAAATTTAGTTAAGATTTTATTTGAACTACAGTATATTATCACATGAAGCATTTTTTTTTTTTGCCACAACTGTCCACTTAAATATTCTGTAAAAAGGAAAACATTTTACAAGATAGAAAAAGAATTTTTAAATCAAAGCTGAGCACTGTGGCAGTAATAGTCTTCTTGATAAGATGCAAAATACACACAATTTATCTATCAGCACTGTATTTCTTACTTTAATCCATTATACTCTGCCATGTCAAGATTTCCAATGACAAAGTTTAACAGACCATAAGAAAAACAACCATTTCGATACATGAATATAAATGCTAACACTGTAGAGTACAAGTTAGGGTAAAAATTAAGACAATGACCTGTGACACAGCTAACTGAAGTAAGCTTCAGCACACTTTTTTTTTTATAGGTTTCAGGCCTATTTCAACCACACAGAAACCTGAAAGACACATCAATGCTTTTGGAAAAGAGATACCAACTACAGAAGGTACTTTATTTTGATTATCTCCCTGGAGTAGCTAAATACAAATCATTACATCATTAATGGATGTAACGGATCAAAACTTTTATGTCCGGAGACATTCAGTTAAGGCAGTAGGTGGTGATACCGTTGTTCAAAGAACGATCCAAAATGTGTCTAGATTACTGTTGTGGTTTTGACTTTGGTTAAGTGTCACGCACTCATGGCAGTCGCTCACTCCTTTCCTCCCCTGCCACAGCTGGGTAGAGGAGGGAAGGAGAAGGGGGGAAAAAAACTCAGGGAATTAACCCAAAGGTCCATGAGTTGAGGAATTGGGAGAAAACGTTTTAAGGATAAAAGCAGGTTCAACTTAAGTTGTAAAATGAAATTTATTAATATTAGAGTTAGAAGGAGGATATGAGAAATAAAACGAAACTTTTAAAAGACACTATTCTTTTTCCCTCCCCACTCCTCCTTCCTTCTCACTAACAGTGCAAGGTGGGGCAGGGTGTAGTGGGGGTTTTTTTAGGTCAGTCTATTTCTAGGATCTTCCTCCCCTGCTTAGTAAGAGAGGAGTTTTTTTCCTCTGCTTTTGCCATGAGGTCCCTTTCATGAGAGACAGTTCTCTGTGAACTTCTATGGCATAGGTTTTACTCGTCCATGGGATGCAGTCCTCCAATGACAAACTGCTCCAGCATGGATGCAGGGGGCCTCTCTCTCCAGCCAGGTCTCCCACTTGGACTGCAGTTCCCTCCAACATCCACTCACTCCAGCGTGGTCACCTCCTCCACAAACTGCGGGACTTTTATCTCAGTCTCTGTTTCTCTCTGGGCTGCGACTGCTACGGCTTCTCTTGGCATCCACGGCTGCTGCGGCTTCTGGCGTCTCCCTGTTCCAACGTTGGCACCTCACCCATGGACTGCGGGTGGCTCTGCATCCCTCATGGACCCCATGGACTGCAGGGGGGACACCCCGCCTCACCATGGGCTCACCACGGCCTGCAGAGGAATCTCAGCTCCTGAGCCTGGGGCACCTCCTCTCCCTCCTTCTCCACTGACCTTGGTGTCTCCATGTTGTTTTCCCTCACATCCTCCTCCTTCTCTAACTACAGGCAGTTGCGTGCACATTTTGTTTTGATTTTTCCTTAAATATGTCATCATAGAGGCATAACCAACCTTTCTAATTGGCCCAGACATGGCCAGTGGCATATCCATCATCTTCAGAGCCATCAGAGATTGGCTCTGCTGGAAATGGTGAAGAATTCCAGAAACTTCTCACAGGAGCCATCTTTATGACCCCCTCCCCACTACTAAAATCACAACAATTACAGTAGACTAAAATATTGCTTTCATTATCTTTATTTAGAAATTAAGAGTCAGACATAGATAAATACATACTTTCAGCAACAGGAAGGAAATAAGAGTGCCCTACAAGCAGAAAGAGAGGTACAGACTAGTTTCACACAGACTGTTTATATGATAAAGCAGTGAAAGCTTTTCTGATGTTGGCAACAAATGCAGAAAAATTGTTAGTTTCTCTCAGTTTCAGCTGTAACTCTGCAATACAGTCCAGAGGAGGAGTACAGGAAGTCACTAAAATGACACAAATTTGCAAAAGATTAGACTACTATTAATAAATCAGTGTTTTTCCACACTTATGAAATACTAATGTAGTTTGTTATCTTTTTGTGTTTTAGCTTGCCACCTGCATTATTTTTGAGTAGCCTCATTTTCTTTCAGCAAAGAGAAAGCCTCAAAGAACATAACAGAGTTTTTATTTCCTGACCTCCCACTCAGTGCTGTGCTCCTACCTGAGTTGTTACAGCAATTCCCAGGAATCCATAGTCTGCTCAAAAACTGAAGCACATTCCTAAACCATTTTGTTGCTCTGCAGGCAGGCAGATTGTAATCTGATGCAGCCCAGCAGGTGATAGACTTTTAACTTCAACAGTTTAAATCTGAATTAGTAAAAACAGGAATCTGTTCAGTTCATACCTAGAGGCATGGCAGAGCCCCAGTGGCATCTGTCTAGAAGCTACCCAGCACTCAAATTCCATAACTGAAGTAAGATCCATATAGCAAAACCAGCTTTTAAAATCCAAAAGGCTGTGCCCTTACCAAAGGGGAATGCTGGATTTTAAGTTTTATTCTTTCACCTATGTCACCCTTTTTCTGCTCTCTGGGCTTCTGGAACAAGTTGAAATACTCCTGTCAGCATACACACCCAATGCAGCATTAACAAACTACACAATGAAGCGTCCTTATCTCTCTGTCCTTCTCCTGCTTTGCTTGATACAAAGTAAACAGCATCTCCACAAATGGAGGGCAGTCAAGATTAGCAGTTGTATTTTCATGTAAGTTAACAAGACAAACATAATTAAAGAAACAATATTACCATTGCAAGATTTTTCACTCAGAAATTGGAAGATAAAAGATTACAGCTAAACTGCATTTTACTCCTCTCCTACTTTTTACAAATAGAGGTGTCAGATTCAGTCCTCTTATTTAAGTATTCAAAATTCACATACCTTCATAGTCCCCTTGTTCATTTATGGAAAGGGTAAACATGTATGGCTTGTCAGGATCTTTGTGGTCAATGTGTCTGAATATAAACTGTAATTGCTCATCTAAAATAAACACAAACAGCATTAATTAACACCAACCTCTGCTGGAGAGTCACAATGATGACTAAAAATCACAATACAAAGTTAGTTTCAAGTAATATTCTTAGAACACTGACAAATTAGGCAACCCTGGTCTCTCTGCAAAACAAATGCATTTTAACATATTTTGCCATTTGAGGGACAATTGTGGAAGCTGGGCTAAGACAAGTGATCAAGTATGTAAGCTGGTGTATTCTTCACTGCACAATCCAGCATGAACCACCATGTGTCAGTACACACAGGAACTACGGAAACTACAGGAACTTACCATGAATTCTACGCATCTCCAATCCAAGACGCTCTTTAAACAATGTTTTAGTCTTGCTCACTCGTTCCACTTTCTCCTTGGCAGCCTCATTTTTAGAAGATTTTACTAGAATTTCAAAATCCATCATAAGTATCAAAACAAGCACATGAAAAAACATTCAAAACAGCAGAAAAGCCATAAAGAGCAAGTGCTGAAAACAACCCCTCCTTCAATTAAGAAAATTTACTTATTATCCTTTTCTTACTTACTTTCCATTTTCTTCATCAACTCTTCCTTAAGCTCTTGGATGCTGTCAGTCAAGTTCTTCTGCTGTTCTTCTTCTTGATTTAGCTTTGATTTTACTTCTGTCAACTGCTCTTCCTTTTCTGCTACGTATTTGCTCAGCTGGAGAATCTCTGAAAGCAGGCAAGAAAATATGAACATAAACAGTTGATTAAGTATGTCCCTGCTATTTAAAACTTAAGTAGTTTGAAATTATTTATATGAATAAAACATAGTGGAATGCATGCTACCTTAGCTACAAAGAGAAGTCAGTTTAACTACACCAGGAGCATCAAGTGGAAGTTATTCCTAAGAGAAGCTACAAAGTTTGCAGCCACTCTGATACTTTAATCAGAGGAAATTTGTTTCTGGTGCCAGCACTATATACACCTTCAAAGCATGAAGATGGTGGCTCCTGCCCACAAATAATGACAGAAACCCAGGAATGGAAACACTGACAGATATGAGAATTGCATTACTTTTTACCTGATATTCTGAAGTTTACAAAATTCAGACAAGTTAACCCTAGACTGATGAGCTGACAGTATTCTCTTACTAATAGAGAAAAGGCATAAATAACTTCACAATACTTAGCTTTACTAAAGAATTTAATTTACTTTTTCTACTGCTGTCAGAAAATTCTGATACTTTATTGTTTTAAATACATAAGCTCTATGCAGAAAACTTTTACCAGACTTTTATATTTTTGCATCATCGATGAAGTTTTTCAACTGCTTTTGACTTGAAATTTACATTGTAAATTCACATTGTAACCAACGAAATATGCTTGGTTTTAATTCTATCTCCATTCTGACCTTATTACTTACCTTTTAAAATGTGAAGTTAAAAATACTATTCAGCTGTATTAAGTTAATTTTATAATGGTTGGACACAATAAATAAAACACCATACTGTACCATTGTTATACTCCTGAATTTTTTCAATCATCAGGTCCTCTTCTTTCAGCTTCTCAGACCATTTCTCTGTAATGGAAAGTTAATTCAGTTATCTGAAGAAGTTTGATGATGACTTGAAAAAAGTAGTTACCAGGAACTTAGAGCCTTTTTACCTGAAAGAGTTTCTATAGTCTCCTTGCATGAATCTCTCAGTGCTAAAGTTTGACTGATCTGTTCAGTGCCATAACTGATCTTAAACTGGATCCAAAACTCTTTCATATCTCTTTCAAAGAGTGTTATTTCATCTTCCGTTTGTGCATTACCCATAGTGCTGTACCAAACCTGGAAGCGAAGAGATGCAGCGTCAGGACACAGGAGGCAATCGCAGCAGGTGTAACTCACGGGACAGACGCTCAGGGCTGGTTCTGCCGCCCCGCGTTGTTGTTAAAATCTCTTCCCGCAAGTTGTTTTTGTTGTTACCATTGGCTCAGTGGGAGCCGCGTTTCCCTCGCAAATCTCGCAGCGCTTGGCTACTGTGCCAGGGGAGGCCCCGCGCGGCACCGCCGGCCCTTCACCTCCCGCCGGCCCCGGCCCCGGCCCCGGCCCCGGCCCCGGCCCCGGCCCCGGCGGGCGGGGAGCCCTCGGCAGCGCCCTGCTGGCAGCAGGGACCGAGCCCCGGCGCCGGGCTCTGCTCCCGTGGCGCCGCCCAGCCCANGGGGGCGGGGCCGTGAGGGAGCGACCTCCGTGAGTTCCGACCCGCCCCCTCAGAGATTGTTGGTATTGAGATGCTTTCGGAGGGCCTGGTGGTGCGGCGGCCGCGGTGCTGCCTGCAGGGCCGGAGAGGGAAACTGCCTGCTCCGTGCTGAACAAACAGCCCTCTGAAGCCACAAGCTGTTTCCAGTAACTTAGTGGTTGCTTGTGGTAACCAATCCTAAATTTTGTGAGGTTCTGAATTGTTTTTTAATTCGCCGGGCCTGAATTCTCTCAAGAATGTGGATGAAGCTCGTTCTGATAGGAGACTGACCTGCAGGGGTAACTGCAGTCCTTTTTGGTGTGAACAAAACCACCATAGAGTAGCCCTGTCTGTACCCAGTCAAACATTGCCATAAAGCTCTGTCATAATGAGTTTGCTCTTTGTGACAGTGTGACTGGTTTTTCTGCGGTTATTTATATTCCTTTTTAGCTACTTACAGGCACTAGTTTGTGATCCAAGATAGCAGCCCTCAGTTTGTTACGAAAGCTACTTTTGATAATTTTATTACCATTACTAATGAACTACTCCTAATTTTAGTTTATGCCAGTGCTATTTAGATAATCCCAGAATAATGTAGATTTAGCATGGCTTTGAGGATTGCTGTCTAAAAGTATTAATTACCTTCCACTCATCAGATGCATAGTAAAGTCTGAGCTGAGACCACCAACTATTCGTTGCTTTACTCTTGTACAAACTTCTCATATAAACACTTCTACCCCACTGTATTCCTGTCTCGTTGGACATGCTGTTATCCACATTTCACAGATTCCTCAGCATTATTCCTAGAGCTAATCGATGTCTGTTTCTTACCTGCTTCATACTTACATGTACTAAAGTTGGACTGGTCCAAGGGTGATTACCTAGTCATGCATAAATTTGGGCATTATGGGCCTATATCTTATGGCTTTTTAAATTTAGGAGCATTTTTCTCTTAGCCAAGTGCATGCTGTTAGTATAAAGTTTCAGTGTTGCTCCTGACATCATTAGTTGTTTTTATTTGAGCCTATAACTTTCTGAATACACAATTTTCCCAGGCCATGGAGTTTAGTAAATACAAAATAAACTAATCTGAACAAGTCCTATTTTCTAATCCATAATCTTTTGGTGGGTTCTACAGCCTTGTCTCTTATGAATCCTTTTGTTAACACAGATAATGAGTTCACCCCACAGTAGCTGGCACTAGCTCAAAAATGTTAGGTATAATTTTTCGTCAGTGAAGTTTTTCTAGATTTCATTAATCCTATTCCTTTGTTTTACACTTTCAACCACCAAGGACTAAATATAGCCTGTGACACTTACTGGCAAAATCCATACCTTAATTGATCTCTTTTCTGATTGATTCAGTGGTTTTAAGAGACATGAACCATACTATAACCTATCTTCAACCTTTCCCACTACTGTCCACAGTCAGTTTACCAAGTGTGTGTTTCAGGGAAGCATGGTGATTTTGGCAAGTCTTAGTTTTCTGTTCAGCTCTTGCCAGCTACAAACAGGAATGTGGCTTCATGACCCAAACTAGTGCAGGTCAGATGCTTCTTCAGTCCTCTACTAGGTCTGATTCAAGAGGCTCCATACACAGAAATGCTGGCAGCCAACCCATCATAAATGTAGCCCAGACACTTGTTCTAAAATGGTTTTTTCTAAATGTCTGTCATAGCAAACCACAGTGTAGTCATGGGTGAAAAAAAGTTTCAACAATTATTTACCCTATTTTTAGCATTATGAGCTTGGCTGTAGACAATTAATTGTGCTATGTACCACTTTCCTGCATTTTCCAGCTCCTCATGGGTGTCCTTTAAACCCCTGGTTACTTGGTTAAGAAAGAAAGTAAAAAACAAGAGAGAGAGAGAGCAAGCTTCTTGAAATATTCTTCTCTTCCAAATTCAAAAATTAAGGTGTATCGTCTCAGTGTTCCACCTGGAAAATACTCACATCTGAGAAAATACCTGTCAGCTGTTGTATATGGTGTCTGCTGGTGAACTTAGTAAATTGCTTGCTAATCCTTGCAGTTGGTCCAGTGCTAATGGAAATACTGGTGTGGAAATTAATGTTATTGTTCAATTAACTAAGCATAATGTACCTGAAAGTTAGGCCCAGTACACAGGCCTCCATTAACTGTGTTTCAAAAAATGTTTGCTTTGATGACCTTTCCCTCCCTTGCAAACATTTACTTAACAACGTGTTGACCATTATGTAATATTTGCTCTAATATGTAGGTGCAAGGGAGCCGTAAACATTTTATTCTTCCTTCAGTGGATCCTCAGCATGACTCTTGTTTTTACATTTTATGTGTGTGTATATATATACACACACACACACACTTATATAAAGTCTCTGGTTTTCTATGTCTTGGAAAATATAATAAATCGAGAAATTAACAATAAATTAAAAACTATATGAACAGACAGCATTTTAAAGGTTTTTGCTTTGAACTAAGAACTAATTTGATTATGTGAAGGCCAAACCTTGGATCTCCAATATCAAAACAAGAGAATGCTTTGGTTTAAAAACTTAATTTTCTACACTTTCTGACCATTTTGTATAGTTCATTAATTTTCCTTGCAATTCCACATACTAAAATACTAAAAATAGTTTTATTTCATATCTCAAGTGACTTTGAAGCACTAAGTGCATTACAGAAGCATTTCACAGTGCTTTGCATAGAGAAAGAGTGAGAGACTGTCTACTGAGGAAGTATTTCTCCTTTGTCAAACAAGTTATTAAATATAGCACTTCAAGACATATTTCGCCATCTTTGCTGGTTATTACAGCTTGGAAAGTCTTCAGTGTCTCAGACTTTGACTGGTTGTGTAATAGCACGGGCAGGACAAGAGATTACTGGCATGTCATTATTGATTTCCTTGTGGATGGAGCAGGATCATGAGTGATTCCAGGCACAGTGAGAACTCCCTCTCCCACAGAAACATGCTTACCTGTTCCAAAACTTCCGTGGTGTCTGTTTTGCAGATTGTGGATTTGCTGATGTTTTATAAACATCCCCTATAAAATGACTTCTCTGGCATCTCTAAGGTGAGGTGTGGGAGCTTCTGAAACACTCAGAAACAATGTAGGAGAAAATGAAAGCCTTTTTGCTTGCTGTTAGCTGTTAGTCTGTATTATGTCTAAGGGGCTTATCTTTCTATCTAAGCATAAGAATCAGCAGCAAAATCCTGAAAAGTAATATCAGGATGTCTTCAGCATTAATACTAAAAGAAGTTACTTTAGTGAAACATTGCCAAGACATATCTTCAAACATTATATTGACAAAGTTTCTGGAGAGCCAAAGTGTGCCTGAGGAGTTCTGTCTGAAGAAGAGTTCAGCCTGCGCAGATGCATTGCTGTCCCAGTGCACAGAAAATATGGGTTGGTGGGTTTGAATTTATAAATAAAACAAACATGCAAATGTTATTGCAGTGGTTCTGTACACCATGCGTCAGAGGCAGTTTTTCGGATGCCATTGAGTAACAGTGGTGCCATTCAAGAGCGACTGTAAAATTATTTATTTTATTACTTGGTAGACTCTCCTGAGGACATTGAATTGTATCTTGATGGAAACTTATGCACTGCAAAATATGTGTTCTTAATAGACCAATAGTTATTTAGCCTTAACCTCATTATAGTTGTTGCTCTTTTAACTAAGTACAAGAATTAAGATGTCTGGTATTCAGCCACCAACTGACTTGATGTTTGCACTCGTTTGAAGGTAACTGTTCTTGTTAAACTAGATTGAAAAAAAGAGGAAGACCTCAGATTTTCCACATTTTTGCATACTAAACCCAAACAGGTCTAGAAGAGTGATTTTTTATATTTATTGTAAGTCTTACTTACCTTTAAAGGCAAGATACTTTTGCAGTAAAAAAATGTAACAAGAGGACATTTTCTTTAGCAGTAAGATATAAAGAGTTATTAAAGAGAGATTTCTAAACAAGTTTGGTCTTGGGAAAGTACTGGGAGAGGGAGAATTAATTCCATTCATTCATTTATATGACAGTTGCCTTGCTGCACACTCTGAAAAACAGTAAGGTATACCAACTTAGCAAGCAACAAACCTCCTCAAATATTTTAAGTTAAAAAGCTAGGAAATATTTTTGTTGAAATATCCTGAAATTTTGCATTTGGAAGGGTTTTCCTTGAAATCAGATAACAGTAGTTGAAGTGAATAATTTGGCCAATATATAGAGAAAAATATTGTAGTTATTCAGAAGCAGTGCGCAGAAACTTTTAACTTTAAGGCTTTCTATATGTTTTAATGCAATTGGTAGCAACAAATATGTAGGATTTTAATCTGCTGAAAGATTTCTGAAACCAGACTATTAATAGCTAAGGTAAATGGAAGTAGTTAAAAAAAATGTGAGATTGTGTCAGGAAGAGAAATCTTCTACGTCCATTTAATTGTCATGCCTTATTTGTTAAATCTACTTAATGTTTCCATGTGACTTCCCTGACCACACATCATAAAGCCCTCTTAAGCCATTAAGCCCCTCTTCAGCAAAAACAGTTAAGTAGTTAGTGTCTTTGTCTCCACAGCTTGTGCAGTTTAGCTTGAAGTGCATGGAAAGAGTATTAAGGGAAGTGTGCAGTACATATATAGAGCTGCTTTTGTGTTCCGACTCACAGTGTTTCAGATACACAGATAATGATCTGATAGGAGATATTAATACGTCAGAATATTAGAGCCTGATAAAGAGCTTGAAGTTTTCCTCTTGCCGCTCTGATAATATCAGAAGTTGGTATCATCAGGCTTTTAGTATCCATTTAATCTCTTGTAGAAAAAGTTCTTTTCATGAAGCCACCTCAAATGAACATAATCCTCTATGCTACAGTTATTAGTACTAATATTGATAAATCTGATATGCTAATATATTGTCTGCTGTAATCTTTCAAACTCCTGCTCTGTGGCAGAATCTGGTTTCTCTTGGCTGTTTGCTCTGGAGAATCACTGTGCTTCACTGCGGAATAGTTCAGGGAAATACTGGTGATTGTTCCCAGCCTTGCTCTTGTTTGTGAAGTAGGTCTCATTTCTGTCAGGCTGGGCGGCAGGAAGGGGGGCTGCAGCTCCTTTTTGCAGAGGGCACAGGACTGGTGTCGTGTGAGCGATGCACAAGGATGGTGGCACCAAAAGGTGACTCAGAGACTGAGCATCATCAGCATTGTGCCCTGGATTAATAGGCCTCTTGCAGGAAGGGAACAATTGTTTTTCAGTATTTTAAGAATATTGTAGCTTTAAAAATAAATCTAGAACTCAACAACATTGTTGATATATGGACGCTGGTTGTATTTTCCCTGACTGAAAAAATGTGTTGTGCAAAGTATTAGTTGCAGCATGG
Source organism: Pomatostomus ruficeps (assembly GCA_013400735.1). NCBI lineage: Eukaryota > Metazoa > Chordata > Aves > Passeriformes > Timaliidae > Pomatostomus > Pomatostomus ruficeps. The sequence continues at coordinate 44,996 of VYZT01054927.1, forward strand.
TAGCCAAGTTCTATGTCAAAACGAAATGTACAGCTTCAGTGACAGTTCTGCAAAGATCAGTAATTTGTATATTCTTTCTTTCCGTTATACAGGCAACACTTAATGAAGTACACACATTACTGATGTCCATCCTGCAGAGAAATGAACTGTGAAAAAGTTTAAGCAAACATGTTCCAACTGTTTATACAAAGGATTGCACAAGTCATACATTGTGTTTCCACAAACTTTCCCGACAATTTGCTGCTGCTTAGCATGTACTTCACTTAGCTTCCTACAATTAAAATTTGCAAACAAAAAAGCTTTCCAGTGCTAAAAGACTCATGTGCTGTTCTGGAGGTTTGGAGCCACGTGTTTCGGGAATGGCTGGGTAGACCACACCAGTAGAATATAAAGGCAACGTCAATCACCTTCTCTCACTTTTTAATAGCTCCCCTCCATGATTCTCATTCTCCCTCACTAGAAACTTAAGATTAAAGGAACTTTACTGTATTTCAAGTACAGTTTAATCCATTAAGATGGATCTCCTTCATAGCAATGGCGTGCTTATCATTCAGCATTTACAGAGGCACTACAGGGCTTACCAGGATTTCCTTAATTTTATGTCACATGTTGGCGATCCCAGGAATATATTTTCAATTTATTTTCCTCTTTGGTTTCAGCTCAACCAAGTGGTTGGTACTAAAATGATATGGGTGGCAGTCATTGGTGATTGGTTCAACCTCATATTTAAATGGTAAGAAGTTGGATTTGTTTTAAAATTTGGTATTTTTAATAATAGTTACTATATGTACCTCAAGTTTAGAGAACTTTCTGTGAATAATGTACTAGCAGTCTTTCCCTGGTAATTATAAAATAGGAATTCACAATTAAGATATTTGAGATATGTTTGAAATGGCATTGTGATGAGAAGAACCTGTAGAACAATTACAGAATAGTTTCAGAAATATAGCTCTTCATATTGTTTGTAAGAATATTTATCATGCTTTGCTGAGGTCTTCTTATGTAAAAATCTTTTCATGAAATTTCTGCTTCATTTTACTTTATTTTTTGTCAGGATTTTATTTGGCCATCGCCCATACTGGTGGGTGCAAGAAACAATGATTTATCCTAATCAGTCAAGCCCATGCCTTGAACAGTTTCCCATAACATGTGAAACTGGACCAGGTAAGAAATGTTGGAGATTGGCTTGGTACATTTAATAAGGATAGTGGCTTCAAGGGGGAGGGAATGTGACTTATGAAGGTCTTATATGACACACAAATCTCAGAGCTCATGCATAAGATAGCACAAAAAACCACATAGCGGAAAAGGAAGAAACACAATAGGTAGGTATTTGCTGTATGACAAGAATATTTAATTCATTGCCTTTAAAAGATGCAAGGGAGGGGGATTTGCTTTAAAAATAACTACTACTTGAATGAACTGGCATATTGGAAAGAAATTTTCACAAAACTTTTGAAATACATTGTTTAATGTGTTCCAAGACAGAGCACAGAGCTGTTGAGTTTGAGGGCTTGTTCACTGTTGCAAGAAATATACAAACCCCAAAATCTGAGTAGGCGGGTCAGTGTAAATAACAATAGTCTCATTATTCGATTACATACTGTATCACAAGTGGAAAAGGGAACTCCTGGTCCCAGAATCAGACACTGGAACTGAGTGTGTGTTTGTGAGTATGTGTACAAATATATGGGGAAAAATTATTTTTGAAATGTGCCTTTTCAACATATTTTCACTTTTTATGTCTCATTATGTTCTCTATGGAACTCAAATGCAACACTGCTGAAGTTAAATGAACTTGTGCTACCCTAATGTGTGAAATAAGATGAACTTCCTTTGAGCTAACTGAATTTAGTTTAATTCTTTGTGCAAGAAAATACTGACTGTGGAAATGATGTGCTTTGCATATTGTCAATGACACTGAAAGCTTTTAAACAGTTTGCATTGCTGTATTTTGTTAACAATATCCTGCATTACATCCCATTGTAACTGTGAACAAGAAGCTTAAGCCCTGGTATGAGGCAGGGTTTAATAATGCCTGGTGTGTATGTCATCTGCAGTCTCTTTCAAGTTAATTCATTTGGAACCTAACACAAAGCATTTAAGTCCTTGAGATTTTATCAAAAGCCTTCAGAACTGAGCCCATTCAGTGCTGTGTAGATCCAAGCCCTGGTTCAGGAGACAGTCAGAGTGTTTCATGTTGATTCACTGAGCCAGAAGGCGTTTCTTCTTGTTACTGTCTTTCTGAAACGTCATTCCTATTTCTGTCCAGTGGGTATAACTGTCATATTGATTCCTTCTTTGCACTTACAATGACCACATGTTCTCCCACCTCCAGACTTACCCTGGACCATTAACACTGTCACTGACCTGTTTCTCATTAACAAGAGGAGGTGCAATCAGTGCAGCTGTTACATGCACACAGTCATTGTGTGAGCTTACATGGTACTTCATGTGCTTTCTAAATAGAAATTTATATTAAAATATTAGAGAAGCAGCCACAGACATGAGAAAAGCAGGTCCAAATACTGCTAGGATAGCCTGAACCCCAAACTCTGTGTCTCAGCAAAAGGGAAAGCTGAGGGAACTGCTCATATGACTACATGGCAAACAGTTTAAGACCTGAATTTGGTTTGTTTCTGGAATTAACTGAACTAAAACCCTACAGCCATTTTTTTCTGGTATTTGTAAGGCTTTAAGAACATAAACCTTAAGGTGGAATTTATGCTGTTTCTAGTAGGTAATTTGCAGATAAGCTATGAAATATTATTGCTAAGTGACATTTTCCTAGATGACAACAAAGAGAAGCTTTTCCAATGCTGACATACAACATTACTGTTTCCTTATCAGTGGCATTTGTTCCGTTGTGAGGTTTAGGAGTGCACATCTGTTAGGAAATTAGCTGGTAGAGTGACTCTAAATGTACTGCCAAGCAGAATAGCAAAAATGAATGCAGGGAGTCAGAAATCATTGCACTTGTCCTGCCTAGACATTTCTGCTTTGCTACTTCACTGAAATATTCTTTTACTCTACACACTACTAGATAGTGGTGGATCATAATGTATTCTTGAGTCAAAATTATTTCTTCTGACAGTGAAATGACCCTGTCCTTTCTCTTCTGGCTCCACAGAAAGCCAAGATGTAAAGGTCCAGGATTTACAGATTCCAATGATCTAATTTTCTCTTTCCCTGTTTTGATTTGTTGAATGTAAATCTGGTGAACAGGGAAAAGGAAGTGACAGAGTAATTTTAGGAATCACTTCCCTTGCATCATGCCTGGCATACCTTGGGTTTTGTGGTGATTTTCACAGTTGTAGGATCTTCTGTATGTGTGGCTTCATATTGCTTCCAGTAAAATTAAAATTTTATTTTTAAACTGTAACAAATTACATATATATTATTATAACCTGGACTAAAAAGAAATCACTGTTGTTATCTATGTGAGGGAGTGTTCCCTGTTATAGACTAGTGTGGGTACAGCAATTAGAGCATCATTTCATCTGCCACTTTCACTGACAATCTGGTTTTAATCTAGTTTATATTGTACAGCACCTTAAAATTTATAAAATTAATCAAAGTAAAGGATAAAGACACAGTTTTTCCATGCTTCAGATACATTTCTAAATTTATTACAAAACTACCCAAAATGTTAATTACCTAGATTGTAATATTGCTAATGAGAGTTGCTAATGAGACACAGCTCACAATTGTTAACACCATGGTAATTGCAGAAGAGATAAAAGGCAGCTTGAAAGGGTTATCTAAAGTTATACGGGTACTGTAGTAAGGAATGTTACAAAGAGCTAAATCTCCGTTGCTCCCCTTAATTATGGGGAGGCTCATTCAAAACTTTTCTCATGTGATCCTCATATATAACTTCTACATCCCATGCTACAGCTCTAACAGAGCCATAGAGGCTCTTTTTTAAAAAATTTTAAATTCAAGTAATGGGAAAATACTATGTTTTCCAATCAAGATTCCACCTCATACCAATATAAAATGATTAAGCTGTTACCTTCTAGATTTCAGAGAAGTATTATGGATTCCCTATGGATGAAAAATTCATATGGCAAAAATTAACTTTTGAGAAGCAGTTGACATTTTTTCAGCCTTTGTTAGCTATTTCCTTCCTAATTTATTAGGTGTCTGAGTAACTGGCACAAGACATTTTCTGTGTGACAAATGTCACAGTCACCATCCTTAAGCTGAATATTTCCTTTTTGTTTTTACTAGGAAGCCCATCTGGACATGCCATGGGATCATCCTGTGTCTGGTATGTAATGGTCACAGCAGCACTTAGCTACACAGTTAGATGGAAAGAGAAAGCAGCTCTTACCCTTCACAGGTCAGTGTCTTTCTATGATTACAACTCATTATATTCAGATGTTTCTTTATATACATGCTATGTTTTTAATGGACTTAATTTAAACAAATATGCACAGTCTGTGAATATCTTGTAAGAAAAACAACGACCCTTTATTATGATCTACTTCAGCTGAAGAAAAAGTATCTTAAGAGGGTTTATCCGTTTGTATAGGCTGCTATTTACCAACTTACAGACATTACATACAGTATCTCTGAATCAGTCCTATTAAAGGTTCTGTCAAATCTTCAGTGCTGGAAATTTTTAATTGTATTAATTGTTATGTGTTGGATTCTTTTTGGTTAGTACATAAATTTACTGCTTTGATGGTCATCCTTCTTAGCCCATTTTCAAGCAAGTGCACATAATGTTGACAAAATTCACTGTCATGTTGCTCAGCTCTGTGGGAAAGTCCTGCAAATGCTTTGGTGGCTATTCTTTCCAAAGCTGACAAGGTTATTCCCACACTTTGTGATTTTTGTCATGAAATAATTGAACTTTTGCATATAGCTATGACTCCATTATGAGAAATATGTTTAAGGTATTAGTGCTAATTTAACCTGCCATTGATGACTTTCATCACTTAAACCACAGAGGTGTCTTGGACCTGAAACTTCTGAGGTCTGTTCCTGTAACCACTCGTATGTCGATGTTTTAGTTCTGACTTCCCGTTTTTAATCATCTGATTCTAAACTGCCCTACTTAGTAAACCTCTGCTGGTAAAAGTATGAGCCATACATAATAGGGCTTGGGTTAAATAAGTAGATGCAATAGCTTGTCTTAATTTTTCAGCATCTTCCTTTTCCCTCTTAGACTAACATGGTCATTCCTCTGGAGTATTTTTTGGATTATCCAGATCAGTGTGTGCATCTCAAGAGTGTTCATAGCAACGCATTTCCCTCATCAAGTTGTTCTTGGAGTATTTGCTGGTAATGCTGCTATTTTTTCTTTTCTTTTTAACCTATATGCAAATTTTTTGAAAAAATTGAGAGAAGACAAGATTTTTAGTAGTTCTACTAATCTTGCAGCTCCAGTGGTGCTCTCCACTCTCTGGAAAATCAGGCATTTGATAATAGTCTAAAGGTAAAATTTGTGATGTACCTGCTGCCTATGTAATTCCCAGTGAAGGGAATGAGCCTTTGTCCACCTGCCAGTTGATGCCGACTGTATTATGTCCACACTGCCTCAGACTGGCTCTGACTGCTTTGTACTGGCTGCATCCCATCTTTAACTGCGCTGCCTGTGTGGAAGAGATTGGAGAGGAAGCTGCTCCTACATGGAGCTTCCTTTCCTTCTGACTGCTTCCTTTCCTCTCAGGAGGAAGCTTTTTGGGTCGCTTCAAATGGTGTCCAGGTGAAAACTAGCATGTGTGCAATGTGGACAAACACAGAGACCTGGGGCAAAATAGAGAAAAAGGTAAATAGCAGGACAAACTCCCCTGGGTGATTTAAGATGCTAATGTACATTTTTCAGAGTTACTTAAGCATATTTCAAATTGGTATTCAGGGAGTCCAGACTATGAGCAGTGTCTCTAGTATCTATCTGATTTTAAGGAGGTTGACCAGTGCACTGAGCAGGGGCTTCCTGCTCATGTTCTCTTTCATGGATGCAGTGCAGCCTGGACAGCTCTGGCTAACAGCTTTCCCTCTTCACAACCAGGATAAAATGAGTACAAGAGAAGATAAGTGTGTTCTGTGTCTTTTCCTTCAACACTCAAAGCCTGTGTGGGAATTAGTGTTGAATTCTGCATTGCTGGAGCTGGTCTTTGAGTGAGGGAGTCTTTTGGAAAAGGAATGTTCCAGTTTACATCTAATATTTGATAGGTTGTCATCTGGGAGATGCAGACAGACCTTAAGTATGCCTCATATCAAAACCATGTAGTGCTTGGTATTTATTTTTTTTTTTTTCTAAAGTGGCAGTTTTGAGTGGGAGGAAAGGTTTTGTAATATACTGCAGAAGTGGTAAATTGTGTGTATATGTGTGTGTGTATACACACACACACACACACACACACACACACAGAGGTATTTATTACATAGATATATTCTTCTGTCTTCAAAAGTCAGATTCTACAGGGACTCTGTAGAAAATGCTTCTTCAAAGTGCAAGTGTGTTGTTCCCTGTAACACTGAGTTTCTAATCCGCAGGCATTCTTGTGGCAGAAGCCTTTGAACATACCCCTGCTATTCAGACAGCAAGCTTGAGAATGTACATCAAGACAAACTTGTTTCTTTTCATCTTTGCCCTTGGCTTTTATCTGTCCCTCAAGCTTCTTGATATTGACTTGCTGTGGTCTGTTCCAAAGGCCAAGAAGTGGTGTGCCAACCCAGACTGGATAAACATTGACACAACTCCATTTGCTGGACTGGTGAGGAACTTAGGTGCACTCTTTGGTTTAGGTCTTGGAATTAATTCTGAAATGTTCATCACGAGCTGCAAAGGTAAAAATAGCTGCAAGATAAGTTTCCGCTTATTGTGTATAGCTGCTTCTTTAGCTACGCTGCAGCTGTATAATTTTGTTAAGATACCTACTCATACTGAGTATTTGTTCTACATTCTCTCTTTTTGTAAGAGTGCAGCTATGCCTCTGACTGTAGTTGCCTTGGTTCCGTACTGTGTCCACTCGTTAATGAGGACAACTGAAAAGAAACTTAATTAGGTAAAGTTTCAAAATGGTTAGCAATGTGGGGATGGATGTGAACTGTTCAAGAACCCACTGCAAAGGCAGTTTTGCTAACTCATTTTAACCAAGGGGATGCCACTGCATCTTTGATGTACTCCTGGTAAGTAACCAGTACATCCAGAATCAATACACTCAAGAATGACTTTGGCAGCTCAGAAATATTAGTTGGTGATTTTATTCCTAGAAATATTGCAAGTGCACTGCAGTATGGCTAGAAATGGCCCAATACTCTGGGTCATAACAAAGTTTTAAAGTATAATCAGCCAGCTTTATTTAGCTATATGGTGGTCTTTTAGCTGTCCATCTCTAGCTAGATGATGCTTCAAGCATCAGTTGTACATAGTGATACTCGATATGTCATTTTTTTATATATAGATACTGGGTGTTAAACCGCTACATAATGGTGTGACAGTATCACACCACCTACGACTGTACGGCTTTACCCAGGCACTGTGAAAAAGGCCAGCATAGTTATAAACAAGGCTTTAGATTTAACTTATTGAGCTTCCTGAGCAAACTAGCTTCTGATTAAGTCAGGTGAGAAAAAAAAATTATTTCCATTAGACTCTGTAGAATATATTTTTGCATTACCGTGTGGTTTTTGTAATTTTTACTTTTTGAAAGTGGTCACATGAATCATGAATGATACAGATCACACCTTTGATAGTGAAAATGCATAAATATGGTGTAAAAAATATTTGGGTTCTGTACATCTACACAGAGCAACAAATGAAAAAAGTTGTCAATAATGAAATTATCTCAGTATATGACCTCCATAATATTGTTCATGCTCCTGTATTGCAAAGGTAATTCTCTGCTAATTCTCTCAGCTCAACAGTCACAAGCGTGAATCACTGTTAGTAGTTGTGTAAATCATGAAAATATGGTTGCAGACTGTCATTTCAAGTTTATATTTTTGTCAGCTTTGTTTAACTAAGCACATAGGTAACTAATATGTTGAATATGTGTTTGCTATATAAAATGGATGTTCTAAATAGGCAAATGGGGATGCTTTCCATTTTTATTCATTGTTTGGCATCTATGGTTGTATATTCCCTTTCAGTGCACAATCTTTAAGCAATATTTTGCTGATACTATCCCGTAATACTTAATATACAAGCTGTATCTATAAATATATATGGAGAGAGACTTAGTATGCAAGGCTATAATATGGGTATAATGAGGGTTGCATATGTATGATCTGAAAGCAATAAGGCTTAGAAGATGTAAACATGATATTGCTTCTAGACTTCCAATTAGGTGGGAGATAATTGAAATTGAAATAATCTCACTTAATTGGGTAAACAAGGTGAATAGTTTGGAGTTGGCCTTTGGGAATGAACAAGATACAAATTACAGAAGCAAATCTGAAACAGGCATCCTTAATTAAGAGCTTAGTAAGACTACCTTGACTTAAAAAAGTCATTTGCTTTTAACAGTCTGAGGAGTATTCTGCTTCATGCGTCTCCTGATATCTTGTGTAATGATTCTCTGATTTTTTTTTTCCCACAGCAGCTGACCTGAAACCAGTCTTTTCTATAATTGTGACTCCTTAAGCAAAATTACTAAGCTAATGGGACTAGGCACAAATAATGAAGAACAAAGACAGTTATGACAAAGATTTAAGCTCTGTTCAAGTTGCTGTGTGCTTTGTTATTCCCTGTCAGTGAGATGACCTACAGAGGCATCGCAGAACAGTAGCAGGCTGGTTGAGCTGTTGTTCTGTTCCTGGCTCCTCCTGGCCAGCAGTAGGGGATTCTTTGTGCACAGCTGTCCAAGGTTCTCACAGCAGCATTTGGGTGTAGTGACAGTTTTAAGCCGGGAGTTATGGGTAAAGATCAGATTTCTAGGCTTCTAGAAATCATGTAAGAGTCTCTGTTTCCCAGCACTGACAAAGAATCTTAGTGCCTGTGTTGGGGTAGACACACCCATAAACGAAGAATGACAATGGACATTTCTGCAGTATTCTTCTAAGTTCTGTACAGACACGTAGGAAGACATGGGCTCTTACTTTCTTGGAGTGTCCTACTAATTCATTCTGCAACTTCAGTGCTTCAGGGAAAAGGACACAGAACAGCTTCCTGTCTGAACCACCTCTTATTTTTTCTGCAACTATTAAAACATTGCTAAAACAAAGAATGGCGGGAAACTTGAATAAACTTAGTGTAATTTTACCAGTAACTTCAGAAATTAACTAACTGATAAAGCAGTGGCCATAAGACACTTTCTGAGCAGCTGAATGTGTTGTGGTATGGAGATTTGTGCAACTGCTTGAAGAATCTCCAGAGAGGGCTCCCAAATCTTCAAACAGAGTTAGCCTTTTTCAGAGTGGTGGGATAAAAATGTCAAGATATAATCTTGATATTTTGATAGAATTAGAATTGAAAATCAGGAGCCAAGCATTTAGTTGCTGCAGTGAAATAAACATGTCCCTTACTCAGGCTTTAGTAAATTTATTGCAGTTGAAAATTACAGTTCAAACCTTATTTAAAAAGACTGTGACCTTATTAAGAGCTCAAATTGTTAAACATTTAAGCTGTAATTTCATCAGGCCTTCACAGCCGTTTATATTGTTAATATTTTGAACAGATACAGCACATATACACTTACAGGATGAGCTAACTACTCAGCCTAGTTTGGTCCACAAACCTTTTGAATTAAGGTTTTCCTGTGTAATAAAGAGGGTGGAAAGTGTGTGACTGATCCCCTTGCTCCCACTAGTAGGATCCCAGGAGAAATTTAGCCTTTTATTTTTGACTTAGAGATGCCCATAATAGCATTGGGATGCTATTCCAATAGTACTTCCATCTCTCTGCAGAAAGATTCTCATGAGCCAGAAGTTATATGAAGTGAAGGTGTCCCTTGCTTCTCATATAAACTAGGTGACAAGTTGTCATTACACTCAGTTCACAACACTCTTGCTACAATGGAGCTTTTCTTTTTATCCTCCCCATTCCCTGTATAGCCTTCCTGGTAGAAGGACTCTGGGCCTAGACATGCAGTTCCTACCCAGGACAGTCTAGTTGGAGCAGGAGGTGTATTTGCAGAGCAGTTGCTCAGGTGCTATGCCAAAACAATATCATGGTTATATCTATCCAGAAGAACAGGGTGTCGGAAAATGCAGCTGCCACGGACCATGCAGAGAAGCATACAGCAGGAGACACCAAAAGACACCATCTCCTGGCAAGACTAACAACTCAGGTCTGGCTTGAAAGATGGAAGCAAATGCCTTTGGAATGGTTCGGGAATATTGTCACCAAGCTCCAGGGCTGGGACATCTTACCTGTGAGGCAAGCCCAGTCCAGCTCTGCACCAAGCACTCCATCAAGGCTTGTTGCTCATGCCCAGACACATCATGTAGCAGCACTTGCAATCCAATCCCTTTGCACAGGTATCAGAGGCCTTTATAATCAACTGGTTGTCAACAGCACATAGGGATAAAATGGCAGAAGGTGGAATCCAAGAATGTGCAACTGTTTGTGTACACAGTGAGTGCATTCCGTTGGAACAGCAGGCTTCCCAGCACTTAGCTCTCGGTATTTCCCGGCTGCCTGAAAACGGGATGACGTTACATTGAAGAGCAGTAGCAGTAGCACTACCACCCAGCTTGAGTGTGGCCCTCTGCTCCTGCAGGGAGACAGCAGGCTCCTGGGCAGGCAGGGGCTGGTGTCCTGGAGTTGGCCTTCTCAGCAGCTCTGTCCTGAAGAGCAAACCCTTGTCACAGACATGCTCCAATTACTCAGAACTCCTTGCTGGCTTCTGAAAGATACTCATGTGCTTAGCTGAAGGGTAAGAGAAGAAATGCTAGAGCACAAGAGCCAATAAAAAAATACAATTTATTGGTTTGATTTGGGTCACAAAAGCATTGTCCTTTAGGAAAAACAATTATGAAATAAGTATACATAGTCACTGAATTTTTTAACAAAGAGCCATTCTTTTTCTATAGCCTTAAATACTAACATTAATTAAATCTCATATACCTATGTCAGTATGTTATTGATAGTCACTCTGTCAATAGTTTAAGTCCTGAGCCATCAAACTACTTATTGCTCTGAAACATAAAAAGGCTAAAAAGATTAAAGCTGATAATGAAGCTTTTTCTTTTAATTTTCAGTTAAGGTTTCAAATACAGACTTCCGTAGAGAAATAGCCATTTGAGTGCTGGCTGTGAGAATTCAGTAGGGCATGTGGCAGTAATTCTGTTAATGGAGTTGTACAAAAGTTTAAATTGGGTTTTGCTGCCTGGAATTAAGGGATGTATCCCAATAAACTTTTTACTCTTACAGGTCTATTAAAGTACTGGTACTGTTGCAGTATTTTATAAGAAGTGGAGTGACTTCTTATAAAGTGAGTAGAAATCTGCCCATCCACGCCTCCCGCCTAGCCCAGGTGCATATTTTAGGATCTGGAGAATGACTTTTCCAGTTAATACTCTATTGTTTAAAATCAATATTTAAATATTGAAATGGTAATCTATACTTTCTTTCTCTCTGCTTTGTCTCCAAGATCCCAGTCAGTAAAGAGTCCTGTTATGCTGCAGACAATAACTGATAACATATTTCAGTGAAACTTGCAGTAGCTCTTATAATCAACTGTGCCAGATATAAGCTTCTCCCAAAAGAAGCTTCTTCCTGACCTTTGTCATTTCTGAATATATTGTTGCTCTATTTATCAACCGTTTTTAATACAAAGAGCTAATTATGCCTGTTTTTCCACCTTTACTCATCGTCTTACCTTCTGAAAAAAAGAACATATCCATAACCATTTCAATAGAAGTGGTTTAAATAACTGATGATTAACTGTAGAATTTTACATTAATTTAACCAAGGCATTTATTTCTATTCAAAAATCCTTTTGACAGCTGATTAGAGTGATGAGCATTAGCTGGAGAGTGGTGGGCTAGGAAATTATCCTCACCAGCTTCTGTTCCTTACCTTGGTTGCTTTCCTTACTTTTGGGCAGCTGCCTTTCTTATAAGTACTGACTGGTTTGTTGGAGGGGAACGGCTGTGTCAGTGCTGCAGGTGCACACAAGGGAGGCCGAGCCCCCCCCGACAGCACCGCTGACGCGTGTGGTACAATGGGGTGAAAGAGTGGGGCTTCGGGATGCACAGGAAGGGCCTCTGCTGCAATCGTCTGCAGACCAAACGTTAGGACAGATTTGATCCCTTCGGATGTACAGCATCATTTGTGGGGTTCAGCTTACCTAGAGAAAGGGCAGTTTCCAGAATACCAGAGCAGAATCTTCCTTGAGTGCTAGTTGAGGCATGACAGGACTGTGCAGTCTGACTGCAGATAGTGGCAACTCCCCAGATCACCAGAAAAGATCTTTCCCATTTTCAGGCTTTTTTCTCTTATCAGTGGGCTAAGCTACTTCCTGAATGCATCAGCCTGTGCTTAGTCCACTGCATGTGCTGGACAAGTGTGCTTGATGCAGACAGCTACATATATTCAGGGTTCCACAGAGCTCACAGAATTGTAGAGCACTCTGTAGCACAATGGAGCACCAACATATACGTATCTACCACAAAGTATTTGCTTACACAAATCTTTCAAATTTAGAATCACGGTAATTCAGCTAATTGGGGCTCCAGTAGTAACAAGCTTCCAGTAGGCTCCTTCCATGGCCATGAGTTCATCATGAGTGCCCCTCTCAATGACAAGTCCTTGTGACATCACAGCGATGATGTCGGCATTCTGGATGGTAGACAAGCGGTGGGCAATGACGATGCAGGTGCGCCCTTCTCTGGCTTTATCCAGCGCTGCCTGCACGGTCTAAAGGCAACAGACAAAGCGTCAGAGTGAAAATGTGCAAGTTGAACAGGGCTCAGAGCTGAAGGAACCCAATTGCTTCAGATTAATTAACCGTACTGTGCAACACTTGTAAAAGGGACAATGAGACTAAATCAGAGGTTCTGATATTGATGTGCTTAGCTGGGTCACAAACTCTGTTTACCAGTAGTACAAACAAGGGACAGCTAAACAGACAGCGGGAGAAATTAAGGAAGGCCTTTACTCTGCTGACATGCTAAATGTCAATTGAATGCTTTGAAATCCAGGCAATTAATATCCACATTTCTGGAAAAGTGCTGCCTGTCATGGGCAGTTTAAGAGCACTTGGAGCTGGCTGCTTTTCCTTACAGCTGTATCTCCTGCACTTCTTGGAAATTTCATTAAAGGTGAAAGTGCTGAATTCACAATGTGGAATAACATGCAATCATATAGTGGAGTACGTTGGCATATCTCTAGAACACAAAAGGTATTGTACGTTGTAAGCCATTGTGTTAATTTTCCCTTATTGCTTACCACTCTGCATTTACCTTTTCACTTTCCGTGTCTAAGGCAGATGTAGCTTCATCCAGTAATAAAATTTTAGGGTCTCGTATGATGGCCCTTGCTATGGCAATGCGTTGCTTTTGCCCACGAGACAGTTGGGATCCTTGAGCCCCAACATTAGTTTCATATTTCTGAAAAATATACGTAAGGTGTAAGTTAACACACCAGTACGCAGCCTAAAGGAAGAGCAGGAGAGAGGCAAGAATGCTGACCACTGGTGCCTCCTTGCAGAACCTGGGAATGCAGAAAACTGTACCACAGTAAACGTGTTTGGGGAGAGGTTTCCAAGCCATGCTTTGTCTGCACATGGCCCTGAGGCCCAGGCAGCACAATGATGGGCCTGGAAGAAAAATGTGATAGAAAGATGTTGGCTGATTTGTCTGAGGCAAAAAGATTTCTCCCTGTACTTGATGTGGGAGAAGAAGCTAGAAGTGATTTAAGGGCTTTCTAGAAAAGTGTTTTGTTTGGGTGCCTAAATTGTATCCATACCTTATAAGTTCTTTTTATATTTATATTATTTCAATGCATTTAAATACTTCTTAAGTGTACATAAGCAGCCAGCTTCAATTTTTTTTTCTAAGTATCATGCCCTACTCACAAGCCAAATCTCCCACTGCTGGGAACAGGATTTTCTTTATTTGCCTACTGTGTAAGAATTTAGTAGCAACTCACACCCAAACTCTCAGGAACACAACGAATAGTCACAGCACCGTCTTTGCTCCTACTGTCACAGCTGTGAAGGGACATAAGAGGTGCATGTGTGTAGCAGCTTTAACTGGTTTTGGAGCAACTCGCACTGCACCGAACACTGAGCAGGCAAGGCCTCACGGGTACTTACGTTAGGCAGAGACATGACAAAATCATGCAGCTGAGCCTTCTGGGCTGCTTCTATGACTTTTTCCATTGTCGCCTCTTTTGTGTTACTGCCATATTTGATATTATCAGCAATGCTGCAGTCAAATAGCACAGGCTCCTGCGACACTATTCCAATTTTTGATCTGAGAAACTGTACATTTATGTTCTTAGAGTCATGTCCATCTATTAACTAGGAGGAAATGAGAGAAAACTTGTAACATCATTACGAAACAACAGCTTGTAACACCCAAATAGTTTATAGCAAAACTAAATGATTAAACCATATCACTAAAACACAAACACAACTGATCTAAAGGGATTGATTGAATTGCTTATATTTGACTTCTTTGTGCATGATGTGTATTTTGTGGTATGGCTTTGATCCAGCCAAACACTAGACCATTTGCTCAACCTTAAGTCCTAGTGAACTATTTAATTGCTTAAGGTTAGGCACATGCCTTATTGCTTTTCTGACATAGTGATCACCACACAGATTTTTTCCAGAGAAAGAGAAATCAATCTAGATGGGTAAGTATTTACATTAGGAAAACATATAAAAGTTTTTTAAGATATCAGCAATTGAGTAACTGAGAGTTAAATCTAGACAAGTTCCAGGTTCTTTGTTGCTCCATTCAGACTTGATTTTTGCTTCTGCTCTCAATGTACAGCACACATTTGTATGTTTCATACAGAAGCTTCCAAGGCAAATGCTTATGGCCTACATAATGCACGAGGGTGCACCTGAGACATGTAGTTCTCTGGTCTTCTCTGAATATATCAGAGATAATACTTGGGAATTGTCCAAATAGTCCACATCTCTCCTTTTGAGAAGGAGCTGAAGCCTCAAACTGCACATGTACGTGCCATCACTGCTGGGCTGCACAGTGAGACACAGACAGAAGGTCCTTGGAGCACTGCTGAAAACAACAGCAGAGAAACCACATTTTCTTTGCTTACCACACTTCCTTCCTCAGGGTCATAGAAACGCTCCAGAAGCTGGACACTGGTGCTCTTACCACAACCACTACTTCCAACAAATGCCAAAGTCTGTCCAGGCTTAACAGATATAGAGAGTCCTTTCAGGACCTGAATATCAGGCCGAGAAGGGTATGTGAATTTACAGTTAAGAAATTCAATGCTTCCCTTGAAATTATCCTGGTGAGAAAAAAAAAAGGAGCAAGATGTTAAAGTGAGCTCGAGCTCAACACTTAATTATAAAGTACAAAATAACTCTTCCTCAGGTCTATTCTCGCACCTTTTGTTTAAAACATGACATTTGTACTTATGAAATTATCTCAGGAAAAGGGAAAAGACCATATTGGAGTAGCTATCCTAGAGGTGAAGCTATTAGAAATAACACTACTTGTCTGCGTATGCTTCCCTGCATGGCACTGGCCAGAGGTATCCATTGGAAATGGCATTGCCTTGCAAATGGGTAAGGTTTTAATTTTAATATAGACACTGTGTATAAAATAAAGAATTTCCATTTTCTGGGTCTGACTTTTCAATTCACCAGAAACTGAGCATTTTCATTTTGTCTAACTCAACAGTTCTTTGCCTCCTCATGAACACCCCCACCAG
This sequence comes from Pomatostomus ruficeps, assembly GCA_013400735.1. NCBI lineage: Eukaryota > Metazoa > Chordata > Aves > Passeriformes > Timaliidae > Pomatostomus > Pomatostomus ruficeps. Next base: position 60,813 of record VYZT01054927.1, read on the forward strand.
TTTGATGTGAATGGAAAAACCTCCATTATAAATCAGCAATAGTCAGGTTTGTCATGAACTGTAAAGCAGGAAATAAGAACTTGCTATTCTGTGAGTCATCCTAATCAGTTCCATTCCAATTTATAGGAGTTTTTCACTGACAAATTCCTAATGGCCAACATTACACTACTCTTGCTGTCTCGCACAGAGCTTGCTTCCAAAAGAGCAAAGACAAATAAAAATTTTACAGTCAGCATAACCTTCCTGTAAAGCATTGATCCTCACTAAATCATTAGTGCAATTTCCATGCGTGTAGTGAGCTGACTGACATCACAAAGTACTCATCTTCACTCTTACCCATTTTTCCCCTTTTTCACTGTAAACACTGATTTTAGGAAGCCGATCAACCAGTTGAAAAAGGCGTGCAGCAGATGTTTTGGCTTTGGCATAGTTTGGGGTATAGGAAGAAGCTTTTCCCAAAGCAGTTCCACTGGTGACAATAGCAGAGATCACCCTGTGGGGAAGGAAGGGGGACACGATCATTCTTGGGAAGCCATCACGAAACTGAACACCACACTGAGCCCAGAATTTGAGAGACCTGTTAGTGGCTCTGGGCAGGCTCTCACCTGAACACAAAGCTGTAATGGAGTCCCTCAGTGTCAACGAGAAAGCCCCCATATCGGTAAGAGACGGAGTTGGCAATGAACACAATGCTCTGGGCAAAGCCAAAGCAGAGGCCGTACACGTGGGCCTTTTTGATTGCAGCTCTGTAGGGCATATCCAGGTGCTTCTCAAAATTGTTGATAAACATCTTCTCTTTTCCTATCCCAGCTACCGTTCTGATGTTAGAGAGAGCTTCATTGGCAATCTGGAAGAGAAAAAAATAAAAATGGGTAAAAACTCCTAATTTTTACTTGGAAAAGTAAAGTGTGCTCTCGCAAATGCATGATTCTTTCATGAATTCAGAACACTAATGCAATATATAAATTCATTCAGACATGATAGAGACTGGCCCAAACATCAGCCAGCCTAAAGAGAACCTTTCCTACAAGCAATTACCTATTGACATTCTTGAGAGCAATGCTCTGCCTGCTCCACTGGAGCTTAGGCTCTTAGGGAATCAGGCACATGCTCTCATTTGTGACTTATGTCACATAATATGAATAAATGTGACATCCACAAAAGAAAAGATGGCTTTAAGAACTTCTTTGACTGCATGTATTTATTAATTAAATATGTTTATTTCAATTATTTCATTTGTGTTCCTTTTAGAAATAATCAGAGAAAGAGTTAAAAGGGATGCTATCCCCAACTTCTGTTTCATAAATTAAACCCACTTGAATTTACTAAGTTTCCTCACCTGCTCACCCTCCCTCCCTCTCTTCTGTCCAAAAGGCTGATAAGATGGAACATATAAATCATCAGTGATACAATTTCCAAGATTTTTACCTTGTACATAGGCAAAGAGTAAGCAAATGTTTGCCTATGTACACAGAAAAATGCAACATGGGAAATGATGAGATAACCTCCACAGAAACTTGTGTGGAACTTTAAATAATTGTAGGCTTCATATTGTAATTTATTGCCAGTCAGAATTTGGGTTTATGTCCCAAAAAAAAGAGTATCACAATTTAATTTACAGAAGTAAATGGACAGCCTTTTTGGTCCTAATTTCACCCTTTTAATCTCAAGTAATTTTATTAAGAAGTTGTTTTAAAATGCTGTAGTTTGCTTGGACTTTGATAGTAGATTCATAATGTAACACATTCCTTTGGGAAGAAAGTGTGGTATATAGCTTATGAATGTTTTCAGCACATAGGAAAAGATCTGAATGTAGATAATTAGAAATCCAATTTCAGGGGCTTTTTTCCTGGCCAAAATTAAGAGTCAATGTCTTGCTTTATCATTCAGTGTGAAGGAGCGGATAAGTAGGTACTGTGAATTGGACTGTGCAGACTGGGCTTTTCCATGTTTAGCTTGGCTGATGAACAATCAGTTTGGAAGAACTCAGTGTTTTTAGCATTTGGATGCAGTGCTGGCAAATCAGTTAGAAAATTACACCAGGCACAATCAGTCATCACCAAAACTGCTGAAGCTTTAGTGTCTTCTTCACAGCCTCTGGGTTGATCTATTGCATAAGAACTGTGCCTTGACTCATTAGTGAAGTTTCTCTCCTTTCAAGAAGTATTTGGATTAATGACTTTTGTAAATAATTAACCATTCTGGATGCAGGCTATTGGTCAGGTCCTAATTGTTAAGATGGGAAGGGCTAAGAGCTTAATTCTTAAGCTCGTATGACCCACCAAAAGAGCAACTGTCCTCTCTAAAATCCACATAATGATTTGTGGTTCAGTGCCAGATTCCCAGGTGTGAGCATTTCTACGTGAACAAGTATCACTGCTTTCTGGGGACAGCATAATCACAGGGCATCAACAAATGGATGTTTAAATACAGCCCAACAAAGGTGAACCAGACTGCTGAGAAATCTGTGTCTACCGCTTCAGTCCAGTAACTATTGAAAGGTCAGTCACATTCCATGCACAAAGTGCTTTTGCAGTTAGGGAGTTTCCTATGGTTTGACAACCTGAAATATTGCAACTTATTTGCAAACATTGCCAGTTTCATGACACTTAAATTACTGCTGGTCCCTAATGACTGATTTTTCATCCACCCATGACTGCAAACATAAATTAGTCTTTAAACAGCATTACCCGGCCAGTAGCTTCCAGCGCTTTCTTGTCCTGCGAGGCAAATCCTGTCAGCATTTTAGCCTGCACAGCTCCAGATAAAGCCAAAAATGGCAGGAAACACATTATTACCAAACTCAGTTTCCAGCTGAAGTAGAAGGCAATGATCATGGCCACCCCAATGTTAGTAAAGGAATTGACAATCATTCCTATCTGTGATCCAGTTGCCTTTGAAGAAAAGAAACAGACATGATTGACTTGTACTCCAAAAACAAATTAAACAAATCTTCCTATAAAATTGTAGAAAACTGTATATTAAAATAACATAAGGCACTGACAGTTACTGACTGCACTGGAATTTAACCAGTTTGGATATGCTATTTCAAATTAATTGTATCAAGAGAAAGACTGCAAATATCAAATATTCCTTTGATCCACCAGATTTTCCACTGAAAATTGAGAATATTGTTTCTACTGATTGTGAGAAAGATAATCTGACTATTGAAATCAGTTGCCTTGGTTCCCTGGAGAATCACTCATCTGACTACATTATCTAGCCTCTGCATTTATCCATCTAGATATAAATAATCAACAGGACCCTTTTGTAACTTAGCTATTAAAAACAAAGCCTCAGCTATGCCAAAATCAGTACGCAGCATCACTGAAAAGGGATGAAACAAAGTTTTATTTCTGCCTATCCCTTTATTAAGGAAAAAAATTAAATACAGCTTTGATATCATCTTTATTGAATGCATTTGTCTGCTCCTTATGTACTTCAACGATGCTATTCTTTTTAATAAACTTGATTTATTTACTCAAAAGTAATTTTCTTTCATAGCAATAAACCCTAAATAGGAACTATATGGCAATGTATGAGAATAAAAATCTACATTTGATATCCTTGATGATTTTCAGTCAAACTCATTTGCCGGGTACAAACTTGGCAGCCCAAAATGCTCAGCATCTCCTCCTCCTCTGACCTGCAGCAAGGTCTGTGTCAGGCAGTGAAAGGTGCAGGGCTCTGCTGCTCAGGTAGCTCTGTTCTCCCCCACCCCCTGCAAGCTGTGGGTTGGATGGCTGTGCCCCACTGCTCTGCCTGTGCTTCAAAGATGTCCCTTAGGAGGCTATTAAATGGTTCAGTCACAGGTTTACAAGTTTATTAATTTCAAGTAAAAGACGTCCTGTAAATGCCTGTGAAGCTTGCAGCTGGTTTCTCTGATTCTGTAGAAATTACTGCTGACAGGAGTCTTGGAAACCTCTTCTCTAAAACCCTTCTTAATAGCTTTTTAAAACTAACTTACTGTCTTCAGTCAAGCTGAAATATGACAATTTTTGCAACAAAAGAAAGCCGTACATTTCCTTCCTTGTTTCTAGAAAATTGCTTGCATTGGAGCCCAGTAAAATGGCATCTGGCTAACTTCTACCAAAGGATCAGTTCAGCTAGGTGACAGATACAGCTTAGCATGATTAACCCTCAGCCACTAAGGAACACAAGGCATGCAGTTAGTGTCTCACTTTCCCAAATACTGAAACTGACTGCAGGATTCCCAGCTGGACACCAGCCAATACTGCAGATTGGTTTTTCAAGTGGGTTGTCACTTTAGATCAAAATTGCCACAACATGAACAATACTGTGAGGAAAACTGGAAAGCATGGTTATTAGTGACTGTCACTAACATACTATTTTGACATGTTTTTGAGATAAGCACTGTGGCAAAAAGCTACTTCATCTCCAGAAAAAAAAAGAAAATCAAACTTCTACACTGGGTGTTCCTTCCCATTCCATTGTCGGTTGGTATTTTATTGATTTTTGTGTTCTTGTTTGACCCTATTTGTACTTTTAGGATACACTACATACTATTATTAGTTCCACAGTGTCAGTCTGTGATGAATAGAAATAGCTTAATTGGTTTACCAAACTGATCTACACTGACCTGGCTGGTTGCATGGTAGCTAATTTCTGTGACAACGTGCCGGAACAGGCCTTCAATCAGTGCTTATAGGAAAATGATCCATAAGGTGCCAGGTCTTACCCCTTGGACCTGTGAGGCATCTGTTGCAAGCCTTGTAGTCAAAGCACCAGGGCTGTTCTTCCGGTCATCAAACCAACCAATGTCTTGCCCGAGCATAGCCTGGAAACCAATCTTCCTTAAGCGTCTTGTAAGCAGCTCACCAGACTTGGCAAAGGTGTATCCCTGGGGTGCACGAGAATAAATAAAGATTGTACAGAGAGAGATACCCATCGAGAAAGAGTGCAAAACCAAAAATTTGGATTGCTAAATAGGACTGCTATTACCTGTAGAAACTGTGTGAAAAATGAAAGAACTCCGACTAAGACAAAGAGCACACAGACACCATTGATCTGGTTTTTTTGGTTTTCTTCATCAAGAATGGAGAAGGTCTTGGAAAAGAAATAAACAGAAATGTCAGTTTTGCTATGTGTGAACTTGACTCCCAATTGCCAAGTGCAGAAACCCACCCCAGAACCAAACCCAGAACTCAGAGTTCTCCCTCACCCCCTGCAAATGTCTGATTCCTTATTTTTCCTAAGGTGAGCCTGGATTAAAACATAATGGGTTTTACTCCTGTTAAACAACAAGTTCAGTACACTCTGTGTCTGCACACACTGCTCCTATCTGTGACCCATCCCTGGTTATAATTAACCACTCACCCCCACTGTACCAATGATAACCAGGGAATAGCAATGTAATGAACAGCATAGCAACAAAGCCGCCGTGTGACAGCCTCTCACCTCCTCTCTGCTCTGTGACAATTGCAGCCTTATTGGGCTGTACAAAATAAAGTCTGTAAAAAATTATACCCCAGTGTGACTCCCTGCACTGCACTCACAGATGCTGTAAATGCCATAGGTAGGCTCCAAGAGGAACCTACTGTTTTCCTGAAGGAGTGTGGATTAACAAGCCCTTAACTTACTGCTGGGAACTTGAGAAAAAGCATTAGTGCTTAAAGGGGAGCCCCTCCATCCCATTTAGTATCAATCTCTATGGTATTTTCATTTTTTAATATCTGGTCTTTTTCAAGACCTACTAATTTTACTGGGTGCTGCTGAAGAGGTGGTCCAAATTTATCCTTTAGCAATTCCTTTCAATCAGAGAAGTCTACCTATCTGAAGTTCTTTATCTGAACTATTTTTGCTGTTTCCAGATAGAGGTCAAAGCTCACATTTGTACTCCTCAACTAAAATTAATTCTCACTGGATTTCACAGGTAAAATTACTTAAATTGTCCAATCTCTCAATCTTATCTGCAAGGTGTTATTAAAAATAACTTACACATTCAACTTCTGCCTATATCAAAACCCACCTAAATTCTTCTAGGTGAGTATTTAACAGCAGAAAGAGAAGGAATTTTCCTTACAGCTACAAAATACAAAAATTACATTAAAATAAACTTAAGTACTAGTCTTAAAAGGTCAACCCATGTTATTTTTTGTTTGAAATGGGCCATACCTCAAAGTAACAGAGAGGAATTAGAGCATGAATTTGAGAAAAAGAAATAGCTGTTCTCTAGTGCGAATTTCATTTCAAGTATTTTAACTTTGTACATCAGTGCCTTGGCAACAAAATAAATCCTGCAGGTTCCAAAATGATAATATCATAACAGTCCTTAGTGTTTCAAGCTAAGAGCTGTTCCAATGCCATGCTGTCTTATCCGTAGCAAGTATATTTACTGTCTTAGATGAATCTTTGCTTTAAAGAAAAAAAATCACCAGGTATGTTTTAATCTGTCATAGTAAGAACAAAACACACAATGATCTGTGTCTGATCCTATCTCCTTAATGAAATCCACCGTACATTCAGTAATTCATGTTTGATTCCAAATTGAACAGGCTGTTGAGCAAATTTCATCTATCTTTTGAAGTTATGTATCTAGGAGAAATAGCACTGTTTTGGTTTTGTTTGTATTGTTTTGATTTTGTGGGGGTTTTTTTCTGTGGGAAATATTCTAGTTAAATACTTGGATAGGATGAGACATTAGGTGCACTCATAAACTCTGTCCTATGAGGATTCTGGAATTGCAGTGGTATTGTAATGGTATTTTCTGTATCATTATAGTGTGCAATATCTAGACATGAATGGAGAAATGTAGTTCATAGTAGTGGTTATGCCAGAAGCAGAGCTAGCCTAAAACATAACCAGGGGAACACCTACTAACTCCTCATTGTGAATATTCATTCATGTTGATGTCACGCAATTGCAGTGCTGTGGTACATTTTTTTATGAGAAAATATCACCAAGATCTCTGTTGAAATTAACAGGAATTGTAATGCATACAACTAGTAAACAGTATGATAAACACCGTATATGATGGATCATGGTAAATATGCAGTTCTGAACTGGGATAAAAACCACTACTCTGCAGAGATAGTGATGGCTTTTGCACAAGTGTCCTGAGTGTTGTCTCCGCACAGTCATCTAGAAACACTGGGATGGTCCCATACATACTTGGGTTGAACTTAATATTTCTTCCTTTCACACTTTGAAATTTTTCTCTCTAGTTGAATAAATGTCAAACACAAGAGTGAGCATTGCAAACAGATATAAATGCTTTCCCTAGGACCCAGTAAGTCCCAGTAAGTACTTATGCTTGTTATAAAGAAAATTTTGTCCATTGCTTCTGAATGGCTAGATGGTGGGCAAGATTAAGTAGGATTCCTCATTTCAAGGAAGTCAAAGGCAACACAGTTTCTGATTTCAGGAGGCTGGTTACATATCCATGCTTATGAAAGGTACTCATGAAAAGGGAGAATGTTGTGAGCCTTGGTGTTAATATCTATCCATATCACCCACATTCCAAGCGGTTCCCCTGCTTTCTCTGATGCAAGAAATATGTTATGAAAGGCCTTCCCAGTTCCTGTACCCAGGCTCTCCATTGTACCTAGATAAAGGCTGAGAGAACTACAATGTCTGCAACACACCTTGAGCATTTCTGATGAAGGCAGGTATTGGTCAGCATGGGATTCCTCTTGCAAACTTTAAATTCAAGGAAGAATGGGCTTAAGAAAAGAATGGGCTAAAGTACATGCTTACACTCTCCCTAAACTGAGAACAAAAACAATTCATAATCCTGCAGAAGGAAATGTGGATAACAATCATCAGGAAGAAATCTTGGTATTGCAAACAGAGGACTTTCCCCCCTTACAAATCTGTCCTGTGAAATTGAACTATCCCATTCTGCAGCTATCCTAACATGCTCAGCTTTGTTTTTAATCTGTGTTCTTGGTTAAAAAAATAACACTGATCATGGCAACATGCAGCATGGACAATAGCAGCAGGTTTATAAAAAGAAAGAGTTGTTGCTGAAGTGTCCATGTTCAGATCATATAAGTCTCAGCAGTTTAAGTGTGGACTATCTTTTATCTGGAGCCATGGACTCCATGCCCAACAGCAGTAATAGCACATCTTTCGATTGACTTTCACTGGAAAGGATCCATACTCTGAGACAATTCCACAGGGAGAACCAAAGTATAAGTAAAAGAAACTACTGAAAACTTTGTTCAAAAGGTACATACACAGTATTATCCAGTTCTTCACTGACTTTTTGGGACTAATTTCTGAAAACCTTCAGGGCAAACTTAGCTAAATTTATCCTTTCACTTCATAGCTGTGTGGATTTTTCCCTCACTTGCCCAGCATATTTGTCCCAGAGTACAAGCCCACGTGTCTGACACAACAACATTGCAGATATTTGGACAGATCTGAAAGCAGATGTATATTCCATCTGCCTGACTGCCTTGACACCAGGCAGAAATATTTTAAATTTATAAATAATGAAACACAGATATTGAACTTTCCTCATGTTCATTATGGCTTGGTTTTTCATGCAGCCTCTCTCCTTGATAAACTGAGGCCTTCAAGAGTAGGAATTCAACCTTAGCAATGAAGGTATTTAGCACCTTGCAGGATGACATCAGCCCCAGACCTCCCAGGGTCTAGAAGACACCTCTCCAAAGGAATAAAAGGTTAGGTTCACTGCGGAGTGCATACAGCAGTGTCTCACCTGCTGTCTAGTGAAAGCCACAGTTCTTGACATGAGGTCTTAGGCACTCAAAAAGTGTTTGGAAGTGGCACACCTATGCCTAAAGGCCAAGCACGTTGGGCAGAAGTTCTAAGTGGATCTACAGGGCCTGGAACATCCTTTACTCTCCTTCTCATGGGATCTTACTTCACAAATGTCAAACTGCAAGTAAATGTGATTCAAAGTCCTGAGCAACTTCGCAGAGAGAAATGTCTACACCAAAACCATTCCCCCAAAAAACCAAACAGTAAAAGGTCAGCCTTTCTTTTGATAGACTGCTGGCACTGCTCTAAGAATCCTTTTCTACCAGTAGCTCACATGCTGGGACATTCATTCATTCATTCATTCAATCTTTTCTTCCTGCCTGTAAAGCTTTTGACCTCCAATATCTGTCTACCTTTTAGGGCATATATTTTTGCACATGTATGTACCTACTGTGACCTAAGCGAGCGAGTGGGAAGCACAAGTTTTATCCTACCTCAGATGGGTACCAAAACCACAAAAAAACCCCTTGACATTCCCATTTTATTCCCAGTGAACGTGTCATTACTTTACTCAATAAGATACAGCATGAACAGATGGCTTTTCTCTAGCCTAATTCTTGAAAATTTAGGACACTTTCCTAGGCACTAGTTAGAGCAGCACCGAATATCTTCAGGCAGCCCTCCAGTTTCCCACCAATTTGGCAAGTATTTTCCCAGAGAACTTTCATACAAAAGGGGAAGCATCCTCTTTCTATCACAGCAAGTTTTCGAAGAAATAAACAGTCATGGCTGAACTCGACAAGTTTCAAGAGAGGCTGTGGATTTTGATAATATTGCATCCTTTAGTGAATGTTAAGGTTTAAAGCATATTCCTACTTCCTGCTTCCAAACCTGTTGATGCAAGCCTACTCATTGCTGGTGGCTGTGAACCCAGTTACAATTATCTGCCTCTCTCTGGGCATTCTGCAGGGAGCAGGCAGCAAAGAGGTGCCTGAAATATGTAAACAAAAAAGTGAAGTATTTTTTAGATCTGATCCAAAACTTTCTCAAAGGCTTGCCCAAGTCTGTAAAATAAAATTCTCCAGAGAAGGATCTTTGTATGTGTCTCTCTCCACTGTACCTGCATTGTGAGGTACATTTTGTCTCATCTAAAATAAACTGCGTGCCAGTATAGAAACCCATCCCCAACTGTTCCTGGAAAACGAACAAAAGAGATAATGAAGAACACATGACAAATGCTGATTAGCCTACCCTTCAAAAAGCTCTAATGATAGTGTGATGACAGTGGTATAAATATCTCTACTGAATAATTGTTTATAGGCAAGAAGGTTAACCGCATTTACTTGACAAGATCTAAAGATTTGCCAAAACATGTCAAGTTGTGCATCATACATTCACTCTCCTCTGTTTCAGAGCTAAAATACACTTTAAAATGTTACCATAACATACCCCAAGAATCTGACTGAATAACAAAGCATAGAGTGGATTGACAGCTCCATTCACAGCTGCTGCCAGAGATCCGAGCACCAGGTATGGCCATTCAGAGGCGTTGTACTTCAAAATTCTGGTAAATGGTACAGGCTTGGCATCCTCCTCCACAACGGATTCCTAAAAAAACAAGTTGGATCTCTGAAGTGAAAGCATTCCCCCAGTGATGCTCTCCCTTTGATAGTGAGATAAAACAGTTAGCCTAGTTTGTTAAACTAGGCATTTTGGGCCCAAACATCTGCTCTAGCTTTGGACCGGAGGGGCAGAGACGGCTGCTGTCTGGAGCTCTTTTGTGGCCCTAATGAGTCAAGTTTATTTAACAAGACGGTTAAATAAACAACAATCTTTGCCATCCCTGGGGAAAACAAGAGAGATTCCTACGTTTTGCAGTTCTAATTGTTTGAGCTGCAGAAGTTATTAAAAACCAGTTTAAGTTGTTCTACCACTGAAACTCAGGCTGCTCCCTTTCAGCTGTCTCCAGACAAGGTGTGATGCGATACCCAGTGCCAAAACTTCAATTCCCTCCTCACAAGCAGCTTTTTGTGTCACTCATTCAATCTCTTAAATATTATTTTTAAGTATTGTGAGTGACCACACTGAGAGACTGCATCAAATTAACAGGTATGTGATACAATTAAAACAAGAGAGATCTCAGAGTGATAGCTGGATTCAGGCTTTTTACATGCTAATTATGTCTCCCTTCTGTGAAACATCCTCAGACTATGTGCTGAATTCCCATAATTATGCCCAGTAAGGGCAGAATATTCATCATCAAATTATAACTTATCCCGCAGTTTGATTTGTGCAGAATTTTTGTGACATTTAGTGTGCTCAGCCCTGCTCATCTCCTTCAATTCATATGACCAGACAAAAGAGACACTGTAAAGACCTATCTTTTGGAAATATGCAAGGAGGAGTGGGTGGAGACATTTTGTATTTTCTCTTTCTCCTGAGCTGGTGTCAGAGTGACAGCACTCAAGCCCTCTATTTATCCACAGAATAGGCTTGGCAATAGCAAGAAGAGTAACTTCTAATTTCTGCTCTCTGCCCTGAACAACTGCAGCCGTGCAAAATGGTGCAGGGAGCTTCATAAGCACTTTGGAAACCCACTGTGCATATTCCTACATATTCTGTGTAAATTTAAGGCATGCTGGCCTTCATTTTCTATGCCAGTTGATTGCATGAGGACACTGACAGCGAAAGGATTCTGGATTATGTCACAGTGAGGGTGTCTCTCTGCTCAGGTCTCCAGATGATTTTTAGATAAAAGTGAATTTATTCTTTACTGAACAAGAAGCAGTACCATTTGTATCACTGAGTGGCCATTAATTACATTTCACAGACTGAACAGTTTGCTTTTTGTCACTTAATTCAGCTTTTATGAACATATGCTTTTCAACTAAATCTACAACATATAACAGTTTACCAACAGGTAGATAGCAACATTTCTGTGCTAGACATTTTATATGGACCAATAATCGTAACAGCCATCAAAATGCAGCCTCAGGTTTCCACAGAGATAAGAATTGAAGCTGTGGTTTTGTTTAAGTAGAGAAAAGGATCAAGCCAAGAAGATGTACCTGCCAAGAACTCCTAAGGTACAAGCACAGAGCTACAGCTGATCATTAACAAGTAATATAACCTATTCAATTGAAAATTTCATAACAAACTATTGGACCTGACCTTTTTTGCTTTTGCATCATCTTCTCCATAAGAAGGCATAAGATAGGTAGACTCTGCAGGATCTCCTCCAATAGACAATGGAGGGTCAGGGACCACATTAGAGAGCTGGGATCTTGAGCGCTGCCGAAGTGAAGCTCTGCAAAGAGGAGAGAAATGGCCTGTTCTTCACAGCTTAGTAAAAACAATAACTGCTTGTAAAGCAGGTAGAGTTTTCGTGTCAACTAAATCAGAATGCACTGAAGCAACTCATAGGAATCCCACAGACTTTTCCTTTCTTTAATACGTTCTCTCAACTTCTTGGGAAGAAAATATCTCACCAACAGGGACAAATACTTTTCAAAATCATATTCCACTCACAGCACTCATACATTGTATTAGATGTACAACGTACTGTGCCTTTGTTAAGTAAAACTGTGGCCGTCCTACTACATTTGCACAAGTTATTAAGACACCAAGTCAAACCACTGTTACCACTACCAGTAATTCAGTCCAGCAAAACAGGATGCTGAAACAAACCACCTCTCTGACATAACAACTCTGTCATGTAGGAGATGTATTCATTTGCACATGCCTGACATGGGCTTGTCTGGAAGAAGTAATAAGTGTCTAGCTACAAGACAGTCTGGCTGTAAAATGCTTTAACTTTCATCAAGTAGATGCCATAATATGTCCTCATAGATTGCATTGATTTCTCAAGTAATTGCACAGCAAGTACTTTTTCAAATGACTGGACTGAAAGTGCATTAGATACTACAAATATGACTGTATGTTAGTAATATCAAAACCAGAACATTAACAGAGTAGATCAAAATTGGAGAGAAGGTACTATGGATAGAAAGGAGCAAAATTATGAGCCTTGCTATTTATCCATGTACTTCAATCAGTAACATTATTACTCAAGCTATTCCTTTCCAAGTGAACACTATCTCAGTAAAATGCTTGCAGCCCTTCAACCCTCTTTTACACAGCACACAGAAAAGTGATTTATTAGCACTTACTGGGGTTTTGGAATAGTGGGATGAGGTAGAAACATTGAGAGTAGTCTGGAAACACTGACATTTACAACCATTTTTAAGACTCACCGCAAACTGGCCTGATAGCTTCCCCTGCAGAATGACTGGACATTCTCAAGGTTTGGCTCAACCACATTATTCTCTGCTGCTGCAAAGTACAGTATATAGAGCTCTTCAGTTAGTGCTAAAATTGAATACAACCTAAGTACACTGTGGCTCTGCAAAAGAGTGCATCATATCCAAGTCATAAATGGAATACTTCGTAAGGCAAGGGGTGTCATACAACCTTGCTACTCAACCTACACGTTTCACAAGTTTTATATTTGCATTTGACATGATGAAGTTAACTGAATATTAGCCCTAGGACAATCTCATTTCAGATGTGACTGCTAAAGACTTTTTACATATTTTAACTATGCAATTGCTCTCTTATTTCAAGATATTCATATCCAATGTATGCTTTACAAAAATACAACAGGTCATTCTATTAGACTTTACTTTCCAGAAGCTTTGATTCAAATCTGCCTCTAACAAAACAAATAGGATGATTTCAGTATACTCTGTAGTGTGCCTGAATTCCAAATGCCAAAATTGGACTTTTAGCACTCAGTGGAGCTATAAAATGATGGATATTGCAGGTCAGAACTAATGTTTCAGGGCAGACTTATATTAGGAAGGCCTTTCAGTGCATATGCAGCAAAACCATTTTGGCCAGAGCTATAAATGCATTACTTCTACGAATGATGAAATTCAGCCATAAAGGCAGCAGAAAAAAAGAAGCTACTAGCCCTTATTAAAAGAAAAAAATTTTAAAAATCTGTATTCTGTGGGATTTTACATGATTTTATAACAGCAAACAAAATGCTTACTCTCTGTTTCTTCTCTGTTAGGTGCTGTGTCTCCTTTGCTTTGCAAGGTCACCAACATGAAATAAACCCCTTTCCTCTTCAGGAGCTCCTCGTGAGTTCCTCTCTCTACAGCTCTGCCGTGCTCAAACCCGACGATGGCGTCAGCAGCTTTGATGGCCGAGAGGCGGTGAGCGATGGAGATCGCGGTGCGGCCGAGACGAGCCTGCAGGAGACAGCGACAGCCCCACTCCCAGCACAGCACACTGAAATGCTGGCAACCAGCTGGGCAAGCGAAAGCCTCCTCAGATTAACAGGGGCCTTTCTAGTGGGTTCAACCGACTTTGACATTAGCTCCGTCACAGCCCACACAGGAGCATCTGTCTCTGGGCAAAGGGAGTGGCAGATTTCTGTTGATGTCCCAAAGTAAAAAAAATTATTCTCAGTCCATAATACTAAGGTTCTACTTGTACATGTGAAACAGTTATTATGAAATGCTTTTCACTGATTTGTTGCAATTCAGTAGCACCCTCTGCAGAGTGCTTTATAAATAATTTCTGTCCTTTCAAGTCTGATTTTTGCTTTACTATAGCAAACCTTATGAAGTGCTTCTTGGACAATTGCTTCACTTTCGTTATCAAGTGCTGACGTAGCCATATCCAGGAGCAGGATTTTAGGGTTTCGCACCAAAGCTCGAGCAATAGCTATCCTCTGTTTTTGACCTCCACTCATCTGGCTTCCACCCTCTCCAACATGAGTGTCAAATTGCTGTGTGAAGGAAAAAAGTGAAAATTAAACATATAAGAAAAAAGCCTGTTAAGCTTCTGGTGAAGGTATTGGTAAAATGTGTATCAGATTTGTCCTTGAGTAGACTTTAAATAAAAACATTGTTAGTGCAGCAGATTCAAAGAGCAACAGGTGAAATAACTGTCTTCATAATATACAAGATCATTTTGCTGGAATCAAGTTTCCAACCCCACACCAGAAGTATGCACTGGTTAAAAAGGTGAGAGGTTCTGATTCCGCTGAAAACAACTATATCAGCAAAAGCTGAAATGGAGAGGAATCACCCACCCACTCTCCATCAGATGACTCACAAGCAAACTTCTCACAAAGGTGGACTTGTCTACTGATGACCTGTGACTCATGAACACTGTCTGAGATTCATGGATACCATACTCTGGTGGCATTGGGTTCAGGTAGAGAACTAAATAAAACACGTAAAGCCTGGCATATTGAGAGACAGGAGAATTATATTCACTTAGAGTTAAATGTGTTTTATTCCTCCATTTCCATGAAATAAATAGGGGCCTTTAAACAGCCTTTCAGTGAGTATTTTCCTGGAATCCTGGAAATGCATAGATGGAGGATAAAGACAACACACTAACATCAGTTAATGGTACTTGAATCCTGTCAATAACATTCACTGTTGTAACATATCATTTTCAGAAGCTACTTGGCAAAATAACATTCTAGAAGAATAGACAACTCGGTACTATCGAATATGGGCTTTGTAAGGAGGATTGATTGAAGCCCTGTCATCATTAGAGAAGAAACTGGAGAAGAAGGAACCTCCAGCTGGCTTCCAGAGCTCATACAAGGACATGAAGTTGTGAGCATCACCACAGACAGCTCAAGTAACATATGCTGGCTAGTGAGAGGCTGGGCTCTACATTGCTTTTGGCCTGAGTAGAAACAGATCTCCACAGCATGAACAATGCAAATTTTTAAATCATGCTATGATTATTACCACAATGTTGGATGTTGTATAAATGATTCCTGAGGAACTAATTCTTCTCGGGGTTGTATTTTGGGGGTTTTTTTGTTTCTGTAACTTGGTGGCATACATGTAGTAAGACCTAAATAACTGTAGTCAAAGGAAAGGTTGTTGCCTCCTATCTGTATTAATCTTCTGCCCTTCCACTTGAGCACAAATTGCTGCAAGCTAGGAGGGACAAAAGGATTATCTCTTTTCTTATCAAATTCTGCCAAACACTTTCCAAGGCAGAGCATACCTGTGGTAAGTCCATGATGAAATTGTAAGCATTGGCCTGTTTGGCTGCTTTGATTATGTCTTCCATGGTGGCCTCATCTCGCCCATAGCGAATGTTCTCTGCAATCGTGGTGGCAAAGAGCACTGGCTCTTGTTCAACAATGCCAATCTGTGAGCGCAGCCACTGGATATTCAGGGAACGAATGTCATGGCCATCCAGGGTAATCTACAGAAGCCAATTAGAACATAGACACAAAATTAGGAAAAAAGTCAGGGACATTATCTCCTCCAGTTCAGAGACAAAGAAGGACACCATGGAAGTGGAGGGCCTGTGATGCTGTGTGTCCATGACCAGCATAAAAATCAGCTTTCAGACATAGAAGGTGGCACAGCAGTGGCAGTAGTATTGCCACTGAATGAAATCAAAAAGCACAGCTCTTGGAGTTGTGCTTTTTGATTTCATTTCCCATTTCTGCTTGGCATCAGAAATAAAACCAGGTGAAAAGTAGTCCTGAAAGTGATGATTATATATTTACAGTAATTTGTTTCTTTGTCTTTTATATATTCAAATACAGGTTAACATGTATGTGATTATGTGTTCCTATTTGATATAGAACACATAAATGGAATGAGATTTTTGATAGATGTAATTCATAATCTTAGTCAAGCCATTACTAAGTGGTAATTGCAAACTGGTAGGAGAAAATAAAAATTCAGTACTAAATCTGTGTAAAAACGATACCTATAGAAATGATAATTCAGGAATGACAAATGTTTTCTGGAAAACACAGTATTGAATCTGTAATATTGCTTAAGTATATGCACTTTTGCATAATTATTTTTATAAGACTATTAAGCAGAGTCTTATAAAAGAAATGTGCAGGAAGATATTTCACTCAGTTAAAAAATACTTGGGAAAAAAAAAAGAAAGAAATGAAAAGGGAGTTAGTAGTCTTCCTTTACACCTTGGAGAAGAAACCATATCATTCTTTCAAGTTTCTGGGGCCAGAGAAACACATTCTAGGCTGGAACACTCACCATGCCATCAGTGGGGTCATAGAAACGCTGGATAAGCTGTATTGTTGTACTTTTTCCAGCTCCACTAGCTCCAACAAAAGCTGTTGTCTCTCCTGCTTTAATCACCATATTAAGGTTATCCAAAATCTGGACAAGAAAAAAAAAGAAACAGAATCTATCTATTTTAATTCTTCCAGTCATACAACCGAGTATATTCTGTATCTTAAAGATTCAAAGCATTTTGCAAAATTCAAAAAAGCATTATGAAGAAAGAGGATGAAGCAAGCCACATATTTTTACTTTGTTTGAAGACTTTGAAGATGTAGAGCACTCATTTCCACAACAGGCAGGCAGATTTTGACCTTTCATTGTTCCTGTTGTTAAACATTAAGAACTAGTCAAGTTAATAACACTGGAGAACTTAATAAATTATATTCCCTTTAAAGAACACTGTGCATGTATTGTGAATGTATGTTAAAGTATGAATATTAAGAATGTAACAGTGAAACTGTAGAAAAATCTGATACAACATGTGTTTCTGTCTTTAGAAGTAATAGCACTAATTTGCTTGTCCAATAATATGCTTTTCCAAGGAGAATTTGTCATTCAAACACAGGAGTAGAGAAATAGTGGGATATACAGCCTACACTCCTGTCCCTTTCCTAGCATTTTAGTGGGTCACATGGTGCATCCCCAGGGTAATGGAAAAGTTTTATAAAATCTCCTTGCAACATTCACTTTATTACTTTGTGTTCTATCTCGCACACACTGATACAAGGGCATCATTGATTGTAAGAGAAACTGTACTCAGGTGAATTTGCCTGAAATTACTGAGAGTTTATGTTCACCAGCAAGGAATATGCTGATGTGGTAATGGGTATGTCAGAATGGTAAAGTAATGGTAAGCAGAAGTACCCTTTAATGGAAGAATTATTCAGTCTACATTTAAACAAAGGGTCTGGACTTCTGGAAAACAACCTCTACTGAAAATCTAGAAATTGCTGGCAGAACCAGGATAATTTGCTTGTTTACAATAATTGTGTTCACAGAATGGGTGATGAATAATTACCTTTACATCTGGTCTGGATGGATAATAGAAAGTTACGTTATGAAATTCAATTTCACCTCGTACTTTATCCAGCTTGTACCCATCTTCTGACATGCAGTCAATGGTGGGTTTCTAGGATGAAATTTATTGTGTTATTTATTTGCTATTTAACAATCAACAGTAGATAAATATTCGCAATACCACACAAAGCCATGGCACTTCTGTTTGAACAGCACTGGGCTGCATGGAGCCAGCTGCAGGCTCTGCCTCTGGGATAGCAGGCAAGGGACATGGAATTGAGGGCCAGAGTGATGGGGGACTTGTCACTGATGGGTAGCACAGATAAGAAGGATGCACTCTCTTCTCATTGCAGGCTTACTGCAAATACCACAGCCAACCACTCAGCTAGTTTTTGTTGGAACTGAGTAGCTGACCGAGTGATGCATTTTGACTCAGCTAATTTAGCCAGCTCCTCAGAGATAAAATGGCGCTATCTCACTCACAAACATTCTCTCACAACACCGAACAACCAATTCATTGCTGAAAATCCTCAGGCCTTGCCACTTGGCAATTAAAACATCCATCCTTGCACACCCAGTTCTAAAAGCTGAAATATTGAAGTTTTCCTAAGAGGTGCTTTGGGTCTTGCATACTTTTGGCCAGGCCTTGGGTATTGTGGACTGCTAGATGTGAGCAGAGAACTAAGAGAAATTTGAGGAATAAATAAAATTAATAAATACCGTTAACAAATAAAATTTTCTAAGGATAGATTTCTGAAGCATGGAATGCAGACAGTAAATTAAAAAGATAGCAACCAATGTTTGATAATTGAAATGTAGACGATTTTTTTATATGGCCTAGCAGATTGAAAGGAAAGTTAAAATGTGTATGTTCTAAGATGTTAAGAACAGCTACAAGATTGGTTCCTCTTTGGGAATATAACTTACTTAAATTCAGATACTAATCTATGAAGCAGTTTCACTGATCCTGTAAATGGGAACCTCAACATGACTAGGTTTAGTGCTAGGGCAGAGCTGTGCTTGTACTGTCTAACCACAAATCTACAAATGCAGCAAGCAGATGGATCTAATTTTGACACTCTTTCTCTAGACAGATGAAATCTGACGTTGGTTTGCTTTTTTTACCCTAGGGTTATGTGACTCAGCCTTATCTTGAATTTTGTGATTAATCCTTACTGTTGCAGCTCTTTATGATTTTAAATTTTTTCTCAGAAAAACACATCCCTAATTGATATCTATTTTCAGTTTATTTTAGAGCTTTAGCTTATGAAGAGTATATGTTTTATCATTATTACAGAAGTTTGAAAGGTTACTAAAAAGTCTGTTAGTGTTACCATTGCCTTATGTGCTCTGTAGAAGACCGGCAGCATTTTAATGTGTTTACACAGCTTTTAGCACAAAAAAGCTTGTCAGTGAACAGAGATAATACATACTTTAAGAAATCATCAGTACTTTTCCAACCACTAAATTTATAAAGCTATAGAAAGGAATCCTCATCAGTAAATTCCAGTGGTGTCTCAGGGTCTCTTATACAACCTTATTTCAAGTATCTGTCTGTCTAGATAATATTAGATTACCATTTATGACTGTTGCATGACCAGTGCCTGTGCTCATTTGGTCCCATTTTAGCTCAGGGTAGCTCTGGGACAGGTGACAGAGGCCACCTTCACACTAATGGCAGTGGAGCCACACCTTTTGTGCCATCTGGAGGCTGGGAGCTGTGGGATGGTTGCTGCAAGCTTGGCTGCAAAGTATCTATTGCTGCCCACCAGTACCCCTTCCATGGGCCAGCACCGGTAAGTAATTGCACATAAAGAGAAATGGGAACAAGGAACAGCAGTAGCTGAGGCAAAGCTTCATAGATCAGAACCAGGCCACTTAAGAAATCTGTTCAACGCATTCTTTGAGCCCATATGCATCCCACTAGACTCTTCTATTGCACAGTCAGTTTTTCTTTAATCAGACTCATTTTTCCTCATGTACACAGTAGATAAAACTAGTACCATTTGAGCCTTTTAAAATTATTTCTATACTACACACTAACACAGCTTAGAAATGCATTACTTACTTTATCTATTGTCTCAAAAATGTCTGTTGCAGCCCCACGGCCAGTGGCAAAGGCTTCCAGACAGGGAGATGCCTGGCCAAGATTTAACGCTCCTATTAAAACACCAAAGAAAACCTGAAGAAGTGGAAAAAGAAGTTAGCAAAATACAACATCACGTTTTTACAGTAGTTTACAGCTTAGACAGGTAAACCAAACCACAGTAGCTTAATGACTTCTCAGGCATCTGCTGAACTGCAGTGATTCACTAGATGAGCATTATTAGCCAACAAGAAAGCAAACAAATTCATTTTAGAAAGTATTTTCGCTGTCCTTCACAGCTCTGCTTGAGGCTGAAATAAATGAACTTATATTTGTCTTGGTCTAAAAAAGTATGCACCTAGGTATTTACTGAGATGCCACTGATGTATTTTTAAGCCATCTCAGTTTGACTGGGTGCCTCTTCCTTGAAACAAGGTCTGGAACGGAACATTGGTGGGAAGTAGATTATTTTGGGGATGCCTTTAACCAGTAAGTAAAAATAGAAAGAAGCTTAAAACACTGTATTACAACTTGTGTATATTGCAGTTCCTGTCTCATCCAATACTCACAAAACTTACTTTTGGAGGAGGTACCAGCTATAGAGAATATATTTTCTCTGTCTCACAGAGAAATGAACTGTAAGTGTTGCTACCAACACTGGATAAGCCACTTTTTGAGGTGAGATTATGCTATCATTGTGGGTGGACAGCTTCTACAGGTAGCACAAACCCAATGTTCTCACTGTTTTCAAGTCCTTTTCTAAGAACCAAAGTGAAGAGTTACTCACTAATGACCCTCTTCTGAAAGCCCCATGATCCCCTTTTTGCCTAAACCTAGGACAACATGCGAGAAAATGAGCCACAGCATCTGCTCATCGTGAGAAGACTGACAGACATTATAGGCAGCTGGATACAGTATTGAATATCAGAGGACCCTTGAATCCAAGAATTCAGCCTTGGTGTGTGGCCTTGCAGATCAGGAGCAAGTGAAGCTGTAGTATATCAACTACAATACCAAAAGTGTTTGTTCAAAATTTCCTAAGACCTGCCAATGCTTCATTTCCTCTGAAAGGTTTTTATGAAGGTTCTTAAACAGGAATCATCTAAGACTGAAAATGCTGGCAGGGGCTTCAAAGAACAGGACATGGGAAGGTGGTGAACATAAAGAAGGTAGAGGCTAATTTAGCACTTATATACCACACAGATGCAAATGATTTCGTTGTTTCTACAACAGGAGCAAGCTGCATTGTATTTTAAGTAGAGCTTAGTCTTCTCAGTGCCACCATAATGGGGTGTGCTTTTGAACACTTTTTGACAGATATTTTCCTAGAATTTATTCTGGTTTACTTCTCCTTAGTTCTTCAGTTACAGAGGTGTTTTGGCAGAACAGGTTATAAGGGTTGGATAATATCTTAGGTGTAGGCTTTTGGTCCATTTTGTTGCTTTGTTGGGGGTGATAGTTGAACATTCACCCTGCACATGAGGAAACGTAATGTTATATCTGGTACTTAACCCTTTACTAAGGGTTAAGTACCAGATATAACATTAGTTCTGCTAAGAAACAAGCAGAACTAATGTTATATCTGGTACAAACAAGCAAAGTTCTGCTAAGAAACAATCAAGGACCCAGGTAAGCTTTTGGATACAACACAAACAGTACTCAGGATAAAAGGGGCAAAGTGTATAAGGAAACACTACTGCTGAGAAAGAAATAATACACAGGACTGAGTTCTCCTTTGCACCATAGTGTTGTTTACTGGGAATATTCCTATAGCTAAAGTGGAGGAATCTACTGAACACATACTGTGCACTGCAAATGTCTACGCTGGGATGTAGAGATCATGCCATACATTCATACTCAGCTTTACTACTAACTAATTTTCTTTTGTGAATGAGTCTCAAAGCAAGGAGGTTCTATGCCTGTCAGAGTCCATCATGAACATGAAGGAGCATTTTCTGTACACCTGGCAGGAGAGGAAGGGAAGGCAATACTTAATATATATCTCAATGCACTATGGCTGGTACATGACTTTTTGAGAGAGCAGGAAAAGTATATTTCAATGTTTTGTATCTACAAGTCCCCCCTCCTGCCCCCTGCCAAGCTAGCAGTGTATGGTAGAAAATACAAAGTAGAAGAAAGATGACTGGAAACTGAGGAAGGGAAGCATAAGGGAGAGCCTCTCCATTGATAGCTACAGTTTTTCAGCTACAGAGTAGCTCCCCACTGTTTGCCATTTGTCATTTGAAAGCACTGGACTATAGTTATCATGTGCAAGGCAAGGAAATTGCTCACTTTGTTTTTCACAGCACTACCTCATATCAACTACTGGTGTTGAGAGCAGGTGCAAATGATTTCCTCCTTGAAGAGAATGGCCAAGGTTTACAATGTTCTCAGGGTAATTTGCCAAGTTCCATTTAGCAGGAAGCGTTGCACTGCATGCTGCAGGTGGTTGGGAATTCACATGGTGTGCAACAGGCAGAGAAGGAGCAAAACCAGATGTCTCATCAGAATACCCAGAACTTACTAAGGTTCAGGAAAAGTTGTTCTGTGTTTAGACTGGAGTCTGCCATTTGGGCAGTCCTGGCTTAGGCAACTAACCAAAGTATCTGTAGATGTTGGCTTTGTTGCATTGAGGCCAGCAGTGTCTAAAGCACCTACTGTGTAGAAGTGAGTGCATGAGTGCCATGCAGGTTAGCATAGCTTTTGTACACACTGCAGGATCCACAGCAGGTGTGTTTTTATCTGCATAAATGTTTACATGGCCTTTGTAAAAACAAAACAACAGGAAATGGTTTCTCAAAGGAGGACAAAGTGTTCATGAGAGAGTGATTAGATATGAAAAGACTTTTTTTGGTTAGGTATCTCTTTACCACAATATTTTCCATCATAAAGTTATTCAGAGAAGCCAACATCCCAGAAGTCCCATGCTGACCCACAAAATGGGAAAGCTATTTTCAGGCCTCTGATAATTGTGTCAAATGTCAAATGAAAGCATTATTCTGATCACCATATGTAATATTCAAAATCTTTAAAATAAACATGGATTTTTTTTTAATCTTATCCAATTGTGCCATACGTATACTGAGTAAAGATCTTTAAAAGACATCCATACTGTTTGTTACCATCGAGCCACCAGATACCAGAACAGATATGTGTTCCAGAATAATTATTTTAAAGAACAGTCCAGAAAAGTTGCATCAAGCTAAAATGAGTACCTGCAGAAGAGTGCCAGGTGAATACTCTTCTTCTTCAAGGACAAGTTTAGAGCCATACCAAAAGGCTAATGCATAACTTAGAAAAATTATAAACCACATGTAACCAGTGAATATTCCCATTATAATTCCTTTTCGAATTCCCCAGTGCTGAGCAAATACCAGGTTCTTATCATATCTGTACAAAGAGAGAAAAATAAAAGGGAATTAAATCAATTTGACAGAAATTTCAAAATGAGCGAAGACCAACAAAATGAGGGACCTTTGATGACTCAGCAGAATGTGCACACATAAGGATCAATACAGAATCCGTCTGAAGTGAGAGATCACTGCTGAAACCAGCAATGCTCCCAGATCATGAAATCCTTGTATGTTCTAGTGTAATAGCCACTAGAAAAGCGATACTCACTGCAGATAGCTCATCATGGGGTTTGGAGTTTTAGCAGAGTAATACAGTATTTGAGAATTTGGCCAACACTCCAGAGCACATTCTTCAGCCATGTTATGTTTTCATAGAATTTAAGAGAAATTTACAGAAACATCATCAAACCATATCTTGATGAAACTAATTCTCCTACTTAGCTTGAAAGTACTCAAAGTATTCAGATGTGCTACAAAATGATCTATAAGACAGTGTTTAGGGAAAAAAATTGACAGAATGTTCCTACAAGTAAGCATTAAATGAAGATAGTATTGCTGATGCTTTATTTCACTGATAGACTGAATTATAAAACTAGTTTTGCATACATTACTTGAAACCTAAAGTTCTGAAACATACTTGCATATAAGCCTCAAAGCTAATAGATAGTCATAGTTGCAGAATATAGAGGTTAATTGCCGTGACTCTGGTGTGCATTACACCATTACATTGCTTCAGGGTAAAGAAATCAGAGACCTTACAGTTTTTGTTCAAACAAACCTTTCAACTTCTTTCTTTTCTCCACCAAAAGCAGCCACTGTTCTGATGGATGAGAGCACTTCATCAGCCACAGCTCCAGCTTTTGCATAAGCCTTTAATTCTCTGCCTGTTAGTTTTGCCACAGCCTGCAAAAGCATAAGCAGCGCTGGTTACAGCTGAACTGTAGGTACAGAAAAGGACAGTGATAAGCAATGCTGGCTGTCACTCTGTGCTGGCTGCTCTGCACGAGGTCACCTTCTGCACTCCAAGCAGGCTTTTATTACGCATAGTGCACACTCAGAGACTTAGGACTTCTAGTACCAGGGCATATACCTTTGCAGCATGTTTTGCAACAGCTCTCTGCTCCAAGTAGCTGGAAAGAGCAGCTGACAACTCCTGCTTTCCTTGCCTGCCTCCCTCTCTCTCTGCTCTGACTGGGCTGAAGCAGATTGCAGACTGAGGGTTTGTGCATAGTGGGAGGAAGGGGGAGCTTAAGCGCCAAGAGCAGCCCTTAAGCCATCATGCAGACCCCAGCTTCAGGAAGAAGAGGTAACTGTAGTGGTGGGGGAGGATAAAAACAGATGTTGCCCACCACTGTGCTTTGTTTCTTGGGCTGATAGCAAACAGGTCCCTACACAGCAGGCCAGAGCACACTGGATGCCAAAAGCTTACTTAGACTCAAAAAAATGCACAAATTAATGGAAGAAAATGTAGTCATTTACAAATCTACACAGAGACACCACATTGACTTGGGAATGAGATATCATTAGAAAGTGTAATGTGTCATTCTTTGCTTTCTCTCTTCAAATACCCTACCCCATGCATCTGTTAGCCTCTTTTGAAGGCAGGAAACCAGGCTTGATTGATTTCAGGTCTATTTTCTGCATGGTGTAAAACAAAGACTTGGGCTGGAAAGGCTCATAATGAGGAAACACTTAACAGTAGGCATGTGACTGGAAAGACATGGGTACAGAGAAATAACAATGGGAAGGGAGAAAATTACAAACATAAAGGGGAATAAGGTCAGAAAGCAATCGCAAATGAAGGAAAAGCATTTCAGGTTTTATTTCATTCCCTGCCACGCTTCTGCTCTCCCACTTCACATGAGTCATTATTCATGTCCTCTACTTGCAGCCAGCACAAGGTGCTAAAGGAGAGCTGGAAGACAAGAAATTCGTCACAGTTACAGTAGAGGTTTGATAGCAAAATGATAGCAAGCTGTTCCTGATGTGAAAGAAATGAGATTGCCAGAGGGCTGAACCCAAAAAGAATGCAGAGGATGAGGAGGAATTACCTAGCCCTGCTGAGTGTGGGAGAGGAGGTGAGAGGGCAGAGGATCCTGCTGTTTCCCTTTTCACTCTCCTTCCTCTACACAGTGATAGGAAGTTTGTAGGAAGTGGATGGAGAAGCAGAACAGGAACAACTGGGAGAAGGCGCAGCAGCTTCTGGGAGCTGGGACAGGTAAGTTTGAATAGTTGATTTCAAACATTTTATGTCTCTGAAACTTATCACCTGGAAAAGTCACTAATTTACATAGAGAAATCAAGTCCTGTATCTTGTAACCATCTAAACCAGGTGTGCCGTAACAGAGAAGGTGAAGGCCAGCTTCTGATCTCAGCCATAACACCCATCCACAGGACCCACAGGAGGGTATGCTTACACTTCCATCATAGAAGCAGGATTT
>VYZT01054932.1:968-26872 GCA_013400735.1 Pomatostomus ruficeps
GTAAAATTTAAATGTAAACTTAAATGAGTGAAAAATTTTATTCAACATTTTTACATTTTTACAATTTTCAGTTTGTTCTTTATAGCAGGTCTTCCTTATTTTGAAACAATACATCCTAAGAAATTCTGTGAGTCTGCATACGCAGAGCTATCACAGACCTGTCAGAGGAAACGGCACCAAGCACAGTCGTTCCATGACCTCCTAACAGAGTCATTCCATGATACCCAGGCAGAGGGCAGGAGCTCAAGGCAGGTATGAACCGTTAATGAGTCAGAATGTTACACCAGGATGCTGAGGTACCTGCTCTCTTTTCCTCTGTTGCTGTTGTGGTCCACTTCAACTTCCGTTGGGTTACTCTTAGTCAAGTTCATCAGGGGCAGGTAAGACCCTGTCAATTCTTGGATTGGGTTTTTTCTGGTTGTAGAAGGTAGAATCCTTTTTATTGAGCACCTCAGACTATTTCCTAGAATGTCTCTATTCCTGATGTGCTTGTGGGCAAAAAGAGAAAGCAATGAGCTGTACACATCCGCCTTTTCCCTAAAAGTAATGCTTTGGACTTTTCCTATACTGCTGTGTCTGCTTCTTATTTTTACCAGCAATTTAGGCATCAATGTCAGAAGAAATCATATGAAATTATTACAATGATGTAAGAACATATTCAAAGTAAACATAAACCAGAAACATAGCTGAAGATATCAGACACATTCAGTTACAGAACCTTTTGAAGAGAATTAAGGAAGATAAATTGTCATGTTTTTGTCTGTTTCACCAGGAGTTATTTAATTCTGAAGACGGAGTGATCACAGTTTAAAAGCCACATGCAACCTTCTGATTCTGAAAGTGCTGTTGTTGTGGTCTTGATGTAAATAGAAGCAGTTTAAAGGAGTTTATGTGAATTTTTCAACACCTACTGAAAATTAACAGCACATAGCTGAACTCTTCCACTTTATGCTCCCTTCAAACACCTTTTCTGTCTGGGGTTGAACCTTGTAGCCTGTTGTTAACTGACCCAGTTAATATTTGCTTGAGAGTCAAGAGAGGAAAACTTGCCTGGCCAGCAGCAGCCAAAATCTGGCAGCTTGTTGTAGACTGTATGTTAAGTGTACAGGAAGAGAATCTCATTCAAACACAAACAGGTGATGGTCTTCCATAAATGTTTTAGTTGAGAGATTAATTTTTGAAAGCTGTTTGCATTTGTGTTCAATTGTAAACCAGAAAATGCCTTCCCAGTGATTTTCTTTTAACACTGAAATCTTTCTCATCCAGTTGATCTAAAAAATGACATTGTGAAACAACACAGGCTATAACAAACGTTTTAAAGGGTGCAGCCCCCAATCCGAGGGCTGAGGTAGAAGGTTTCTGTTCAGTTTGTGTATGTGTATTCCTTAAGTTGATGGTAAACCTATACTTTGTGATATATAACCAGAAAAATAGGAATGGAACATACATGCAGATATGCCTGTAAATCCTAGTAATAGGCTTTACATGGATTTTATTTGCTTTAATTTCCTTTTCATTTTTGAACAGTAATATACCTTACACTGGCATTTCATTTCATTTTAAAGGATTCTTTATAGTCTTTCAATGAAATCATTATTGCTATTGTACTCTTACACTGCAAACAGAATTGTCAGCATGTGTGGAATTAATTTCCTCCCTATAAATCTAGACTCATCATGACACTAAAACAAGAATAACTTATAATAAGTAAGATTTGAGGGTTTTTTTTTTTCATTCCAATATTGTAATATAGTATCATAAGTTACTGGAACTGCATAGAAATTTTCCAATATTAATTTCATGGATGTGAAGTATTATCTCTAAGAAAATGTGTATGGATCATTAATTCACTGTTTTTTCATTCTCAGTTTATTTTAATTTTTTTGTTCTAGGTTAAAAAGAATCCAAGAAAACCAAACCCAAAACAAACAAACAAACAAAAGAACAACAAACCCTGCCTATACTAGACTGCAAGTTTTATTGTTCATTAGGATTTTAAGCTATAATTTATTTCACCAAAATACCTGAAAGGTATAAAGCTCAGTCCTTAGATAAAAGTGAGAGGTTTCAGAGGATGGTACATACTGTCCTGAGCTAGCTGTTTGCAGAATATGATTCATCCAAGTTCTCCCTCCTCTCTGGCTTGTAGGTGTAAACAGTTTCTGCTGGAGAAGATAGGTCTCAATTCAGGATGCTGGTGTATCTCACAAATTGTTTTCTATGTCAAAAGTATTTGAGGACAGAAAAGGGAGTGTGTTGCCTGCGTGTTCTCAATAACCAATATACTCTCTGGACTGTTGGGAAAGTCAAGTTATTGTCTGTGAGCACAACCTAAAGTTTATTGCATGTCCCCCAGTGACAGTGGGAAGCCAAGGCACAAACCTGATCTTGTGTTACTAGTGGAACATGGGATGCTAAACAGATTAAAGCATATTTTCTTTGTTCTCCTGTCTTCTTTTTCCTACATCTAGCCTTTCTATCAATCTAGCTTCTTGTAATCATCTTTCTCATATGTATGTTGCACTTTTTTGCATATGGGAAAAATCCCTTTATATGCCAAAGCCCTAGGTTCTTTAAAGTCAATCTTTTAAATTAACTTCTTTTCAGAGAACTTGGTCAAGATAAATCACAGTACATGGCAAACAAGGCCATACATAGCTAAAATTGAGTCCATTACCTTGTCAGGTCTCACACCGTCTGTAAGTAAACATTTTATTTAGGGCCTGTTCTGCAAACAATTTTACACAAGGACACATTCAGAATTTCTGCCCCTATTTATAAACAACCTGAATCATACAAGATGACTCGTGGGAATAACTGCATGTACAAGTGTGGGACTGTGCTGGGTAAGGTTAGGCTGCTGGTTCTTGCTCAAGAAAAAACCTTCATTTGTATATTATTTCAGTGCTTTCTTGGCAATGTGAAGCCGTGTACTATGCCAGTATGGAGTCTCCTGGATAAGAGGAATCAAGTATCCAGGGCAGACAGGCATTTTCCTTCCCAACCGTATCAGGAAATTCCTATGAACCAGGAAGCTTGACCATGCGTATTAGCTGGAGCTTCCCTATAGAGTGCATTGTAGGCTTGTTCCAGGACAAAGCCACAGGTGACCTCAAGTCAGAGAATGTTTGACCCATCTTTCGCATTTATAGTGGAGTAGAGGAATCCTGAGAAGTTTGTACAAGTGTCTTCTGTAAACAAAAGCAGGCACAAAATGGAGCTTAACCTATCAAATGATTAAATTTAAATTGGTTTTCAGTGTCAACAGTTTTTAAAACATTTCACTCTTTTAAAATTTGTTATCTAGATTTTCAGAGACCGTGGTTTACGTTCTAAAAGAGTAGTAGAGCAGAATACTAAGTAAGAGGCACCTGACCTCTGCTTTTCCATGACTTTTTGGATTATATTAAATACGCTGCTCCTCTTTTCTAAATATCCACCTTAAGTCAAATCCATCTTCTCTCTTTATAGTTAGTGCTTATAAATAGACAACTTCAGGGCATGATTCATCTGACCTGTCTGTGACATCTACATTAAAACAGATGAATGGTGACCAGGAAATATCCATTGTCTCTCTTTATAAACAGAGAGACCAGATGTCTTGTTCAGATATGAAGTATACTTAGGTGAGACTTCACCAAGGTTTAAGGAATGGACATTTTTAAAAGTACAGTGACTATATACAGTCTACCTTTTCCTTCATGTACGTGGCTTAGTATCTGTTGTCTAGGCATCTCTGGGGAAAAAATAGCTTAAAAGATTCTGCTACACAAATATGTCAGAACATACTGTAATGTGGGTGGCAAGGGCATGGAATCCTGAAGTCTCTGTTTATAATACTTATTTCATAATACAAGAATTGCGAACACTTCATATCAAAACTAATAAACTTTAAAATATTTTCTCTTTCTGTCTTAGATCTTGCAATAGATTTTATGGTGCTTCCTGCCCTTGCATTTAAGTGGCAGGCTTGTGAAGGAGAAATAGGAGCCTGCAGCGGCAGCCATGTCACAGAAGAAAACCATTTAAAAGAAAGACGGCTAAAATTGTCCTCTGTTCCAATTAATAGTACATTTGAAACAATGGTGGTGTCCGTCTTATTAAAAATAATATTATATGCACAAGGCAGCTTTTTCTCGTGTAGTCTTTAAAAAATTCAGCCAGTCTATTAGCATATAGACTAAGTTTCTGGAGGAAGAAGAGCTAGGGGTGACTCAAACCCAAAATGTGAAATATCCTGGGACATTGATGACTGTGATTGGCTCAGTCACTCTATGACTCAGTGAATGTTATGGTTCATGTGGAATGGAAAAAACTGAGAGACAGAAATTGAATACATACTTTGATAATCCAGGTATTTACAGATTCAACTCACTTGGGATCAAATCCTGCATGCTGGATAAATGTCCAGTCTTCTTAATTTCTGATTATTGGGGAAAAAGGAAGGAAGGCAACAAGGGCAAAGACGTATGCAAATCTCCTTTTCTACTAGGAAGGGGAGGCACTTCATGATGAACAAAATCTGTATTTCCAGACTCCAGCACTTCTTATCAAATTGGCTCTCTGTTACCTGGGGTACTCAGTTCCATGGGACTACAGGGTCTGTGAGTTTAAAGTCTAAATCTTCTGCAGGCTTGCTGAAGTTGTACTTGACAAACACTGCTGTGACTCTTTTACATATGCCTCAAGTTGCCACTCAAGTTTACTCTCCTACAGTGTAATAAACTTGAATCACTGTGCCTAGGGACCCCTTTCAAAGCACACTTAATAAATGCAGCCCCTCCATAAACACTGCTTTTAAATTGGAACTGGCAAGGCAGAATATGTAATAAATGCATGCTTAGTTGATGGAAAAACTGTAAGTTCATTCACTCACAGAATGAAATCCAGAAGAGATGGATGTCAGTTTTAGAGCAGGGAAATCCTGTTTGTCTGCTACAGCTCTTTATACATAATGGGAAGCCTGATAATTTAGAAATGTGCTGCCATGTCAGACTCAGCCAGTTTATTGATATTTCTGCTTCTGTCACTCATTTTAATTCAGATTATTGTTGCATTCCTATATGTTTCCAGAGTGTGTCCGAAGAAGGCCAAAGAAGCAAATGAAGGGTCTGGAGCACTAGGGAAGGATCTGGAGTGAGGGAGCTGGGGTTGTTTAGCCTGGAGAAAAGGAGGCTGAGGGGGGACCTTATCACTCTCTACAACTGCCTGGAAGGAGGGTGTAGCCGGGGGGGTTGGCCTCTTCTCTCAGGTAACAAGTGACAGAACCAGGAATAGACTCAAGTTGCAACAAGGGAGGTTTAGATTGGGTATTAGGTAAAACACCTTCACTATAAGGGTTGGCAAGCATCTGAATGGGCTGTCCAGGGAAGTGGTGGAGTTACTATCCCTGGAGGTATTTAAATGATGTGTAGATGTGGCACTCAGTCCATTTTGTGGTGGACTTTGCAGTGATGGGTTAACAGTCAGACTTGATTTTAGAGGTCTTTGCCAACCTAAAAAAATTCTATGATTCTAAGTTTTTATTAGCTGACTTGGAAAATATTGTTAAATAATTGGTAAGTAGTCATTGCAAGTGACATAATGACTGCCTAATTAATACTTATTTCTGTCTACATGCTTGAAGAAATATAAGTACACATTTTCAGTTTAAGCCAGCCTCATTTATTCTACATATTGTTTTTATCTTGAGGTTGAACACAATGTCTCAGCTTAAAGCAAGTTATTAACTTCAGTCAGCTTTTCCCAGTCTTGATGAATCTCTTCAAGATGACAATCCTCTTGCAAGTCAGAGGAGTGGGTTAATATTGGCAAGGAAAGCTGCCTCACGTCCTGTGTCTATATCACAGGCATGTTGCGCTATATTTGTGGATTTTACAGTTGGCTGTCAGGAAGGCTGTCTACTCTTTGCTCTCTGGAATTGTTATATTGCACATTATAACTGGCTGCACAAACAGGTCACAAATAATTAATTTCCAGCCTCAAAAATAATACACAAACACGAACTCCAGTCTTCATCTTCAATTTTTCATCTCAGTTGCAGGCAGCACCTTCACATCCTTGTTCAGTAATCTTCAGACTGGGAATGTGGGACTAGGAAATGGCTTGACTCAGCAGTATGGAGTTAGAGAAATTAATCAGAAAAACATAAATGAGAAAAATTAAAAGTGAGGAAAAAGGGGAGATACTAGAAATCAAAGTAAAATAAACATGAGAGGGAAAGAAGTATCAGTCTATCCCATGTGACAATGGGCCAAAACGATCCCTGACCCTGATATAATAATTCATATGAATCCAGTGATTTTTTGGGGAAGACTGAAACACATTTTTATATAATTCAGTCTGGGCACTGATTCTCAAGCAAAAATCTACTATAATTGTTTCTGTGTTTTGATTAGTTTTGAATTTCATGTTTACTTTGGTTTTGTTTTACTTCTGGTGAATGATCAGATGTTAAAAATTACAAAATAACCTTTAATAATCAGATTTGTGGAGTGAGTATTAAATAGCAGTCTCCTCCAGCAGGCCCTGTATGCTGGAGCAGAGTCAGCTCAGACAGCAGTTTCATGCAGAGGCAAGTCACATATGCAACAAAATTCATCACAAGCTCTCTCTTCTTGTAAAAGTAGTAACGAAGGTATGGTTTTGTTCTCCGAAGTCTCTTCATATTTCTGCTTTTAGTGACTTGCAGATAGATGCAATATTGCAGAGCTTCAACAATAATGAGTCTTGAATTAACTTCTGTTCTGGTGTCAGGGAAAACCTTGAATTTTTTACAGTTCTTGTAGAGAAAAAAATGGAGATTTTTAAGAGATTGAACCGAAGGAGTAGTTACTCAGTATGCAATTGCAGGGGAGATCTCAGAAGACACAAAAACTCCGTTCTAAACTTTACGTAATGCTTTGTGTGTTAATGATTGAAAGAATCATATTATAAATTAAATTACAAAATTTTTAGATGACTTTTATCTCTTTAGAATGTCTTTTCTGTGAAAAATCTTTTGAATGGACTATTAATGCACTTTGAGAGAGATGACATTGGTGTTGCTTTTCTTTTATAGTTTATAAGTATTCTAAGTGTATTAACTTGTCAAGCAATCAGTCCTTTTGACACTATTGGACTTTCTTCCTTAAACAGATAAAGATAAAAAACCTATCAACACATGTTTCAAGCTTGTCACATTTTCAGAATGACAGCCGAATGCTGTTTGGCACCCTTGTTTTGCAGGGAGAAAGAATTTTAAAAATGAAACAACAACAAACTAAAAATAGCAGGAGAATAAATAATGTAACATCTGTTGTAAAGTGGAATAAAAGAGTTTATAAAAGAGAGAACATGGAAGTTTAGAAA
Organism: Pomatostomus ruficeps; assembly: GCA_013400735.1. Classification (NCBI taxonomy): domain Eukaryota; kingdom Metazoa; phylum Chordata; class Aves; order Passeriformes; family Timaliidae; genus Pomatostomus; species Pomatostomus ruficeps. The sequence goes on from VYZT01054932.1 coordinate 8,319, forward strand.
CAAATTCTATTTATTGACACTAAAACAGCAACCTAAAATGATTATTGCCTTAGTTACTGTTTCACTGGTTCTCTTTGATAACAATATTGCAATTTAATAAAATTGGTTAATTGCTAGATTGTGATCCTAAAATCATTGTCTCTCCTTCAGTATGCTGAGAAAATATTTTGTACAAAATGCAAATGAATATTATTGAAATCAGAATCCAATCTGCCAGCTGCCAGGGTAAAAGTGCTAGATTCAATTGAAATATTCTTCAAAAGTACTAAAACTTAATCCAAGTTTACAGATTTCTCTCTCTTCTAGAATAAGATAAATTTATTACTGCTAAATGTGTTGCCCTGGAGATATAACAGAGTAACTGAGAGCATGGAGAATGAGATNTTTAAATATATATATATTTTAAATATATATATATTTATTTTAAATATATATATATATATAAAGATAAAGAAGATAAACCCATTTTTGAAAGTGGAAAAAACATATATTGATTTAAATGGCATCAATTCCTTCTCATTGTGAACTGTTTCTTTGGGGAATCAAGGAGAAGAAATGATGGTGCATATCAGGAAAGGGTTTTTGTTTTTTCTCCTGTCCCACCTTGCTTCTCACCTTTACGTTAAGTAGGAAAGTACCTTAGAGTAGTGCACAGAACCATGGAATCATAGGATCATAGAATGGCTTGGCTTGGAGGGAGCCTTAAAGTTCATTTAGTTTTACCCCCTCGCCATGGGCAGGGTCATCTTTCACTAGACCAGGTTCTCAGAGTCCCATCCAACCTGGTCTTTAAGCACATCCAGGAATGAGGCATCCAAACTTGTCTAGGCAACCTGTTCCACTACTTCAACACCCCCACAGCAAAGAATTTCTTTCTAATAACTAATAGAAAGCAAAATCCTTTCGGTTTAGAGCTAGTCCCACTTGTTCTGTCACTACATGCCCTTGTAAAAAGTCTCTCTCCAGCTTTCTCATGGCCTCCCTACAGGTACTGGAAGGCCATTGTTAGGTCACCTTGGATTCTTCCCTTTTCCAGGTTGAACAATCCCAATTCTTTCACCCTTTACTTATAGGAGAGGTGTTCCATCCCTCTAATCATCTTGGCGGCCTTCCTCAACTGGTCCATGTCCATCCTGTGCTGTGGAGCCCAGGGCTGGATGCTGTGCTCCAGGTGGCGTCTCACCATGGCAGAGCAGAAGGGGAGAATCACCTGCCTATGCCTGCTGGCCACGCTGCTTTGGATGCAGCCCAGGACACAATTGGCTTTCTGGGCTGCAAATTTACCTTGCTGGGTCATGTCCTTTCATCCAGCAGCACCCCCAAGTCCTTCTGGGCAGGGCTGTTCTCGATCTGTTCATGCCTCAGCCTGTGCTGGTACCAAACATTGTCCCGATGCAGATGCAGCGCCTTGCTCTTGCTCCTGCTCCTGTCAAACCCCATGTGATTCCCAAGGGCCCACTTCTTGAGCCAGTCCAGGTCTCTCTGGATGGCATCCCATTCTTCAAGTGCGCCAACCACACAGCAAATTTGCTTCATCCTTTTCTTGACAGCAGGATTTTGTTCTGCACACTCATGACTCCAAACAGACATCATGGAAAACCAAAGAGGTTGCACTTGAACAAGATTTTGTCAGGATCCATTCAGCTGAATATTGTCAGACAGACTCAGAATCTATTAAATGGAAAATAATTGTGGGAACCAAAAGTATACAGTTTAACCTTGAGTTGCTAATGTCATACTTATAATAACCTTTTTAATATATATTGTGACAGAAAAACAAGATGATACATCTTGAGGCAAATTTTGCATATGTTTGAAATCAAAGTAAAGAAAAAGAAAAAAATGACGGAGAAATAATAATAATGGGAAATAAACAGTGCTGTCACAGCTTCTGCAGGAATCTTATGAAGGATTGTAACTACAATTTGTATTTCCAGTCAATAGCAAGCTTGAGAGTTTCTATTCTAGCTCTTACTTTTTAGTTGTGGATACGGTGTCTTTGAACCGTGATCAATGGTATTTCATTTTAAACAGATTAACAATCCAAAGGATGAATTAGGTTCAAAACTTTTTGACTATATATGTATACTCACTTGCTATAACTCCATTGTGAAAGGCCTCCTTAGGATTTTTTTCCTTGCAAATATTCCTGAAATTTGACATCAGCTACAGGAAACACAAGTGCAAAGCAGAGAGCCTGTATGCACCTCATTTTCCTTTCAAACAAAGCTAGCCTGGACATGGTTTGGGTGAAAGCACCAGCTGGTGAATCACTAATGGTGTCAGTCAATCATCAGTAATTCTGTCTTCTGAGATGGGGTGCTGAACGCCTTGGAACATCAGTGGGGCACATCTGCCCCACAGCTGAGGAACAGGCTTCTTGTGAATTATCGTGTTCCTGAAAAGTTTTCTAGATTGCATATTAATGTTTTTATGAATGTGTTCTCTGTTTACTTGTCTCTTTGCAGAGAAAAAATCCTTTAGGAAATGAAACACCTCTGTTACAAAAATAGGTTGTCATGATCAATACAAATCTTGCTTACATGTCCATGTAGCAACATAAGTGTTTGGCTAGATATGGATTTTAATTTTTCTCTAAGATATTTTTTTAGAAACAACTCGTACTGGGTTTGGAAGTGAGATCAAATTAATGGGTCATTTGTGTCTTCTAGTTTGGATTGAGTTACAGAAAGTGAAAACTTACTCATTAGTTTCAACAACTGAATAGGACTGGGTTAATTAGCATCAGCTCCTACTTCCTCAGCATAACTAAGAACTGTACCTGAAAATGTCTGGCATGGAAGTAGGAAATGGAGAAACTAATACTCAGAAGTTAATATTCAAATAATTGTATACAAATATATTGAAAAATGCAAATGTCACTGGATTTTAATTGAAAATATGGTAACCTGGTACAGGAATATACTTGTAAAGTGAAGTCCTTAAGATTGCCTCTCTTTACAAAGGAAGATGTTAAATATAAGTTGTAGAGTTTCCTTCACTCCTTGCGGAAGTTGGAATATGTACAAATGATTGTTAGGTTGCTCACTTTTCTACTGTGGGCATACAGCTGATAGAATCATCTGGTTTCGTTCTATCTTTTGAAGGCTGGGATAAGATCAAGGAACTCAAACTCTGAATAAGGCTATTCATTCTTCTCTAGGAAAGCCAAAATGGAAGAGAAAGCTGTTCAGGAAGAAGATTAGCCATTAAATGCTGCAAAGGCAGAGGTCCATGTGACTAACCTTTGTGCTGTAACCTTTTAGTACTGTAGACTGAAGATCAAGAACGTGTGATTCTCGGATCCTTGCTTAATTCAAGTTTGAGGCAAATGCTATTTCTCTTCCACGCTCCTTATTTCCTATCTCCTAAATCCAGTCGGAGACAGATACCATGATAATCAACATAAAGCCCCTTTCCGAGGGATTCAGACCACCCAAAGAAATAGGGATACTTCTGGGGACTGCAGTGCCAGTGGAGGCCAGAATAGGTGGGTAAATGAGAAATAAGTTGTTTAAAGCACAGGACCTTTCTACAACTGAAAGAAACTGCTGAGAGTGCCTCTCAAGAATGAAATTTAGTGTCTATGGCATGGAATTTATTCCTCTAAATTCCATTCATACATTACCAATTTACTCATTCACTAAAAATGCGGGGATAAAAAGCCAAACTGAAAATGCCTTTCTGAAATATCAACAGTGTATTACTTTGCAGAGGTCCAAGCATATTTACTTTTCTTGCATGCTACAAAAATGTCAGTTAATCCATTAGTGAGACTATATCCTGAGAAGAATGAAAGCTTTGGGAAATTGTTTTCTTTATTTCTTTTCTTAATTGATTTTTTCCCTGTGTGCTGTTTTATATTTTCATCACTATGCTGCGTGAAATGGTAAAAAAGGAACTTATCCTTATTACCTTTGATTTCTTCTTTTTTTTTTTCATAAAGCCACAATAATTTATAATGAATATTCATTTATTTGAAACTTTGATTAAAGTTTTATTTAATTTTAGTTTTAATTTAAATTGTTGAATTACATGCATGTATTTGAATAATTTTTGCAGTCATGCTCTAACAATGCAGAGATTATATGGACAGGTATTTTTAAAAGCAAATTTAAATGTTAATTAAAAGCTAGTTAGTAGTACTTCTAGAGAAATACCTTATACATTTCCTGCTTCTGAAGAACCCTTTGAAATATAGTTGATTAGTTGGTGGGCTAGAAATATGGGGAAACCTTGTTCTGGAACAAGCCCAAGACTTAATCCTATGATAGTATTCCAATTAATTTTGAAGGATTCTAATCACTCACCCATTTTTATATAGTGAAAAATAAACTTCAAGGTGTTATTGTAAAAAATTACCTCTTCTGATGGCTTTGATAATAAAAATATCTTAATAATATCTAAAACTCACTGTTTAGGCAATTCTCTCTTTGGAATGTCTTTAATAAAGCGGAGTGAAGGAGTAAAGCCAAGAGGTTAACGATCTGACCTGTGCAGACATCTGTATTTCACAGTGTCCCCTAGAAGTGGCAAGCTAATTATGTCAATAGCAATTTTCCTGAATTCACCCCTGGTTTTTAATCAAATTTTCCCCGTATTTCTAATTTTTTCCCTCTCTGTTCCCCTCCTTAGTATCCCTTAATTTAAATTTTGGTTCATGATTAAAGCAGCTTTGAGAACTTTTCTAATTTTTGTGTGCATATGCTCATAAAGCACTCTAGAACATAAACATCTAACAAACTGCAAGTAGTTAGTAACACTGACAAAGGATAGAGAGTGCAATGGGAGAAGGAAAACTCTCTCCAGTAGCCACCTTGCAAAGCAGTGACAGGGTTCATAGAAGGGATCTGGGCAGTTCTCTAGTGCAGTGAGTGGTAGATGATTTTTTACCTGTTTTTTCTCTATTGCTATCCACTTTTATCAGAACCTTGTTTAACCCTCCCTCTCTTCCCCTCTGGTCGTTATCATTAAATGAGTGCTGATAGATGAATTAGCTGGTAGTGATATGTATTTGTTACTTATTAAGTTTGTGTATAGACCTTTCACAGGTTAATATTTATTGCTACATAAATCAGTATTAATTACTTGCCTCTGCACAGTGTTCTGGTTCTGTCTAATAAACTGATATCTTATGGAGTGAGATACGGAGACAAAGGGAATGGAGGGGTCATTCTTAGACCCATGTTAGAGGCTTCCTGTGAGAGCCCCTCACTATTCAGCCTTGCAGGTGCAAGGCTGGGAGAAGTGGGATATAAGGACATGAGCATTTATTCTCTAATAAAGGAGAGCTAACTGCAGAGACTCTGAAAACCCTGCCTCAACAATGCAGGGAAAGGTTACAAAGCTGTAAGCAACAGGCCCATAGTACTGCCAAGGCTACAGCTACAGTACCTGAGGCACCACAAAACATTTGTTATTGTTTCTGATGCAAATCCACTGTATCGTGTTTTCTATGCTTGTGTGAGGTTATTTCACTTTAAAGGTCATTCTTCATACCTTTTGTTTGTTATTTTTGCCCAAGAGCTGTAGATTTTGTGAAGTTTTGCCCAGAGTTTTCATTATTGCTATTGTAACTTAAGAAAGTTAATTTATGCTGTTTTGCCTAGTCTGTGTAATGACCCTTTTTACTCATATTTACATGTATGGAGTGGTCTGAAATAGAATAATTTTCCTACATCCAGATATAATCCGCAAGTTCAGATGCCTACTTCATGAATTTTATTCAATTAGAACTAAAAGAAAGCCACTAAAACCAGCAACAAAAAAATATACCTTTTTTCTCTTTCCTCAGAATAATTTCAAGTTAAGAAATTAGTTCTACAGCATCTCACCTACAGATGTTCTTTGACCTTTATTTGCAAGAAGGAAAGTCGGGGGCACGGTCAGGTGCATTCACTCAACATTTAGAGCCTGGCTGTGTAAACATAGTAGAGGAGTATTCCGAATTCTCTCCTGGCCTGATGCTGATGTCACCCACGTCCAGTGCTTAAGGACAATGTGCAGTCTAGACTAGACATGAAGGATTTTGGTCACTGGACCCTTCACCTATGAAAAATATAGATCCTTATTCTGAGTAACCCCTTGAAGATGTCGCTTCCTATCATTCCAGTGTTGCTGAACCTCCTGACCCCGACACTGGGGATTAGTAGATTAAAGGAAAGGTTTTACACTGCTCTGGTGTTTTGGCCACCTGAATTGCAAAAGGCATTTCTGCTGGTGTGTACGATGCTGCTGGTTAAATTCTCCAACTGATTTTTAGTCCCTGAATTATTTTTTTACTTTCAAAACAGTATCTAGAGCAGCAATGAATTTCCAAATTTATAGCATTGAGTTGCATAGGAAATGTGGCAGTATAATCACGTTGTAATTTATAGCTTTCTTCTACTTTTGGTGTTTTCAGTAAGCGTGATTTATGGAACCTTATTTCTGTATTTTTAGTGTTTTTCTGTTTGCTCAGTGCCACTTCTACTTGATGAGATAAAGATATAAATATCTAGTTTTCTACAAATTATTTCTAAACTCCCAGAATGAGTAAGATGATTCTCTCTAGCAGGAAAACTTTGCAACCAGATACAAGCCCATGCTGCCATTACTTTCTTCACATTGGGCTCTGGAGAAACTAAGCAAGACTTTGAACTACCTCCCTTAACATCTCTGGAATTAGATTGCAGCATTCTTATACCTTTTTCCTGTGGACCAATAGTAGTGTTCCCTTTGTCTTGCAAGTATAGTACCAACAACTGGGGTGTTTTTTACTTTAAACTATTTTGGACAAGTAGGAAGACTTTAGTGAAAATCCCAAATTTAATTTGTATGTTTTGATCAATAGAATTCTCAGAAAATTTACCTGGTTCCCTAATGATACTGATTCATTGCAGAACAATTAATAGATAACATTTTCCTGGGAAGAAGGAGGTTTGGGACTTGCATTAATTATTGAGCACTGGCCCATTGGTCTGATGAGAGTCTCTTTCTGAAGTAAGATTTGGGGTTTTTATGTTTAGCTAGCACTTTGGGGAAAAGGGCTGGGAAGTGGTATTGGTTTTGTTCCATGGCAGAATAAAATTTTTGCTTTAGAAATGCCAAAGGTGGTTCTCTGATACTTAGTCTCTTTATTTCCTGTAAAAGAGGACTAGAAATAGAACAAAGCAAGCAGACACAAAAATGTCTAGATTTGGGTAACTATCTTCAGTTCTGTCATGATTTTGGTGTATTTCTTCTCTTATCTGCACTGTTTAAGTCCTTTGGGGTTCAGTTTAGTGAATTTTTTTATAACAATCCCTTCCTGTGCCTGAGTTCTTTCATTGAGACAATACTTAGTCCAAATTATTTTTTTTCTTCCTCGAAGGTAATCAAAACCCTGGCAATTTCACTGTGTATTTATATATGTACTCCTTTACTTAAAAGTTCCAGATGCTTTGAATCTTCATTTCTTCAGCCAAAATCTAGATTTTTCTCCAGAAGTCCATCTTATGGCAGTGTTCACTTCAAGCCTTTCTGGTTCCCCGAGCAGCTTCTTCCTTGATTCTTTGTGTATCTTAGATAAATCAGCAGGTCTAAACTCAGGTGCTCCTGCTCTAAGCTCTGCCAGTCATTCAGGAGGCCTGTGGGAGATTTATTATAAGAAATAATAGCCCATGTCTACTTCACACATCTGCTTTTCCGTTAAGGTTATTCTACTTGTTTATTCTACAACAAATCTGATCCTTCCACAGTTTTATAGCATTTTTCCTCTGGATTTTTCGTGAGATCATTCGCAGCTGAGAAATCCACTACAAGATGATTTGTTTTCCTTTGAATATGATAACTTAATTACTTTCTCACCTGCAACCTCCCTCTCATCCTTTTCCACCCTCAAAATATTGGTTTTTCACAGAACTTGCTCAAGACAATGTCAGTGAGCCTTACATTGAAATTCTTAGGATTTTTTTATTCAGAAAGAATGAGTTTGGGATATATTGTGTGATTCTTTATGATGGCAAATAGTTCAATATATAACTGTCCCCTCTGGAAATGACATTTCCTGGACACTGTTCATTATTTTATGAACCATTTTTAATATAATTCCTGTCAATTTTACAGAAGAATATTCTTTCAACAGACTTTCTTTTCTACTGCATTATTTCAGATTAGCGTTGCTTCTCTGAGACAACTGCATGCAGAAATTCTTGCTGTTTACAGAGAATTCATTTCACTGGAATAGGCACAAGGGAGTCTGCTTTTTCTCCCCATTAAAATTAACTCCAGATTATTCTTTAATTTCAGGGATTGAGAGGTGTGCATATAAACTACAAAGGTGCAAAATGATTACTCTTAATTATAAAGTTCTCACACCTTAATATTGAGATACAATAATTATAGGGGAAAATCAATACAGTAAAACTCACCACAAACTGTCATGAAATTGTCATGGGAGTCATAGGGGATTGTGAAAGTGACAGTGAAAAGCCCAGAAATTATGGGCTAGCATACATGAAAATCAGCTTTGAGCCCCTTTGAGTAACAGCTTCAGGGTAGTATAGCACTTGTATAAAATGGAAAAGGTTTCTTATTCAGACAGTATAATAGCAACATGTGGTATCTGAACAGAGTGGTTTTGACATTGTCATTTGGGTATCTCACCTGTGAAAATGAAAATCATATGCAAATCTGAGCATGCTGCATCACGCTCTGTGGAGTCCAAGTGCTGCATTAGGCAGATGGTGCTGAGGAAGGATGGCCATTGTCCCTTTTGCCTTCACTTTGAACCCAGGCGTGGGTCTGGTTCTGTTCTGAGGATACATAATTTTGTTCAGCTGAGAAACCTTGGCATGGAATGCCCCACTGTCACCAGAGGAGAATTAGTATGTTTATGACTCCTGCCTCACTGAAGTCTCTCCACAGGGCATAGCTTGGTCTCTGTTTCTTCCATGGTCACTTCAAGGGCTGCAAGTGGAATTTCTCCTCCTTCATTCTTCTTGGGAATAGTGGTTAAAAGCTCCCTTTGCTTAGCATGTGGACAGTAAATACCTTCTGGCCTTGCATGGTGGAAGCAAGTGGAGGGACCATAAAGATCTTCTGCTCTCTTTGCACTAATATCACTTTGCATTTCTGTGTTGAAAATATTTTCTTTATGTACTTACTGATAACATTCTTTTATATAGAATATATAGAATCCACACAATTTTTTTTAACATGGCCACATTCAAAGGGGAAACAAATTTCCATGAAATCTACTAATTTCAAAACTCTGGCAATTTTACTGTGTATTCCTACATGTGCTCCTTTACTGAGAAAAGTTTCAGATACTTTGTCTCCAGACCATATCCACTTCATTTCAAGTGATAAGGTGAAACTTTCCCAGTGGCAGGTAGATAGTTCTTGAACTCCACATCACTGCACTATAAAGAAATTCAGTTTCTTGCTTCCAGTATAGATGGAATCAAGATATTTTCCAAGCCCCTGAGCTACCACTCCGTAATTAACACAGTCTCATAAGAAGAAAGGAGCATTAGATTTCAAAGAGCCATGAACATGATCTTTCAAAGCCATTTCAAAATGTCTAGCTAGTGTTCCTCCTCTCAGTTGTGCAAGAATAATGTCTGGTAAATCTTTTTCCCTGTATTCCTCCCCTGGCTCTGTAAGCAGCATGTGTAACATATGGCTGCTCATATATTGCAGTATCAGCAGCAGTGCATACATTAAGTGCAAATATTCAAAGGGTCATCCACTGCAATAGCATTGTAAACAGGTTCATCAGGCATGTCATGTAGGAAAGGCAAGCGTAAGATACTAAACCCACAATTTATTATGAAATAGTGAAAATTTATTATGTCTGCAAACTGAGCACCAGCTGTGAGTAGGTGACATTCCCTATTTCATTCCTATTTCAGACAAGTGATAAAGGAAGGTATGGACAGGATCACATTAATAAATATTTGTTGATGATGTGACTCTTGTCTTTGAAAATATTTCTGTTCAGGAAAAGTGTTGCCTGCAAACCTTTCTCTAGGCTGAACACTTGAAAGCAAGTCCTGGTCCCAGGCTCTTAAATCATTGGGCTGTATGATTTGAGCTTTTGAGCACCCTATGTATTAGTTTGATGTATAGCAATTCCATTTCTAAATTCCAGGTAAATTTTAAATCAATAGAACAGTTGGGAAAAAACCCAAACAGCAAATCAAATAAAGCTGGGTTGCACAAATGGTCTTTCTGCCTGGAAGATGAACTCAAAAATTCCATGTATTTTATTGGAGAAACTGCAAAATATGTTTCCCTTGCAAATGGGAACCTGTGCACTCTGCTCTGCAGTGGGCACTCACAGAACACACTGAAGAGCAGCTGAACACCCTCATGAGGGGTATGGGGTTCAGTTCTGTCAGAAAATCAAGCACCCGACAAGTAACTTCTGGATGACACTGCACGTTGTCACAACATGCTGGTGACTCACGTGTTACAGTGACTCTTGATTGTTAATGTCTTCTTTTTTCTGTTTTGACGTTGTTTTTTTTTTTTTTCCAGTGCCATGTGCTGTTTTACTTGCAGCACTTGGATGCCTATAAAGCTGGCACATAAATATTTGACAGCTGCAATATAGCTTTTTTAGTTACATCTGTACTGTGTACTGGCAGTCACTGCACAATCAATAACTCAAATAAAGCCCATCAAATAGAATGTAATAGTTTTTTACAGAAAAATAAAATTTTGTCAATAGCAACAAAGCTTAAGGGTGGGAAAAGAAATATTTCATTTCCACCTTGGTTCAACTGATATATGTGAATTTGTAATTACAGGTAAATATCAAGAAATAAAAGCAAAGATATTTTTAGACTAATTAGTATTTCCTTCTGAGGAAAAGATGCAACTATTTACTTCTGCTAGTGGAGCTTAATTTTGAAGAATTTAAAAGTCATCTCTGCTGAAAGTTTTTCTCCTTTCCCACGGTTCACTCTTTGCAATTGCACTGACTGTTTATTTGAAAGGTGTTCTGTGATGATAAATAAACAGTAATAGCAGTGCTACTATTTTAACAAAGTCCTTCTCAGTCGTATATTTTAGAGTTTAGGTAGGTGCAAATGATACTGAGATTAGAAAAGCAATAGGAACATGCACAAAGGTTTCTAATGGAGGAACAAATGATTTTTTTCCCTCACTAGGATGCCAGAAGCGCATTTCACCAGAAGGTTCACTACTGCTTTTGTTTTTCACTTTATTTGTCTCTGAACAGTCTGGCTCTTTTGGTCTGCTTTCTTCTAGAAATAGGTGATTTTACTGGTCATGCAGAAAGCTGCAGTCATTATTCCAGTATTGACCTGATGCACTAATGGCAATGAAAGCTGGGTTTGAGATCGTTAAACACCAAGTCTCTTAAGTGGCTTATGATCTGTGTTTATCAATAAGACTGGGGGATGATTTAGCAACCAGATGCCCAAATTTTGCCTAGATATCTTCATGCTGAACTGCATTGCAGATTAACTCCTCCTGTAGCTATAAATATTGCATACAGTAAAGCATTTTCACTGTCAGACTAAATATTATTGTAAATACAAAGTGAAAGGTTTATTTCTTAGCTGCTGAATTCAGAACTTTTGTACTTACTGGAAATTATTCCTGTCAGTTGAGGTCAAGTGGGAGCTATGGAAGCTCACCCCTTGAGCTGAGTCCATAGGGCTGGGTACTTCAAATACTCTTTTGTACGCCAAAATTGTAGCTGTTACTCAATTTTATGAATATATTTCCTTGGAGCAAAATGAGTTGGTCAATTAAATCAATTATAAAGGTTACAGTGGGTTACAGTGATAGGCCTTCTGTTCATCAGTCCATACTTGTACTTTATAATGCAATAGTTTTACCTTTCACTGTATTACTGTAAATTCATTGAAATATGAATTCATTTTTAGAGAAGAGTGGGAGGAAGTATCAGTATAATCAGCCTTATTTCTGACTTGCTTAGATCTAGATAAATCTTCACCTCTTTTTAGTGACCCAGTCAACCATACTGAGATTTTTCAAGAGGAATTTTAGTATTTGGAAGTGCATGCATTACAAAAATCATCTCGGTCTCTATCAGATTCAAAGGACACTAGCTGATGAATGATTTTGAGCTCTAATTAAATTCACTTGCATCTAAATGTGTTGTGACATAAAAGTAAATGTTTTCATATGCTACTTTAATCATTCAATTAATCAGTAATCTTAACTGCTAATGTGGTCATGTTCTCCATCATGGTAATTTACATGAACCTGGAATGAGATTTCCCTTGTTAAGTCACCTGTGTACGAACTGTGGAATCAAATCTAAGTGTAGTAAATCCTTTCACCCAGAAGAATTGTGGACTTCTCTACAATCAATAGAGTAACTTTGTGAGTCACTTGCTTAATTAATGCAGCTTCTTTGATTGCTAAAGATTTTTTCTTTTGTAGGATTTTTTTCTTCCTCTTTAATTCTTAAATAATTTAATATTTAGAATGGTTGTTGGCTTTGCTCAGTTGCAAGAGAAGTCAGGTGTTCTCTTCATGAAACCTTCTGGACTTTGATTGAAAAGAGCTGTTAAATGAACTGGGGAAACACAATGACGACATTTATAGCAGACACAGTATTAAAGCAAAAACCCTTTTGTCGTTTTGTGTTAGATATGACAGAAGAATTCATGAAGGGAGTGCAGAGTGTAAATGTAACACAGTGTCATTACAAACAGATAAATTGGTGCATTAATTAGGAGGAAGAGTATTGCATAAAGACTTTTTCTTTAGTTATCTCAATTCCAAAACGCTGTCATGGGATGTTTAGAGAATAAGATTCTCTGTATTAGATGGCATAAGATCTAACTTCCTCTGTTTCTCCAGTTATCATTTTTGGGTATCAAGTCATTGAAACAGAGCAACAATATCTAAGCCTATGATTGAAGGTATAGTTAGCATGGTTCTAGTTTGTCTTATTTGATTGTCTCTGGCTTTATGCTGTGTTTCTGGCAGAGATTTCTGGAAACCACGTGAGTCTTCTCCAAAACCACATGAGTCCTATCCTCTCCAGTATGTTCTACTTCTGAAATGAAGACAGGCATGCAAGCTCCTAATATTCTTCCTTCAAACTTCCATGTGAAAAAGTAACTTCATCTTCACAGAAAATGAGCTTAAAGTAAAAGAATCACAATTGAGAGAAATCTGCTTTTAAATTGTGCTGACTAGCCAGGAACGTCTCTCATCCATCTCTGCTGACTTGCTGCTAAAGGGGAACATCATGAATGTTGGATACTTTTGTGTCTAGGCTTCTTGTCCCATCTTAACAGAAGCACTTTTAAATCATCCTTTGCACAGCTCTGCAGGCTTGGATGTACAATCAAGTATTTTTATCCAAAGCTAGTATACAAATATTCAATTTGAATTTTTTAATTTATTTTGCACAGATTTACAGTACTTAACTTCTGAGCTGAAACCCAGGGTCAAACAGTTAAGAAAACATCCAGTCTGCCCATTCTCTGGACTCTCTGGCAGTCACACTCCCAACTCAGACTTTCCCTGCGGGGACCGAGGCCCCTCACTCTGGGTGGCTCCAGTGACCCGGCAGGTGCCCACTTGGCTCCCTGCACACCCCACACTCACACAGCCAGGCCAGGATTCCTTCCCGATCCACCCCAGCTTTCCCAAAGCAGAGCCTCGGATGACTCTTCCCATAAAGCCATTGATTCAGGGCACAGCAGCACAGAAACAGCCTGAGCTGGTGCCTCTGGGGAGGACCCTCAGCAGAGGAACCCCTGGGCCTTTTTACCCTCATAGCCTCTCCTCACACGAGTCTCTCTCTTTCTCCTGAGTCCCCTGCTCCTGCTGTGTCTCTCAGAGTCCATCCCCTGGCTGGCACCACCCATTTTGTGTCCTTTGCTAACCAAAGTGTTGGCAGTTCATTGTCTCAGGCTCCCACCCAGAGCTCACTCTGCTTCTCAATGCACAGCTGCCAAACTGAGCTACCTGCACCGGATTTATTTCTCAATAGTCCAAATCTGTTCTACTTACATGGATTTTCAGCAGCTCTACTCTGTTGTTCCAAGTACCCCAAAGGCTCAGGGTTACGTCTTTCTCAATAGATCAGGTATTTAACTTGAATTTATTTTCTTATCTAGAAATAAAGTAAAAAAGAAACATCTACCAGAAATGTAATATTGTCTCCTGATCAACCAACCTGAATAAAATAGCTTAATATGCAGTGCAATTTGCTGAAAGAATAACATGGAATTCAACAACTTCTATATTGTTATGGAAGTGTTGTGATCTACACACAAACACATATCAGAATATACAGACCAATAGGTTTGTATCAATTATTGCAACTTTCCTACTGTAAGTTCAATAAGCAAATGTGTTGTCTTCCACTCCATAGATTTCTAGTAAACTATTCTAAAGAAAATGTCATTTATCTTACTTTAGATTTTAAAATCCAGCTAGCTATCATTGAAGATCATGAAATTAAAAGCTGGGTTTGTTATTTGTGTCATAACAAAGCCTGAATGATAGAAATTTCACCCTCTGTACTTGTCTTTTGAAATATTTTATAGTGTTTTATTTGCATGAATAATAGCAAGTGATATTAAAGATTTGAAGAGATAAAAATAAATTACAGAACTAAATAAACTTTTAACCAGACTATTTTAAGGTATGGGTTTGTTTGATATTTTTTAATTTGCTTTATGTAATAGGTAAATGTTAATCACTTTAAAAATGTTACTGACGACTTTGATGATACGTGTAATTATTGGGCATAATGTTTCTTGATCCTTTTTGGTATGACAAGAAATTTTTCAACAAATTATTTGAATATGTTCATTAGTGTACCAGCTTGGGGTTCTAGGTGCATCTTTCATAATTTTATTTGAACTTCAAGTTCAAGAAGATCAGCAAATATAATTCTGATTGTATTTTCCTGATGCTTTACTGTTGTACTCAAAAAGTTCAGTAAAATTAGGCTTACAAACCTTATCAGATATCTGCTGATATTAAGAGAAGAGTTGGCTCTTATTCTAGCTGGTGCTGGATTGGTATTTATTATTAACTTGGTTTATTCTGTGAATGCTAAAGTAATCACAAGTATTGATGTAAATGACAATAGAGTTTGGCCACCTTACATTTTTCATAAAGTCATGGTATGCTTGGTAAGCTCCAGTTTATTCCTGTTCATAATGATCTTCAGCCACTACTGCATATCCTCTCTACCTTTTCTGTCCTTTCGGTGTTCCATACTCTGCTTCGTATAATTCTCAACAATTAGAATTCAACAGGAAAACAAAACCCCACAGCAGCCTTTGCATCATATAATTGTGTTTTAAACAATAAGAAATAGAGAGTAAATTAATTTGAACACTACAAATATATTTGGTATGAATGATCTGCAGGTCTTGCACTGTCACACTGTCATTATGCACTGCAAACATATGGTTTTAATTCTTTTGGCAGTGTGGGGATTTAGTTTTGTGTTGACAGGGGGAGCAGCATGTTAGTGCATGAATGGTAATGATACCTATTCCCCAGTTAGGCAAATAAAAATGACAGGCTAAGTCAAGCACTGCACTAACCAGAATGCATTTTAAAAACACATTATTTGGTAAATGGGAAAAGACTGTTTTAACATAACAATAATTTATTGCCTGACTTTAATTAAATTTGAGGAAAATGGGGGTAACTGCAAGAAAGTCTTGAGAGCAAATTGATCATCTAATAAACCTCCATTGTCTTTAAAATACTGACAGCAGTATAAGATATAGTATTTTACCCCTTGGGTAATTAAAGAGTAACATAGCTGAAGTTGTTGGGATTTCACAGATGTAGAACTCTTGTGACAGTTCAGACTGAAAAACAGATTTATTTTTCCTCTATTTTAGTGTATGAATTCTGTCCCTCCCTTCCCAATCATTAATAATATATCCCTGTATGGGGATTAGGTCTATCAACCTGAGTTTCCCATAAAAAATAATTCATTTCTTTCTTTCTCTTTAAATTTATGAATATTTATCAAGGGATCATGAGTTAGTTAATAGTATTTCCCCTTAATACATACACATGAATTCACTTGCATATAAGTCTGAAAAATGAGAGGTATCTGTCTTGGGACTAGACTGCTCCTAAGCTCCTGCTGGTGAGCTGTAAGGTAAACATTCCTTAACAAGCAATAGGCAAAAAATAGTCTTTCCTCCCTCAATGTGAAATGTAGACAGATTCTGCCCATAAAACTTTTTTTCCACTTCAAGATAAGGAAACACAGGCAAAAAAAACTGTATGAGAAGTTCATATATTATCTGGAAAGGTCTTCCTGATAACTGAAAAAGACTGCAAAGAGCCAGAGTTGTTGATATAGGATGAAGATGAAGGTCTGAGGCACAAAACCTTCAAAAACATTTCAGCAAGGCATGCAAATGAGCTGTTAGACTGCCAATAGGTTCAGCTATCAGATTTGCCAAAGATTTGAAATGAAATTAGAACACCACATTTTGTTAATTGATGTCCATGTCAATATGCTATTCTTGAATGTATGATATATATGATAGCAGCAGCTTAAACACACTGAAAAATTATAAAAGAGCATTAAATAGAACAGAATGGTCAATATCTAATGTGCCTGTTTCTTATGGGAGAAGTATGGTGGGGCTCTGAAAGACAAATGTCTGATTTTGGAGGAAATATTTTTCCTCGAAAACAAACAAACAAACAAAAAAACCCAACCCAAACCAAAAAACATCAATTACGCAGCCCCCAAAGGACAAATAATTCCATGTAGTCCAGAATGTCCCTAATTCCACATAGCCTGGCATGTCCCTCAACTGTACTTTTAAGGATTTCCTCACAAAATTATATAAAACAAATTAGTTTGAGTGTTGATATAGGTCAGCATTATCTTATGGAGACCATAGAGATTTTTGGGTTTTTTATGATGTAGCTGTGTCTATTCAGACTGCAGGGAAGTGTGAGTGGCAGCATAATGTAATGTAAGAAATTTCTCCAAAATTTCAATGTTTGTTACCAGTCTTTGGTAAGTGGTTGTTTTAATGTGTTGTCATCTATCTCAGAGGCATCTGTCATAAAGTAATCCTTGAGGAGACAATGAGGCAAACGGTACAAAGCCATGAAGAACTATTCTTATGAAGATGATCTGTGGGCTATTAGACTTCATTTAATTTCAGAATAATAGTCTGAAACCAGAATTAGAGTCTTCTTTGCAGGCAGTTGGGACTTTGCTTTTAAAGGTCTGTCCAGCTTGTGCCTTCTTGTGATGCTAAAGGAAGTATTATGTGAAATGGTGTAGAATTTAGACTGCAATTCATATTTTACTTTTGTGTTCTTCTGCAGATAGTAACTTCATCCTTGCAAATGCTCAGGTGGCTAAGGGATTCCCCATTGTTTACTGCTCTGATGGCTTCTGTGAGCTTGCTGGATTTGCACGGACCGAAGTCATGCAGAAGAGCTGCAGCTGTAAATTTTTACTTGGTGCTGAAACAAATGAGCAGATGATTCTTCAAATCGAGAAATCGTTGGAGGAAAAGACAGAATTTAAGGGAGAAATCATGTTCTATAAGAAGAATGGTAAGTCTTTCTTTCCTGTTCTGTTGGTCCTAGAGAATGAAAGTTAGCATAAATGCATGTAATATATAATGTTCATTTCTGTGTAATGATTTAGTTTGTCTATCATCAAACCTACAAGAATAGATTTGAATAACAGTTGGGTACAGACTGACACGATGTTTATATTAGTGATATTTGTTTTATATAAGTATGTTACAAGGCTGCATAGAAGAAATTCAGAGTCCTAGGATGCATTGTAAGACTGTTATTTGCACTCAGTAGGACACTGCTTTTTCTGCTTTTTCTTATATTGAAGTTTTTAGCCCTTATTGCTGAAGCTGTAATGAAAATATTCACATTCACGACAAGGTAGACAGGCTACGTAAAATTTTCAATCCCATCAGTAAAATGCTCAGATGTCTGAATGAGCCAAATTATTTCTTCTCAACAGCCACTATACATAAACACAATAATAATGATTTTCAGAAAGTGGGAAAGTAAAATTTATGTTCAAGTACATATTGTCATATAAAGAAACTTTCCAGGCATTACACAACCCCATAGACTACAGGAAATTTCAAGTTGCACCACCAAAGTTTTGACTCCTGTGGCAAGGAGTTTATAAGGACAATTTCATAGTCAGGATGCGTGAGCCACAGAAGACAGCAGCTCATGATTCACACTTCCCAGCCTCTTTCATTTATACTCAGCTCCTTCAGTGTGCTTATCCCGTATATTCCTATTGCCACACTATGTGATCTTCAAACAGGTGACACTAAATCTGAGACACTGACAGGATTTCAACCAGTGTTACAGAAGCCTAGTTATCCATGGGCTCGATGGATCTGTGGGTGTTGAGTATCACTTTCACTTTTATTGTATGGCTGAAGTTTATGGGCATATGTCTAGACCACGTTTTTCTCATAGATTCTGCTTCTCTCATTATTAATGATTTTTTTTTCCCTTCAGATTTTATTATTATTATTATTATTATTATTATTATTATTATTATTATTATTATTATTATT
>VYZT01054936.1:0-32530 GCA_013400735.1 Pomatostomus ruficeps
ACGATTTCACCACAGTTGCTGGCCCAGCAGCAAGACATCTCCTATTTCTTCTGGCTGACAGGTGCTGTGCCATTTATCAGCTACAAAGTAACATCAAGTTCCCCTCCCTGCAAAGATTTCTACAGTCTGGCCCTGGTGTCCCCCTCCACTCCACCCTCCATTCCCCTTAGCAGGTGCTATGGCTGCAGACTGTGGGTCTAGGGAATCATCGTGGAACAGGTTTTGAGCATGCCAACTACATTCCATCCAGGGAGCAGCAACTGTATTTTACCCTCTAATTTCCATACCATTAGGACTTCCATTAGGATGTGAATATAACTTCTCAAGTTTCCTCTGATTTTACCCCCAGCTATCTTTCCACACTTTCCAAATGCTTATAAGGACCAGGTTACTTGCACGGTGTTTGTATGGTCAGGACCATGAGCTGCCTCCTTTACCAGCAGTAGTAGTGTTACTAAAGTACAAGTTTGGCCCTTGGTTTATTTTGTCATAAGTAAACCAAGGGCCAAACCTTATCTTACAGAGCATCAGCAACAGAAAGCATTTTTAAAGACAGAAAAAGCAGAAGTGTTGGCAAAAGAATGATGAAAAAGTAAAAGCATAAAATTTAATTGTTGCCTTTTGTGTGATGTTTATTTGCAAGTTTGCAAATCTGGTTTTACTGAGTTTCCAGCTGGGTCCATGCTGGACTGCTGAACCATTTGACATCATGTCTGCTAACATGCTTTCACCCTGAGGTGGAGTGAGCATGTCATGCTGGAGTGGTAATTTGCTGCTGGGAATTTAACTGAGACACATATTTGCACTTTGAATATCAGAACTGTCCATCTGTTCCCTTTCCTCACATCTACCTAGCCTTTACTGCTGGCTGAGGCCAACAACTGCTGTCCTGCAGAGCAGCACTCTTATTTAGGTTCTCCTTCCAAAAGTGAGCCTTAAATATTCTCTGCTATTTGAGAAACTGTCTAGGACTAAGGCGTTTTAGAGAGATACTAAGAAGGAAGCACAGCAGGACTCGAGGCCTGACTCAAAGGCAATCTGAAGAAATGCTGGGAGAAGAATTTTGCTTCCCACTGCAGCTTGCCTCAATTTGTAGGTTCATCTTTCCCCTTCACAGAGAGTGGGAGAAATAATCTCTCTTGCTCTCTTTTCAAGAAGGTTTTGTGGAACCCTCTGGGGATGCCCTCTGGTTCTCCAAGTACAGGCCTCTTTTATCCTGTTCTTCCCACAGGCAAGACCATCTGGACGCTGAACTCCATTCACCTTTCAAGTGGGATCCTGGCTGCACCAGCTGCAACTCTTCCAGATGTAGATGGAGATGGGATTAGGGATATTGTTGTTCTGGCTCTCAAAGAGACACAGGTACAGCATATCCCTGCTCAAGCTTTGGAAGGACCTTGACTATTTGTATAGAGATGAAACAGCCTGATATGGAAGGACTGTAACTGGAGCTGCAAGAGCCCCTAATTTTCATTCCCTTGGATTTTGCTGAGAAGCACCCTTTTTCTTCCAATAGGTCAGAACAGTGAGATCAAACAATAATGACACTACCTGCATTCTTGACAGCTGGGAATGAACAGAAGGGTCATTATTTGCACCTGACTGAGACTTGAGAATTACCTGTTTCTGTTCAGTGAATGTGTGGTTTGAAGTGAGTGTTCAGCAGCAGTGTAGGGATGGATCTCTGGAGAAAGGAGCATTTAGCTTATCCAAAAGAAATAAATACTTGTGTGATTAATTCAGATGCAGATTTCCTTTATGCTCATCTCTCCCCACAATCCTAACATTGACGTTGTTAGAGGAGCTCAGGTTTTTTAAGTCCCTTTCATATCTGATGCATTTGTGTCAAGAGAAAAACGTGACTGTAAGATGTCCAGGAAGCCAGACTGAACAAAGAGAAAGCAAACACTATCTCAACCTTGCTGAGGGGCAAAAGATCGATGGAGCTTCATGCTGTGGGGTTGGGGGAAGATTCTGAGTGCAGAGGTGCATGGAAGCACTGATAAAAATCTCTGCCTCTCTCTCCTTGCAGCCTGATGTGTTTTTCATCTTGGTATCAGGAAAGACTGGAACTGCTTTGGGTGGGCCTGTGAAGTACAGCACCAAAGGAGAAGGGAAAGTGATTGGCCCCCAAGTCCACATCACCAGCCGAGGAGCCATCTACATCCTGTTTGGTTTTGGTAAGATGCACCTTGCCTCTGCAGCACTGCACCTTCCTGAGAAAACATTTGTTTTACCTAAAATGGTCCAGAGCGTCCCTGGGATATTTCTGCCATGCCTTCTGCTGTAAAAGCTAGGAGGGCAAAAGCACAAGTCTCACTGCCATGGTGTGGAAAAATACAGGAACACCAGTACCTGCTCGTCCCAAATACCTTGGAGTTTCCCAAAGGCATATCATGCCAGGGAAATTCCAGCTCTGGGCATTTCATTGCCTTTTACCACAGTGCTGCAGTGGTCCCAATCACCCTCTGTTCTACTAGGTTATCTTTTGCAGTCAGGACTCTTCATCTTTACTCTTCCTGGCAGGTAATGTTCAAGCAGTTGCCCTGAGGGATATTTTTACCCAAGCCCGAAACCGGGACAACTTTCCTGCAATGCTGCAGCAGGAGGAGCCAGAGTGGGAAAAGCGCAGATCTATCAACCTGTCAGAGCTCATTGACATTTACAGGTAGAAGATGGACTTGTCATCTTGCTCTTTCTGGGAGGAAGGGAAGAGTAGGCACTTATCAGTGCTCCTAGAGGTGGTCTCGTCTACTTCAATACTGTCTTTCTGTTCATGGTCCATTGGGGAATACTGTGGGGAACCCATAATTTCCTCCTTGTCCTGTGGTTGTTCTAGCAAAAGAAGTGCAGAGTATAATGAAAGGGAGTCCTTAGCTTCTCCTGCTCCTTGTTCCTTTCTTCAGCCCTGTATGCATAGCTGAAGGGAAAAAAGGAGGTGTTCCCAGCTAATGGAGTCTCTTTGGGAAGCTCAGTCAGTGTGGGCCTGGATTTCTCAGCTCATTCTTCTTTACTGCCAAATTGTGGGGCAGGCCTCAATAGGAATAAAGGGAAGGAGCAAATGTGAACTTGCAAACTTCATGCTTTTTATAGTAACTCATGATGTTCAGAAGACCCCACATTTGAATTTAGCTTACTTAACTGAGGAACCTCCATCGCTGTGGAAAAGATGGACTTCCCAAGTATAGTTCAAATCTTTGGTAGGAATTGCCATGTGGACAGCCAGCTAGTGCTGAGATGTGCAAATACAAGCCTTGACCTCCTCTCTGTTTTCCATTTGTCCCAGTGGGGGTGTTGACTTCCTGCAGACAGTGAAGATACCTGACACAAACTGCAGCAACCTGCTCATCACAACCAAAGAGAGCTTGATTTTGCTGAGGGGACGGGACCTAGAGCCCCACTGGACCCTGGAGCTGCAGAATATCAGCAGGTTACTTACTGGGAACATTTTTCTGTCCTGTTTCTTCCTGTACCATTTCCTGACTTTCAGTTGTAAGGACATGTGTTCCTTAGAAAGCAATTTACAGTAATTCTCCAAGTCTGCAGGGGAATCTAAGAACTGGAGGTGTGTGTTGTTGAGCCAAGTGAGGAGGGCAGGGGGAGCAAGGAACAAAAGACTGGAAACTTGAGCTGTGTGCTTGTGAGTGATCACAAATAAGGGGCTTGATTCAAGTACCCAACACTGAAGTCATGGGAATGATGTGGCGTTGGAATTCAGTGGATTACTGATATGTGATTCATCCCATCTGCTGTCCAGGGCTTCAGTGGAGAGGATCAGTTACATTAGTGACGTTAAGAATTCAGAGAAGATGCGTGAGTATGGCCCAGAGATCTTAATGTTCCTGGAAAGCTGGAAATGACCATTCTGATGACAGTCAGCACACTATCTATACTAAATGTAAACCTTAAAATAAAACTGCTCATCCTCTAATTTCACACATGGAAACTAAGTAATTTTCCGGATCTTGCGGGTTGGTAATAACCAGCAATTTCATCTTGCCCAGTATTAAATATTTGCAAAGGGCAGTTGGGCACAATTGAGGGAAATTACTTGGGAAACAATTGCTTGCTGTAGTATCAAGAATAAAGAAAGCAGCTCTAAGCTCAGTGTTACCTAGCTGTCAAGAGCATAAATGGGAAGAAGGCACTGGAACTTCATTAAGAAAAAAAAAGAGTGTTGAATTATGTTTGACATTCAGGTAATGTCCACATTCTTGAGGGTTGATGGGTGACATAAGCCATGACTTTAGGAATGGGTTATGGCTAGTTGATCATGCTATGGGGAAAGGAGATGGACTAGAAGTGTTTTGGGCCCAGATTCTGCAGACTTCTGAATGTGTCTGGCATCAGGTTTAAAGGGTAAGTGTGTACTAACTAAGCAAAGCCACTTCGTAGGTGCTGTAGAATCAGTTATACACAAGAAATTTATAAATGGATGCAGTAATAAATTGGAAAATACAAACCAAGAAGGGTTGAAAACTTCTTTACTGGTATAGTTGAGGTTGGAAGGCACCTCTGGAGATTGCCCAGTCCCACCTGCCTGCTCAAGCAGACTCAGCTAAAGCAAATTACTCAGGGCTGTGTACTGTCAGGTTTTAAATATCTCCAAAGATGGAGACTTCACATCATCTTTGGGCAGATAGTATTCAAGGTTGCTGCTTTCTCCTGTTCCCTGACCTCCCAAGGGACAGAGTACAATACGTGTAGAGGAGCTGCCAGATAATAATTGAAAAATAATGAAAGCAATTCTTATTCTAGGCCACTGTGCTAAAGTCCTGGACTACCTGTTTTCTCAGAGTTAAGAAAGACAAAATTTGTTACACTGAATGTAGTGTGGGCAAGCACACAGGTCTGTTTGGATGGTTTTAGAACTTAAGTTCTACTTAAGCACCACAGGCTAGGGAACAAATTCAGCTCAGGGATGTTACCATGGAGTCAAATAGACTGAATTCGTTGTTGGACAAAGCTTACAGAGCCGGGGGTGAGCGCCCCTTTTCCTGGGTAAACCTGTCCCAAGCCCACCACTTCACCCAGCCACATTGAGTCCAAACCTGTGGGAATAATTTCTGAGAAAACCAGCGTGGCTACTGCAGATGTGCTGCATTTCCAGACAGCTTTTGACAAGATCCCTGGAAAACCATAAAGGAGAATCAGTAGTCATAAAACAAGGGCGAAGTTCAGAGACCATGAAATTGAGTAAGCAGTTGCAAATTGTTTTGTAAATGGATGTTTCAGATGAGAGAGGATTAATAGCAGGTTGCTGTGGGGATTACTGTTGGGCAGAATAATTACTAGCCTTCTGGTTCATTTGAGCAAGTGCCCAGGGGATTTTTCACTTGATTGGTAGCATCCGATGTATTTATGTCTATCTGCATTCAGTTTGTGTGGGATCTGCCACTGACTGTAACCCATAAGGGACATGAGAAGAGGCACTTTAGGAGATGTTTTGAGTTTGTGGTCATAGGGTAGAATTGCCTGCTACTTCCTTTTGTTACTGGAGAGCTTTCAAGCTACAAGGAGTATCTCATGATGCTACCTTGAAAGCAACACCTGGTTGCCAAAGGTGTCTGTAAAGCAAATGACGTTGTTTGATGTCATAAGTATAAAGACAAGACACTGCAATACTGTGGGATTGCTGTTCAGGAACCATTCTGTCATGCACATTTTAAAGGGGAAGCTAGAAAAAGATTGAGAAAAGGTCTGGAAAAAATGCTTTAGCATGGAAGATTTAAATTACTGAGTTTATATGATCTAAGAGAAGCCTGAGAGGTGAGTTCATAAGCATGTGTAAGAAATAGAAGCTAACAGGCATAGCAAGAACAAGTGCCTTGAAGCAAAAGCCATTCATGTTCTAGACAATGAAGATGCAGGAATGTTTCTTTGGGTGAAGTTAATCATTAAACCTGACTGTCATGAGAAGAGATGAATTCATCTCATCAAAGATGAGGCAAAGTCAGCCTACTGATACTTGGTTAATTGGGTGAAATACCGTAATCTGTCATAAATAAGAGGAGAGAGGATAAACTCTGATGATCCTGCCTTGCCATAAAATCTGTTTCTGTGAATTTTGTGGACTCAACCATGCTTATTTAGAACCTAGCTGTGGTGAATTGAAGGAAGACAGAGGCAAGGCTCAGAAAGCCAAAAGCAAGCAAGATGGTTAAAAACAATTATAATGAGATATATTAATGTGTTATGTCACCCAGAAGTGAGAGGATGAGAAGGGACTTCATTTAACCTGCTTAAGGTCATAAAAAGGCTTATAAACCTGCCAACAGTAAGAATACAAGGAATCATGGGCTGACATTAATGGTGAGTATATTAAGATCCATTTCACACAGCTAAGGCAGCCTGGGAAATCCACTTTCAGCAGGAGGTCAAATGTGCCAATGCATTTTGGAAGGGCTGGGTAATTTTTTATAATTATAGCAACAGCTGTACAGGTTCTCATGCAAAGGAAAGAATGATAGAGTCATGTACAGGGAGATAAACAGATGTCTACACAGCCCATCAAGGGATGCCCCCCACACAGAAAACTCTGAAGGATGGCTGACAAGCACCATGGGCTGCTTTACCATTTTTCACTTTTCTGATCCATGAACAAATGATTCCTGACAGTTAGAATAGTTCTGAGTGGATGAAAGACCTTATTTAGCATAAATCCTGCCATTTTAAGAGGCAGAGTGGAGGATGAAGGCAACTATTCTGCCTCCATCTGAAACTACTTTTCTTTACCATGGGGCTCAGTGTTTCTTTTTCCAAATTTACAGCCAGCCTGTACCAGGTTACTTTGGTGCGGACCAAACTCTGGACTTCATGCTGCAATCACAGACTGGAGATGGGAACAAAAAGGTAAAATAGGTGAAGGCAAGGAGGGCAATGGCAGCATTGGAGTGGGGGAGGTTGGGTAAAAAAGAGACAAACATTCTCTGGTCCTTGCTTTTCCCATTTCCTTGGTTGGCACTCATTACTGTGTGGCCACAGGCCTGAAAGGGAGCAGCACAGGCCATGCCTCTGCAAGGGGGCTCTGTATACCCACACTTTGACACCCATTAATGCTCGATCTCCCTGCTTTGAGGTGGTGGTGATAGACGGCAAATCTGGCCTCCCTGTTTGGAACCAGGAAGTTCCATGGCAGAGGCAACAACTCGATGCACTCTCAGTCATGACTTTGGACAAGAAGTCTGTTTTTCTCTTCTGGGCTGATGAAACACAGCCTGTGTTACAAAGTCTGGTGAGTACGCATCCTTTCTTCACTTTGAGGTTTCTCTGTGAAGCACATGCCATCTCTGTCTTTTATTCCTATTGTCATTGAACTTGAAAGCTAACATATAAGAAGGCTGTCAGGGATATCTCTTACTTTGACATTCTGACTTTTCTGAGCCTGAACACAGGAGTTTTTGTGTGCAAATTCTCTACTGTAAAGCTTTGTTGACAGAAATTTTGCATCCACAAACCCAAAAATGTGTGAATTTAATTTTTTAGTGCAGCACTGAGGAGTTGTAACTGCAGATTTGTTTCCAGCCCAGAGTGCTTCTTCTGGCCATGCAGGCGCACAGTTCAGCATGGAGACCCAAGCTTACAGACTGTAGCTTTGCCCATCAAGCTGCATATGACAGAGCCAGATTTCAACCTTACCAAACAGAAGTTGTGGAGCAAATTCTGTTTTAGGGAAAAAAGGGTTTCAGGATTTCATCTTTGTAAAACCATAGTTTTTCATTCTCTGATCTATGTAAAAACAACACAGTGTCAGAAAACTTTATTTGTTTGACAAAGCTAGACTGCCCTTTGCTAGTCAGCTGTTATGTTTTTGTCTCTTGCATTCCAACAGCAACCTGGTCCCAGACCCGAGCGCCCAGGGCTGCACCACCTCTATCTTCTCCATCCTGTTTTTCCTACAGTCCTTTTGGACCTTACCAATGCAACAGACAAAGTCATTGCTTCAGCAGGTGAGTGCAAATGGAGGAGAAACTACCTAGGCTAGAAATATGGGGAAAGAAGTATCTGTGAGAAACAATGGGCTGTAGTTGTGCTTTTAAAGGTAGCACCTAACGTCCACTACACATAGGAGAACAATGGGAAATAAGATTCATCTTCCTCTTGAAGGAACATCCTGTCTACCCCCTACTTTGCAAATAAAAGACCCACAAAGTTTCTTACACATATTTAACCAATGAGAGGGTCAAGTTTGATTTAATGCATGTTTTACACCAGAGAAGTTGTGTTGCTTTCCATGGAGCTATTTACAGTTTAATGCAGTGCATGAAAAATCGCCATGAAACTTTCCTCTGTCACCTCAGATACACTTCTACTTTTGTTGGCCAGTTCCTGCTCTTTGGGATAGCAGCTGTGCTGCTTCTTCCTCTTTATTTTTGTAAGGGTGAATCCAAAATATTTAAGTGTGTTTTCAGGGAAAAGTAGATCTGGATTTAACATCTATACAAGATTGTACAATCCCTGTTGGATTTCCTTGCTCTTTCTAAAGCAGTTTGGCAAATAGCCAGCCTCTTGTGCATGGCAGTGTGGGATAAAAGATCATTTCATCCAGAACTGAGAGAAGTAGGCCAGGAAGCATAGAAAAACTGCTGCATAGTAATAACATCTAATTGGATTTGTATCAAAAACACAGTTCAAGCAAGAACAAATAGAATAGTATTTTTACAGGGGTTTTTAGAAACTGGGATTTCTGACGTCTGTTCAGATCATTCTGCAGTGACTGGAGTCACCTGACTTGCCAGTGCTTTACAAATTTCCCCTTTATAGAGTTACACAATAGCTACTAAGAGGTGTGGGAAGGAAAGCTGAGAGTGAACTGTATTCTTGAAATATGTTAATATCCTGTGTCAAGCCCAAAAGCATAACCTGGAACCAAACCTTTCCATTTCTGATCTATATTTCAGTTCCTTTACATGGAAAAATGTTAAAATAATTTTCCCTTATCAACTAAGGTACATGGAATTGTAAAGTCAGACTGAATATACTCTCAGTCCAGTCGATGTTTTGACTGAGTAAGGGCTATAAAATTTGTTTTGGAAGAAACATGATCATTTACTCCTCACCACTATTTTCTTGCCCTTTTCTGGCGGACCAGTTGGAATTAATGATCTCCAAAAGGATGCATTTCACATCACTGTGACAACAACTGCAACCTCTGAAAAGCAGCCAGGATTTCTCTCGGTCAGCAAGCTGGGCCTGAAGTGGGCCGTGATGAGTCAAGGTCGAATGGTGTGGTTAAAGGACAGCAGCACTCCAAAAATCAGCCGTGGAGAAGTGAGGCGATTTCTTGCCCGGATGAAATTTGCTGACTTTCCTCAGAAGGTGAGATTGTGCAGGAATCCCTAATGAAATTCAGGCCTTTGAAAACATCTGGTCTCTTCCCTACAGACACAGTTAAGGTGCTCTTTGGGATGGAAAGAGACTGGTGGGATGCAAAGAGACAGTTTGCAAGATGACTGGCTGCTCCTTTGGGCATAAGCTGGGCAGATAGTGAAGCAAAGATGTACTTTGGCAGTTGAACACAGCACAGGATCTTAGAAAGAAACAGGGATGATGATCATAAGAGACAGAGACTTGGAGAGGGATCAGAGGGGTGGCAGTGAGATCACTTGTTTTGACATGGGCAAACAAGGGTCCTCCATATAGTGGTGCCCAGGTTCTGTTGCTGACTTGTAGATTATTACTTTACCAGACTGGATGATAATAGATTTTGGCTTTAATGTTTGTTTGCCTTTCCTTCTTCAGTTCTAGCCTGGTGGTTCCTCAGATGTTGGTTGGACCTGTGGCCTGTATGGGGAATAAAGGAAGCTGCTCTGTGTATCTTCAGGAAAACGGCTACATAGAGGGAATGGGGGCTAAAAGCACTTCCCCTTTCTTCAGCTATCTGGGGAATGCTGCTGGAGGCAGGTTTGTCCTAGGCAGACCTGTTCTGTACCAGAGAAACCTTGTTCAGCAACTCCACTTCCATATGCTGTTCTTGCATGCTTCCTTCGGGGTAACACAGAAATGTGAATTTAGAATTTATATACATATATATATAAAATCAGGCTTTATATATATATGTGTTAATTTATACAATATATGTATATTTTTTGTATGTTTAATTTATGAATAAGATTTAGGACACACCTTTTTATGTCCAAACAGTGTTCCCAAACAGTCTAACAAGCTCTATGCCTAGAGTGGGCTGTGATGAGTAAAGGCAAGTGGTGTGGCTAAAGAACACCTTTAATCTTTTCATTTTTTGAGAGAAGCCTCTGGCTCCTGCAGGGTTAGCTTTATCTACAGCTTCTCCTGTGCTCTCAGCTCTCTTGTCCAGGCTGGCACCACACTCACAAACAAACTAGTTCTCTGGCTGAATTATCTGATCTAGAGAAAGATGGTCTCCATAGCATTTGCCAGTCCCTTGCATTTGTGTCTTTCTTTCCCAGTTCCAAGGCCAGGACACTAAGTTCAGGTCTATGTGGGTGATGTAGGAGTGAAAGGTTCACATCTTACTTCTCTCCATCCTTAAGCTTACTATGAACCCAGACTGTGACTGTAACATCACACTGCAGTCCAATGGGCAGAGCCCCTCTTTGCAAATGTATCACAGCCCTCTTGGGATAGAAGTCCAGCAGATTCCAGCTGTCACTGTAAAGGTTACTCAATCTAGTCACAGAAGTGCTGATTCTTACACTGCTGCTTCAGGGTTTAGAGACTCAGACAGAGACAAAACTAGAGACCTTTACTGTGCATTTTAACCATATTCTAGGTTCAGTATTGCCATTCCCTTGCCAGCCCGGCCCTGTGTGCAGCTCCAGGAGGAACAAGCTACCTCTGGGACACATTTGCTCACAGTGTGTTAGGTATTTTGAACTGTGCCCCAGAGTGTGCCATCATTGTCCTGTGTTGCATTTGAAGAGCATCTGTATGAATTTTCTTGTAACAGAAAAGACCACATAAAGAGGAACCACTTTGGTGCCCCAGCAGTTCCCCACAGTTTAGGGCACCAGTATAGGAACTGCTTTCCTAGTATGCCATTCTCAGTCTGGACTTTGACATTAAGCAGAGCCAGACTGAGATGAGGATTGCAAAGGACTCTTCTCTCTGGCATGTGCCCTTCCAGCCTCCCCACATTTCCCCAGAGTGGTGAGGTAACACCAGACTTTGACCCCCCCTTCCAGGTGGGCACATTAGCTATGGGTTTGTTCTCCTGGGCCCTTGACACCTCTCTTTGCTGTATCCCCTTCTCCCATCATCCCACATCTCTATATAAAGCTTCCAGGATAGCCCTTCAGGATTAGCTGCAAGCCCCAAGGCTGGTCCTTGGGCCCTGATCTCCTAATGTCAGAGCCTGTGAACAGTTTGTATATGTTTAATGGTATTTTTGTGTAAATAGCTTTGTATATATTAGCACAACTGTAGCAATGTCTCTAGGCCTGGCATTTTCCTCCAGACAGGGTTTAGTGTTTATAATATGTAGTCAGTCAATAGAGCTGCATAATAGGACTGAAAGTATGAGGACCAGTAACATATGAGAGATTAAACAGGAGTGCCCCTTCCCTCCTGTCCAGCCACCACCTTGCTGGGAAAGGTAAAATGGCTGGTACCTAAGTAGTTACTCTCCTGAGACTCTTCCAGAGAGAACTGATATTCAGGACCAGTGATGTTAGCTCCTCCTTAATGTGAATTCCCCCTGCCCACAATCCCCCGCTCCCACTGCGAATAAAGAGTCTGTCTGTATATTGTTGGGAAAATGTATTTGAACTGCAGTGAAGCAAAATAAATACTGTGTACAGCATCATGTGTCATGTGAACCAGTGTTTCACCTGTGAGAGATTATGAATTTGCTTGGGATTTTGATTCAGGGGTTGTTTGCAATATTTTTAAATGGGCAAAAAGGAACAGATGAATAAAAGTAAAGTAAAAAGCAAAAGTCCAGCCAAATAGTTAAAGGTTGTGAAGAAACAGTAAAAAGAGGCAGACAGTACCTCAGAATGGGAGATTTTGGGGCAAAAAGCAAGAAGGGAACATGTGGGAGTCATTACAGATAGGAAAGAGGAGGAGAGAGATGTCTGAAAGCTACCCCCTATTTCTACTGCAGCAGGACTTTTAATCTGGGAGAAGAGTTTGGGCCTGGAAATTAAGAATAAATAGGGTGTTCAGAGAGGGTGGACAGCCAATCAATATGAACACTGATGCCATTCACCAAAACACTGTACTCGAGATGTTGATGGAAGGTCAATGTGACACCAGCCAGCAGTGCAATTTGCCATCTAGATGGTGGTGACTATCTATTCCCAAGTGCAATACTGGGATTAGGACATCTGCCTCAACTCTGAAAGTGCTTGGAAACATCTGGCACCAACATGTCCCTCCAGTCTCACCCTTGTCAGATGAGGGCACCCATCACACTGTGTATGACCAGGGAGGACCCCCAAACTGCTACTGTAGTTGCCCTGATCCAGTGCCCGCCTCCTCACTTCCTGTAGAGAAAGGAAGAGCTCCCCAAAACCTGCTAACAGTGGTGCCAGTGCTTGGTTCAGAGCTCCTGTGCCTCCCAAACCCCACTGCTCTGTCCCTGTGCACTCAGCCCTAGCAGCGATCCTCCCCGATTGTCTGGCCCAAGACTTCATCCAGCTCCAGCTCTGGTTCCCGCTGAAGTATTTTCTGCTGCAGGTCAGTGTAGAAGTCAACTCCCTCAGAGACTGAATGGAAGACCTTCGCTTTGGGCTCATAGTAGCTGCCTATTTGCTGTATGAAGCACTGGTGGTGCTGGGGGTGATCCTTGAGGCTCCCATCGTATCCCTTGATGTGGTTCCTTTTGAACTCCAGTATCGTCTTGGTGTAGGTATTGAGAGTGGTGACAGCAGAGGCCATGCAGCAGGTAAAGGAGGCCCAGGCCATGCTACCAGAGACACACAGAAGAAGCACATGCTGTGAAAAGCCATGTAGGGTAAGGAATTGAACACCATGACATGCCCTGATTCTCCCTGATTTGCCAGGCAGAACGTACTGGGTACAGACATGAACTAGGATGACTAAAGCTCATAGCATTACAGTTCTTAGGGGTTATCCCACCACAAGATCCATTTTGGATCAGTGGGATAAATATTGGTCATCCCCATCACAGGGAAGGGGGTGATACAGGGAAGAGGAAAAGGGCAGCAGGAAAATCTGCAACTCGTCAGAGCATGAGAGCACAGCTTGGAAGCAAGTTAATTATTGCAGGGCTGCTCAGTGTCTTACTGTGCATGAGGCTTGTCTACCTGAGCATAACCAAATTGCCATCCTGGCATTTGACATCCATTTGTGGCACACGACACTGGAGTGTTTAAGTTTCAAGAATCAATGCAGTCATCATCAATATGGCATTGCAAATTGAACCTGCACTTTCCATGGGTACCTGCAAGGCTCATCCAACTGTTTTTCAAGTCAGGTATGTCATGTCAGCTGTGCTTGGCTGCTTTATCCTTTAGAGAAAGGCACACTGAGCCACTTGCTTTCCATAGCTACTCCTCCTGGCTCACAGGTGACACTGTGGTCTATTGCCCACTTTCCCTCCTTCCTGCACAGAGTGCCATCTTAAGATGACCTGGGCCTCCAGTGCAGCTACCATTATATGGCTGGGCCAGCCCTGGAGAAGATGGTATGACTGCTGGTTGAGGGCTGAGCTGTGCCCACATCTTTAGGCACATGTCTGGGCTTGGTGTTTCAGGAATGGCCCTTTGACCCAACATTGATTAGTGAAGATGCCAAACCATCATGCAACTTATAAAACTGCAGAAAAACAAGGTGTGTTTGAGAGCATCATCACAAGTGTGACACTCTTCCCAGCACACAGGGAAGAGCTGAGACCAAACGGGGCAAACCAGCAGAGGGGCAAGCCTGATTAGTCAGCAGGGCTGAAGGCAATTGTTTAGGTGTGACCCCATTGTTTTGCCAGTCCTTTGGTGGCTATTCATTTAAGTAGCTCAGATACTATTTATTAAAACAAGGGGTGAGGCAAAGACAGGAGATTAGTAGTAGGAGAACCATGGTACACCTGTCTTTGGAACACACAGAAGGTCAAGGAAGGAGGAGGAAGTGGGTGGCGTGGCTGAAGCTCTACAGGCTGGGGAGGTGAAGATGGCTTCAGAGCTCACGTACTAGAATGCCCAGCCGTAGTCCCATGTGTGTGGTCTCCAGTCCTCTGGTCCCAGGTTAACAGTTGCCTGGAAGACTTGAGTGTACATCATGTGTGCCACCATCCCAAGGAGACCTGGACATAAAAGACAAAGCAATGAAGTTACAGCAGGGGCCAGAGTGGCATACTTCAGCCTTGAGTGGAAAGGCAGGCTCTCCAGTGCTGAGATTCCAAGACTACCGTAATACATTTACCTGACAGCACCGAGGAGACAGCAGCAAAGGCATTGAGCTTCATCCCACAGACTGGATTGCCAGTATGCAGAATTTCCACCATCAGGAGGATGAAGCTGATGAGCAGCAAGCTGATGTATACCATCTCTGATCCCAGTGACAGCCACAGGATTCCTGCCAGGAATATGGGATGAAACCATGTTCAAGAGAAAGTACTCCCTTCTCCCAACCCAATACTGAAAGGATGTCCTTTGGATAGAAGGGTATGAAGGAAAACAGCAAACACCCAAAAGCAATCTCCCCAGTGAGCAAGGGATCACAGGAGGCTGTAGGGGACAGAATGCCTGTCACAGAGGATGGCTTGGCTCCTCTAGCATGGCAGAGCTAAGAGGAACTAAAATGCCATCTGTAAACAAGCCAGCATTATTCATAAACAGCAAGGAGGAAAGCAAAGAGAAAAAGACAGGGGAAGCTGTTGACTATTAGCATAAAACCTAATGGTCATAGATGGGCCACAAACGCATCTGAGCTCTAATCACAACAATGAAAGCAAGCAACTTTTAACCTGTGACTCAGCTAGTTAAGAACTATATGGTGCATCCATGACTGTCTGGGACACGGCCTCTGGAATTCAGGAAGCCCCTTGCAAGCCTGTGTTTCTCACTGAAACCCCAATTAAAATGAAAGTACATTCCTCGGGGTTGATATCCACCTAGTGCAATAACAGTCACTGCTCACCCTGCTTCTTGAAAAGGGTGTGGGTACTTTCACGCTGGGATTTTGAGTGGGATTTAAGTGATACCAGAGTCCACAGCTGAGCTGAGTTCTACAGCTGTGCAGTAGGAATTGGAGGAGAATGAAGAAAGGCACTCTGTAATGCTGGGCTGTGGAAAAGCACAGGATTCACTGAGGAAGAAACATTAATCTGACAAATGAAGCAGCACTGTGAACACTACTGTTAGCAACTATTAATGGCTGTAGAGGAGACATTCAGCTGGGGAAAAGGAGTGTGAAGAAAACCCTCATTAATGTGGCACTGACTTGAACACTCAACATTAGTGCCACAGAGTCACCTAGCTCTTTAGCAGAAATAGATGAGCTGCATTCCCTGTTTAAAGGAGCTGCTTTGCTTGCTACAGCGCCACCAAGGAGAATATTTTATGAAAGGTCAGACTGTCAAAAGTATTCTGGAGGTTGCAAGCACCACACATACACAGAGAGCTCTGCATCATTTTCCTTGCGAATCCAGGCTTCCCAGTGGTGATGTGTAATTTGGTGTTGTAATGTTGCCTGTGTATTGTGGAGCTGCTCTGCACACACCCAGCTCAGCCAGCCCATCCCACAATCAGGAGTCACATCACCTTCTCCAGTCCTAGCCCAGCTGTACAATGGCACCTGCACTGGCCATCTTAAGATGATACCATGTGCACGAAGGGGTGAAAATGGCGCTTGCAAATCCCCAGCATTTACTACGCCTTTGCTCTCAGGGTTCGAATGCTGACACAAGCTCTGCACCTCAGGCCTTTCCCTTCACATATGAACATCTGAAATTACTTGCCTCCAGTCTCCATCTCAGAGAACAGTTAGCAAGCCCACACCAACTGAAAAGCCTTAATTAAGCAGAATCTCTGTAGCATATGTACACATATTATCAAGGTATACTGAGGCTATCTGCAGGGTGATTTGAAATATGTGACATTGACAGGAATCTCTCCTACCCAAGCATAGTTTTGTATTTAATGAGGCAGGGACTTCGCCTTGAAAACAAAACTTTCAGAGGTCCTGTTCAGTTACCACAAAGTAAGAGGTGATTCAGCTTTCAGATTCATCATATTAGACCCCAAAACTGAAGCACTGAGTTAATATGTAGCCTGTGTGGGAGGGACTGCCCTGAGGCAGCATCCATTCTCTTCCCCTTAACTACAGCAATATGACAACCCCAGACCAGGCAACTTACTACATGAGACAAATCCCACTTCCTATTGGAGGGAGACTGAGGCTTCTAGCACTGACTTCACAAATGGCAGCGGTTTATGCAAACATCTGGGAGGAAATCGTTGCTCTTTTAGCAACAATGAGGACAGGACTTCATGCCTGGCTCTTTGGGGACTTACCCTCTGGTCCCTACACAGGAAAAATGTTGCAGGTCCCCTGTCCCAAGGAGGCACACTGGGCAACTATAGTGAGATTACAGGGATTTGCTCTTACCTCGCTCTGCTGGTGGTGAAAGCTCAATAAAGCTGCGGCATTTCTCTTCTGAAACACAAAACCAAAGCTTTTAATTTACAAAACAATGTAGGGAACATAAGGGAAAATTACACCGCTTCATCTCACTCTGTTTTCAGTGCATACATCCTGTCATCCCTGAATCTACCCATCAGACCTTCTCACCTCTGGTCTTTTTCTGACTATCTTTCCAGACCTTCCCTGGGGCAAAGGATAGGAAGGCAACATTTGCCTGAAAAACTAGAAATGGCCTTTTTAGAAAAATGCTTCAGCAATTTGTAAATCTTATGAGCCTCTGCTGAATATAAAAATCTGTTGCTACTCATTCACAACATTACCGATGACCAGGTCTATTAAGGTTGTAGCTTGTAACAGACTGCAGATCCACCATTTCTGCTGAGGATGTGAATTCCCACACACCCTGATCTCAGAAGAGCATTTCTAGCACTGCTTCTCAAAGAATAAAGCAAAAAAAGAACTCCCCAAATGAAATACTTTGTGACAGAGATGTGAGTCCCCCATCTGTGGCAGAGAGTCATACAGAAATATAGTCCTTGGTCCTCATATTTTAGGCATGCTATTTCAACAAATTGTGTTAATATTTGCTTTGGCTTTTTATGTTGGCCAGGCGCAAACCACTGTCTCAGCTGAGGGTCCATCATTATTATCTGTAAGTCCCTGTCCCTGCATACTGCATTACTGCATTTGAGGGTCCTCTTCTCCACTTAGCACAGCATTTTCTCCCAGACATTTCCGCTTCATGTAAGGATCTCATTTTCTTAATTTCTATCCCCAGTTCTAATCTTTCCAAATCTCCTGTGTTACTTCTGTCATCCACAGCTCTCAGGATGCTACCCAGTTCAGTGCCATCTGCAGTTCTCATTAACTTGCAATTTGCTATTTCACCTAGAACTTTAATGAGGATATTCAGTAATGGCTCATCTAAACTGATCCTGAGATTAGCCTGAATAATGAAATCCTTTCTCCAGCTTGACTCAAACTCCTTTTGTTCAGAGTAGTCTCTTTTTTGTTGTTGTTTTTGTTGTCTAGGCACTTGCTTCAAAGATGCACAGTAGTGGGTGGGTTGTGCTTGATTTACAAGAGGCAGGAGACTGAGACTGACTGTGCTTCTACCCCGTGCTCTATCTCGTGTTCTGCTGCGATCCAGAGGTAACATACTCTCTGTGCTCCTTCAGGCACTGGGGTTATTCCAGGACTGCCCAGTGGCCAGATAAGTCTTTTAGAGAAATCAGTCAAGGGATGTAGTTTCATTCTCACAAGCATCATGGAAACACAACCGAAACCAGTCCTAAATAAATACATCTCCTTCCACAGCCTGTCTGGAAATGCTCATAACAAAAAGCAGCCCACTTGTGAGGACATGAGAGTTTCAAGCACATTCCCTTCTGCTCCAACCCCTCCTTCTGTTTGCTTTTCTTCACCAGTTATTTATTTTCAAACTCTGACAGCAATAGAGATGAAAAACACTGGACTGGAAGGATGGCTTGGTTAAAGAAGGTGAGACATTTGTACTTGGGCAGAGCTGAAGGGAGGGTGGTGGGCTTACGGGAACAGGCCTGATGAAAGTGACTTTCATCACTATATCTTTAGATAAAAATCTCTCTGTTGGCCAGCTTCTGGATTGGTTCTGATCCTTGATGTGTGTGCCAGGTGGTAATGGGCATCTGAGTACTGCAGAGCACCCACCTGTGCTGGTGTGGCACAGGTTCCAGCAGAAGGACTTCAGCAGGTCTGGGCAGGAAGAAGTCAAGGGTGAAGAGAAGCACCAAAGGGTTCTAGTACAGGTTGCACAACCCGTCCCCGGCACTCCAGGATTTACAGTGCCAGTCCCACATAGTCAAAAATCACAAATAAAAGCTGTCACAGTATCACGAAAACTAGAAACAGTTACAATATTGCAGCTCTAACCCTCAGGTCAATTTGCCTCCTAGCTTTAGCTCCTTTGGAGTCAGATCCTCCAGGTTTTCTCTGTATCTAAAAAGTAGTAGTTATCTTTCTCTGTTATTTTTTTTTAAGAAAAGCCCAGTCTCTGTTTAGTAACACAAAACCACTCAGTTTGGTGATTTAAGGACACCACCAACTATTGTAGTCCTCACAGTGATAGCTAAAAATTAACATCTGCATAAAATCACTGTACTTAAACTTCTGAGAGGACATGCACAAATTTACCCTGAAGAGCATGAAGTAAACTGTGTGTAGGAATGGAGATATGGGGAAAGGGAAAGGAGGCTCATGGAAGTTCCCATCAGGATGAACAAAGTCACTACCATCACCACCATCACCTGCACTTCACAGCCCCTATTCCAGACCAAAGGGCACACCAGAGACAACCATTCTCCATTTCCCTGCTCTGTGAACATTCCAGTGAAGGACAGAAATATATGGACCACACCAGTGCACAGGGCTGATACCATCTAGGAAAAGGAAGAAGACTTTTCTCCTGGGTGTTGTCAGCCTCCCACCTTTCAGTTTCAAACTTCTGTGGAGTAAATACAAGGCAATAAATTGTGGGTGCCTGAGCAACACACTACCTGGCCCTTCCATGCTCTCTTCGCAGGAAAGCCACATCCCTGTGTGGAAGTATCTGAAGGCAAAGCGGTCATCTCCAGTCTCCCAGCTGTAGTGCACTACATCCTCAGATGAAACATTGCTAGCATCTGCATCAGATGGCATGGGGACACCGACGCACTGGGAGGCTTTGCTCTTCCCACACAAAGGCTTGGGTACTTTCTGGGTCCCGGTGCACCAGTAGCTGCCCAGCAAGGCAGTGGTGGAGAGGGTGAGAGCCAGCAGGTTCAGGATGACAGCCAGGAAAGTACGGCGCACTGGCAGTCCCTTCAGCAGCTCCATCTACAACACAAAGATAGAAGGGTCCATCACACCGGCCACTTGTCCCACCTAGCCGTCTGAATCCCACTTTTTCCCAGCATGCATCCGTGGGGAGGGGTTATGAGCCCTCTGCCCTCCTCACAACATCCCAACAGCTCACCCAGCATGGAAGAACCATTTCTGAAAGCCAGGGCAGTGGACCAACAGGTCAGCTTCAACCATTTCAAAGTATGCTGCATATCTGTACCGGGGAAGAGAGGGTGACGCAGCAGACATAGCAGGGTTGAGTGCATTGAGGTGTCTTAGCACATGGGCAAAATGAAAGGAACATCACATTCATCCATCTCAGAGATGATAGGGAGAAACTATTAGCCAGCTTCCCTGAATACTATGTGTTGTCTTTACATGAAATACAGTGAATGCTCTCTCCAACTAAATGAGAAATCTTGCTGCCAAGTGTCCCAAAACACTTTTTCAAGCAGTTCATTACTGTACCTAGGGAGGTAGAGAGTACAGTGATCTCACAGTGGGAAAAGGCAGGAAAATGTTCCCATATCACTGAAGGTCACACATCAAGCAGTGGCCTGCTCAGAGAGGACACCCAGCTATGCAGACCTGGCATCTTGAGTACAAGCCCTAGAGCAGCACCTTCCACCTGAGCTCTCATCTGCACATCAGAAATTTGGTAGGGTGGTGGGATGACAGCATCTCTGCTATCACACAAAGTGCCAAAGGGGTTTTTCCTATAACAGCAAACATTGCCACAAACATTCTTACTGGTTTCATCTCATCATTAAAAGTAATTCAGAAAGCAGTTTGTGAACCAGGGCCCTGTGGACTTTCTCACTCAGAGAGAAGATGAAGGCTTTAGGGCTCCTGCAAAACCCTGCATTGACTTCTAAGAACCCCAAAATATCACTCCATAGATTGATTAGATGTCATCTACCCACACATCAACTTTCATGTAATCAACGCATGTCTCTTCCCACATGGCACTCCCTATGTTTGGCACAACTTCATCCAGATACTCCCACCCTTTCCTATTTATGACACTGAAAATCTATTTACCCATGAATAGATTCAGTTTGTTCAGACATTGCCTGCTGCTGGTCCTCTTCACTTAACTTCGGCTGACTCACCCAAAGCTGAACATGTGAGAAAGACCTAGCATTCTGTGGACACCACTAAATAAACAATACAAGACTGAGCTTTGCATTTTTTGTGACTGCACCACAGCTAAAAGTGGTGCAGTCAGAATCATTTTTTCTGCTAAACAACAAGCTTGGAAACATGGTCAACAAAGATGGTGCTGAAGCACCTCTTGAAAAGCAGGACCTTATTAGCACCTCATCACATTGAGAAAGCAGTGCCTGACCCAGAACACCCTCACTGAAAGCAAGAATATACTCAGGTCCTGAAATTTTCCTGTATTGTTTCATACTCTGGCTTCTTTTGTCTCTTCACCAGGACATCTCTTTCTGCACCCTGGAGATGGTAACATCTTAGTAATGCCACAACTAATGACTTTCATGATTTGAAGGTACACTGAATATCACCATTTTTGCAGAGTGGACACCTACTAGGAAGAGTTTCTGGCTAAGGTTAGTGGCAAACCTCACTGAAAGTTTTTTGGTGGAAAATTTGGCTTATGACTGAAAAGGAAATTACAGATCTCCTCAAAACCATAATTTTTTACCTGAAAATTGAAACCTTCAGCACACAACGTTTTTCAGTTTTTCATCACTGCTTGATTATAAGATTTTCTGTCATCAGGTTTTGGGTTGCTAATGCTTTTATTGAACAAAAAAATTCCACTCACAATATTGACAAAAATCATCTTTCTAATTTAAATCTTCAATAGTGGGAAAAATATTCTCTCCAGTTGATTTATGACAGTAGTTGAAAGGCCATATAATTTCAGGAAGAGTGTTAAGGAAAAGACATAAAAAATACAAGAAACAAATGAGTCAGAAGTAGGAAGGGGATCAAGGATGCAGAAGACATATGGAACGAGAAGCAAATCTGAACTATTTCCTGAAAACATTGTTAGAAAAGTTTCCCTCCACAAAAGCCAAGCACTCACTGATAAGAACCAACCATAATATCTAGACAGCCCCAGAAGGAAAGATAGTGGAATTTACCTTAGCAGCAAGTCTTTGAAGTCCTGTTAATTTGGATGAACGGTACAGAAGTGGGTCTCATGCTTTGCCTGCTTTTTTGCTCATCTTTTTATCCTCCAGGAAACCCAATTGCTGCAAAACCCCTTCCTTCTTTGTCTGGTCCCCTCCTCCTTCGCCTCCCCAGTGATTATTAAATGCTATCCTTTCGACCAGCAGCTGTTTTGTGGAAAATGGTCATTTTGTAATCCACAATGCAATCACAGCACAGCTGTTCTGGGAGATTATATGGGAAGCGATTGGTGCTGTGGGTTGGGATTAAGAGCAGAAGAGTGACCTGTATTGACTGAGTACAAAATTTCTTTAAAACACAGAAAGATTCCAGCGATCCCCATGCAGTAGCTGTTTGGGAACGTGTGTGGAGCAAGCTGGCAGCTCTGGCCAATGCTATAGAGGAGGAGTGACCTTAGCTTGGAAACTGCCAACACCCTGGGCATCAGGTCACCCCTCGCCCTGTGCACTGTCTCAGCAGAATGGCAAAGACCAAAAGCATCTTCCTGGACATACCTGATAGTTGCAGAAAGGGCAGAATAAAAAAAACGGGGAGACAAAAGTTTATAAAACTGCACCTGCTCTGAGGACTGAGGATTTCAGTCCCTGAAGAGATACCAATACAGCTCTCCCCATGGGCACTGGAAATTTTGATGCCAAAAGGAGCCCGTTAGCAGAAGCACTGCTGAATGGCAGACTGACACAATGGCATCACCACCATGAAGGAGGTGTGTGAAACAGCAACCAGTCAAGCCAATATTCAAAGCATAGAAGAATGAAGTAGACCATCAGTGTCACCTGTAGTGGCAGGTTTTACCAAAATGTGAAGTTCACTGGGAATCCCAGCTCCCAGCAGGTTCACATTGGATGAATTTGGGAACCTAGTAGAAGAGACAGAAATTCACATTCACACAAAGTCCCCTCTGAGCTCTTGTCCTGAAAGTTAAAGCTCCCAAAACACCTGTGTGGTATCAAAACTGTGAAAAGTAAGAATGACATCACCTCTCATGAGAATGTACTGGAGGCCATGGAGCAGAGCTGCACTGAGACAAACTGCAAGGGAGAGGAGCATCCCAAGGTACACACCCTGTCTTCCCCACAAAGACTTTGT
This sequence comes from Pomatostomus ruficeps, assembly GCA_013400735.1. NCBI lineage: Eukaryota > Metazoa > Chordata > Aves > Passeriformes > Timaliidae > Pomatostomus > Pomatostomus ruficeps. Next base: position 22,693 of record VYZT01054936.1, read on the forward strand.
CCAGTGCCAAGCGGGTGACGCTCACACCACCACTGGGAGGGAACAAGGCAGATTCCCTGCATGCTGCTCTGCCAAGACAGATGAAACCAGTGGTGCATCCGTTCTCATCCCCCTTGTCCTACACCAGAGCCCAGCGGCTGGAACAGCTCTGGGTGACAGCACAGCCTGTGACAGCCCCACACAGCACGGGCAGCAGATGGAGCCAATAAGATCATGGTCCAGTACATGGGCTGTGCTGTCCCGGGCTCCTGACCCTTCCTGCCCCGAGCAGAATGGGCAGTAGCTCTGTGGTTATTTTAATCCCAGTCACTGCATAAACTCTTCTAATATAGATAAGCATTTCTAAGACGGACTAACTGCAAGCAATGCTAAATGTCTCTGTGCTGTATGGACTGCCTGCAGCTTTTTGATTAATAAAAGGTTCTGTTTGAAACAGATGTACTTAATTTACAGAAGGAGGTAGAACAAGAGCTGATACTGTTTAAAAGGAGAGTGACTTCTTTTTTCTTTCTTTTTTCTTTCTTTTTTCTTTCTTTTTTCCAGTCTGTTCACATATGGACACCTTAAATTTGACTTTTAAATGCTCAGTTAAAAAAAAAAAAGCCTGGTTTACAGGTTGAAGAATAGATAAAGTCCATCTCTACTGATAATCCTTAACACCTTCCTTATTTTAAGCTTGATGAGAGTATTATTAAAACCCAAGATTCTATGTCAGTTTCTAAAGCTAGTTTCATGGCACATATATCGATGAAATTAAACTGAGTTAGTTTTATATGGATAAGAATTCATCTGGGAAATAAATTTATCAGAAATATGCTATGGTTTAAAAAATACGCTTATAACAGGTTTAGTATTCTGAATAACGGCAGATATTTATCCTTCCAGAAGATGGCAATCTTTCTCCAGTCTTCCTTTCGGGAGTCTCTACTGCTCACGTGTATGCTGGAGGGAAGCAACACCGAAGTTTAGACTTCTATTCCTTCGCTTGAAATTCACCCCCGCCCCTTCTTTTTTGTTACATTTTTATGAACACAAACTCTTTACCTTGACTCTGAAATAGGGTGTGGGTCTGTCTCTTGAAGTTATCTGAGCTTGGGAACACTTAAAATCACAGGGAAAAGAAAAAAAGAGGAATGAATGCAGGAGCTTAGCTTTTGCTCACCACCTACCCTGCATGAAACTTCTAAGACTTTTCACAATATTTTGCCAAGTACCACATTAAATTACCCCAGATTATTGCACACAACTCATAGAACACCAACACCAGAGCATGTTTCCTGATGTTCAACAGACTTCATTTAGCAAAATGATGGGGATTTTATCTGGTTTTGGTTTGGATTTTGGTTGGTTGTTTTTTTTTTTTTTTAAATCTCTATTTTAACTTCACCTCAATCTGACAAATTATAGACAAGAAAATCAAGCTGTATCTGTCTTTCACCCTACTGCGCCTCCAGTTTTCTCCTCTTTGTATCTGATATTTCCCTCCATAATTTGGCTTGGCTAGAGTTTTTGGATGTCTCTTTCTCTTTGAACTCAGCAGCAGCCAGTCCCTGGTGACTCGTTTAAAATTCGCCCACTGAAGTGAATGCCCATAGCAGTTGATTTCCTGTGCAATCAGCCAAGCACTTGACTTACAGAAACAAAACAAGGAAACAAAATGCAAAAACCCCCAAAATCTTAGCACAGCACCGCTATGGAGATTGCCAACTCTAAAAAAGCCTGGGCGTTGACAAGTGATGCGTTTTTATCCTGGCTCAATCACCATCTACACCCTGGCTTGGGTATATCCTGCCCCAAAGTGACACGCTCAGCTCCCAGGGATGTTGGTGCAAAAGGTCAAGGAGACCTTGCCAGACAGGGCCCAAAATATGCAATATTTAACTGGCAGGTCTCAAGAGGCACACAACTCCTCATAGTCCCCCATGCAGCGATCCTCCAGGGATATCAGGAATCATCTGCTGTCCTGACACTGTCTCTTCCACTGACCTGAAGAGGAAAGGACAGGAGGAAGGGCGGCTATTTACACCCATAGAGTCGCTCTGTGAAAACTGGACAAAGACAGGCTCATACTCATCCCTCATTCCACACATTCCTCGCACATGACACTTCCCACCGCTCCTGTTTTGGCTGTTTTTACAGGAAGATCATTCACAGCCGCAGTCCCCTCCCTTACTGCCACACAGAAAGCAGGATGTCTCCCGAGTGACAGTGACATGGAGAGAGACAGACTTCTCAAACCCAGTGACAGACTGCAAATGCCAGATTTCTCCCTGAGCTCTGAATAATTCCACTCAGATTGTAACCTTTATTTAGCTGTTTGCATGATGCATTAACTCTTGCTCTGAAAATGACCTCACCAGGCATATTTTTTCTAGTCTAAGCACATTTAAAGGTGAATTCCATTTTCAAAGATGATCAGCTTACATTGCTAGACACTAAGACTATGGCAGAACAGAAATAAAGATTCAGCTAAGTAAATGCATCTTCAAGATGGACAAACAAGTCAGTCAGTTTGGACCAAATTACTTTTTATTTTCCTGCTTTTTGTTTTTCTCAAAATAAGTCTTAGTTGGCTGGATATTTTTTTCTAATCTTTATGGTTATCAGCCACTCAAAAACCACACAGAATGCAGACATGAAAAGGAAAAAAGTCAGATGCAACAACAAAGACTTAGAGAACTCACTAGAGATTCCAGGTGTCTCAATTTCTGGATAGGAAATATAAGACTATATATTACATATAAGGCTTTTCACAAAGTACTTAAACTCCAGGTTGTGTTCACCTAAGCACAGAGAAAAAAAATACTATTTATGTAATTTAGCTAACCATAAACTGTAAACAGACAAGAAAACCACAAATTTTTATACAGATCTATAAGGATATTAAAGAGGTGCGAGTCCAGACAAGGGTCCATACAAAACTCCAAGTAGATAAACGCTTACCTTATCCACCGCTACTATTCCCATCTGCTGTTCTGAGGTGTCCAGTGAAATACTACAAGGTGATCATGGACTCTCTCCCCTATGTCTTTCTATCTGACTGAACATGTAGTAGCCAAGAAATTCCATGAGATCTGAGCAGATGCTTTGAAATGTACCAAGTCTGTCATTTTATTGATGGTTTAATTCTTTCTGAGCTCGCTAAATCCTCACAGCACATTATATCAGCTGCTAGATTGGCAGGGCGTCCACTTCTGCAGAATGAGTCTTTGTAATTTGGTAGTCCCCTCTATGAAAATTGTTGCTACTTTTAAATCTACCACTTAAGACATCTCAGTCTGTTACTACACAGAATCACGAACACCCAGACTCAATAACTACCACAGGCTCATGGGGTTTTTTATCATCAAGAGGAACTATTGCAAAAAAATAATCTCCTCTCAGATGTAACAGAACCCAAAGAACCTTGGATAATCATTTCTAGTGATACACAGATCTCCTACCGGAGCTGTAGCACATATTTTATACCACTAACTGGTATTGGCTGTGCAGCAGAATATGACGGAGAACTCGCCACATCCTTAGAAAAGTTATTCCAATGATTAATTAACCTCATTCTTAAAATTTTGCTCTTGGCCTGTAAGCAGTGTCTGCTTTAGTTTTCCAACCTCGCCAGGCTGCTCCAACACACAAATAAGTATCTAGTGAAGTGATTGTCTAAAAATGTTACTGCTAGAGTCACAAATCAATGTGTTTCATTAAAGGCACACAGTGTGATCTAACCAGCTGGCTGGTGGCCCAAATTCCTAGTTCCGTACTTGGCTCTGACATGTAATTTTCCCCTCCCATTGGTCAAGTCATTAGTGGTGCATTTACACTGCAGTTAAAGCAGGGGCAATGGTGGGGAGTAAACATTCAGTGCTTGTTTTAATTGGGTGTTGCTAGGAATTTCACTTCAGCAATATGGAGCACAATGCAGAGTACAAACCTAAGCCCAGAAACGGAGTAAACTGTGCTAAGCTCTGCATTGCCATGGCTGGACTGAGAGTTCAAAAACAGTCCTTGTTTCCATACACTGTAAAGTTGGGTCTTTGGAGTCGTTCCCACAGATGCAAATCTACAGCACAGGGGATCCTTGTTGATATTGGAATCAGCACAAAGACAGCAGAAGACATTCTGTTTTGGTAATGACAAAATTTGAGGATCTAAAATTAATCTGTGCAAAGAGTACTTCACATATGCAGGTGATCTAAGAGTCAAAGATATGTTTAATATGTTTTAAAGAAAAAAAAAAATAAAATTGAAACAATACAGTTAAACCACACTGCACTTTGCTTTCACTCATGGAAATGAGAAAGACAAAGCAATTGTTCTTTACTTCAATTTATCTTTTCCTTCAATTCACCACGGCAAATCAGAATAAGCAGAGTTAGAGGAAGCCTCCAAAGATTATCTAATCAATCCATCTGCATCACTATGACCTTAGCAGCCTGAAGAACTTTAAGCCTACTGTTAACATTTTTTGCAAGGGAGATAGTACTCCATCCTGGAACAAAGTCCCTTATAATATCTTTTTTTTTCAAATCAAATCACAATATAAACCAGAAAACTTTCCCATCTCTGCTCGATGCCATGATGTCCATTCCACATCTGATTTATTTATTCACATGGATTGTCCTCTCAAGGCCATTGGAGCTACATGGTTTACTAAAGTTACACTCACATGCTAGTATTTGAGGAACAAGGGCCTCAAAGGAAACATCTAAGCTAGCAGAAAAGGTTTGGAAATCTAAAAGAGTGAGTAAGACAGAGTTAGCTTTTTTGAGGTGAGGCGTGGGAGGTGTTTTCGTTCTTTAGCTATTAAAAACTCCTTGCTTTGACAAGAAAAAAAAGGGGAAGAGAAAACTGGGAGGGGAAGGATTAATGAATAAAGAGGCAGCATGGCAAGAGATGCAGCAAGCATGGTGGCCAGAAGGCACAAGTGAGTTTCTTGGGCTGGGTTCCCTGACAGAGCAGAGGAGTCAAGGTCTAATATGCTGTCTAAAGAGAATAATGAGACCAGATTTCCTCACAGTGCTGGGCAGAGGGGTTTTGTTAGAGTGGGTGCTTTGAAAACAATCATGCTTGATATTACAATTGCACCTCTTATCTTTCTGGTAATTATCCAGGACTGAGGGCATCTCCTTTTTTCTTCAGATTTGATGGTGATTTGAGATTCCTTTCCATTCCCTTATGGCATTTTGGAGCTGTGGGTCCCCGGACAGTCCTGCTGTTGGATCTGACCTCCATGGTTTATGCTTCCTGTGGCCTTGCATGCTGTGATAGGAAGGATGCCAAAGCTCTCTGTGCACCAGGGAGGAGACAGGTCACGACAGGGCAGTGGTGACATCAATTTGGGACCCTAGCCCCATGCTTTGGAGGCCTAGTGGGAGCAGGCACTGCTGGGAGTAGCTGGTGTCACTGCCATGGACATGGAGTGGAAGCAGCACGTGTACACCGTGCCAGGGGAGTTTCAGGGCACCCAGGCTTCCCTACAAGTCCTGAGGGAAAGGAGTGCCCCAGTTGTTGAAAACACAAACACAGAATATTTTGAAGACAGCCAGCAGAGGAATTGGGCGTCTGCCTCTCTTCTGCTGTATTTTTTTTGATTGGCTTTCTTTTGGTTCAGTTGGTTTTTTTTTCTTTTCTCTCTCCTCCTCTCTCCACACCTCCCTGTTTCCTCATGGCCAGGTTTCCGCATGCCTGGGCAACTCCAGTTCCATGCACAGGGCAAGGACATCAGTTCCCGAGGGTGACCCGGCCACGGGCAGGAGGGGACCAGGTGCAGTGACAGCATCCTGGCCAAAGGGAGGCCAGAACAAGGTGACCCTGCAGCCACAGCCTTTGTGCAAGTACATTATAACCTGGGTCTTAAATCACGTGCTATTTTTTCCATCAGGGTCACAGTTAAAAAAAAAAGACAAAAAACTGTCCTTCCTAGCACCCATCACTTTTTTTTCTGAGCAGGCTCAAGTTGCAATAACTCAAAAGCTCATTACTTAGCCAACTTGGCGGGGGGAGAAGACCTTTGTCATATATGACAAAAGACATGTTCCTGACAAAAAGTGTGATTTATTTTAATGCAAGACATTGCTCAGAATGTGGTTTGTTGGGTTTTTTTAAAGAAAAGGTCATTAGGATGTTTTTATTTTCTTTTTAATGTGGATAAAGCACAATATTCCCCTGCCAGCCTTGTTCTCAAGAAATAGCTAAGTGGTCTTGACTGAAATTAAAAACAAAACCAAAAAGAACCCTATAAAACTACTGAACCAGACGTGAGCTAGGTGATGTTGGTTTCAAGCTTGGCAAAGACAAAAAAAGCAACCAAAGGCAGACCTTGTGAGGGAATGTGTCAAGTGACTGTTATAATCAAGAGGCAACACTACTAGCAGTGTTCTCTGTATTCCGTATACCCATTAACATGCTAATCTCAACATTAGTCTTTCTCAGGTAGCCAAGGACTATTATTGCTGAGCTTTACAACTAAGTATTAAGCATTGTGGCTAAACAGCTTGACTGAACAAGAATTATTTGCCATCACCTGAACAAGGTAAGCATGAAGGCAGGAGAACCCATCTAGCATGTTAACACAGGCAGAACTTAAATAAATTAGGTCAGGCAGAATGGAAAGAAAACTTCAGAAACCTTTTCCAAACAGAGAAAACTAGTCCTCTGTGGTATAGTTTCTCATGGGACTCAAAGGATGCAGATTGGATAATGCAGTGGAAAATGTATTGCAGGCAAGAATCTTGAAAGAATTGTGCTAGGCTAGAAAGTAAAATAATGGACTGCATGAGCTAGCAAGATTTTCCAATCTCTAATTTCCATGGTTTTAAAAAAAAAATTGCCACAGTTTGCATTGCTTGAAATTCCTTTGCGCAAGTTACAGAATCTCTGAGTGAGGCAGAATATGAGGATGGAGCAAGACGGGTGGGTGTGTTTCCTGGATGACATAAAGGAGAAAAAAAACGAAGCCTTCAGCCTGGAAGAGGCTGTGAAACAAGGAGACTGGCTGGAGAGAAAGGAGGGAACACAGCTCGGAGGGACTGCTCCCGCCAGGCTGAGGCGTGGGTGAGATACACTGAGGACACCATGGATGAGGATTTAGGGGCTAGGTCAGTGGTAAAGAGGGTGGCTTTGGAGAGCAGTGACACTGCCTAAGCATGCTGCCATCACTCATGGTCAGTTTTCAGCTCTGCGTAAGAAGTGGGAAGGCTCATGGTCAGTCTTCAGCTCTGGGTAAGAAGTGGGAAGGCTCAGCTCTCGCTTTCTTCATGACTCTCCAATATTAGGTTTCACCAACAGATTTTTCAATTGTCAGAACATTTTGATTAGGGGCTTCTCTCCCACTTTCCTTCTCTTCAAAACAAGAATTTTCTGTTTTGCTTTGGTTTGAACTCAGCTTTCAGAGGGTTGGATTAAAACAGGGATTGAAGAGCTGGTCTTTCACTTCAATCCAGTGCTGGAAAATAAATATCCTCAATTACTCCCATCAGTCATGAAGTCTCACACACAGCTTTACCAATGCACTGCAATCCTGACTTTCAACATCCCTAGCATTTCAGTTCATGACTGGATGCAGTCACAGGTCAACCACTCCCCTTTCAAAGCAGGTCACTGGCCTACGCTACTGCCCTTTACCACTTCTGGTAAATCTGTGTTGCAATCCTAAACATGCCCTTGGGCTCTGCTAAGAGACACCTGAAGTCCAACCTTATTGAGCAATTCCCAACCAGCCCTAGGAAAGTTCAGTCTATCCTACTGTACCACATTTATTATTCCAGCCTTGGAACACCTCTTGGTTAGAGCAAACACAGCAGACCAGGAAAACACCTCCGTCTGCAATCATCACACTCCAGGCTTGGTACAAAGGTGACATGTGAAGTACAATATTGCCAAGATTCCAAATGAAACTATTCTTGTGCTTACTGGTGTTTCTTTCCACCCACAGTCTGTTACAGACCTTAAATGCGTGCTTCACGGCTTTGTTGGAGCAGATCTCCTGTTCTCCTCTCTTCATAGACTAAAATGCATTTTTTAGTTGGTAAATGAAAAATAAAATCTAGAGTAAACTTTCCCACAGACCTTCACAGTCATTTTTACAGCTGGCTTAAACTCTGCACTGAAGATCTAGAGACTGTTGTTTCAAAAGTTCTACTGAGATCCTTAAGAGGCTTTGAGATCCTCTAGCACAGAAGAGCTACTGATGTCTTTTTGTTGTTGCTAAAGAAAAAACCTGTGGGTTGCAGATCAGATATGGTAAGGTACAGGTTGTCCCAGACAGCACCAATTGCTACCTTGGGGATGTATCCAGGAAAGCGTAGGCAGGGGTGTCAGAGGAGCCATACATCCAGTCTGGCTTTGTTTACTGTATGTCCTAATGGGAAGACTCTTCTACTATTCCTTCTCCACCTTCCCAGGCATTCACTGGTGTCCTGACTCAGACACCTGGCTCACTAGCCCATAACCAAAATGCACAAGCAGGGAAAGTGACTTGATGCCTGCAGGATCTTAGCCAGCTTATTTCACCACTGCCTGGAAAATAGCCATGTCATGGAATGCCTATGTCCACCCCCAAAATCTTCTCTGTCTGAGCCCAGAGCCTCTCTCAGCTACCAGGTTATGTATAGGCACTAAGACTTCCCACAGAGGAGAGCAGCAGGGAATGCAGGGAGTGCCACTTCAATCTCCTGTCCCAGAGGCAGAGATGTAATTGAGTGCTTTCCACAGAGCTTAGGGCTCCTAAGTGATGATGGGGAATGATTCTCTTCACAATCGTTCAGAGGTTCTCAGAGAGGCTTCCCTGTAGTGGTCACACCCTTCAGGGACACAGGTGCATCTGCTGGACAGAGCAGACACCTGCTCTGACTCAGGGCACAGCATTCACCCTTTGGCCCTCTCCTGCCCACATTGTGGCCATGGTTTCTCTTAAAGCTCTGTCTTTTTAGGGTGACATCCAAGCTGGACTGAAAAACTTCAAATGACGAGGAATTTACTATTCCTCAACTGTCCCACTAGCTAACCAACCTCACAATTCAGAGTGCACACTCTGTTTCTAGATGGTCTTCACCACCAGCCAGAGAGGTGACTTCTCTATTAGCAAACTAAGCCATTCAAGACATGTACAAGCCCTGACAGGCAATTTTCCATGTTGTTAGAATGCTTTGTGGCAAGTTTTGGCTTGTGGCAGCCAGTGTTCTCTGAACAACAGAAGGGTAGTCTCCTAACAGCAGGGCTGACTGTGACAACGTGGATCATGTTCCTAACAGATTATTTGGGCAAGGCTACCTTCTTTGGGGCAGAAGTAGTTTTATTCAGATGGACGCTGTGCCACTTGCGCTCAGGTTCAGAAAACTAATCCTGGATTGCTTTATTTACCAGTGTAGGTGTAACCTAGATTTCAACAAGACATTTTCTGCCAGCATTGTTTACTGTTAGAAATCTATCTCTCAAATGAAATATTTGTGGACTTTGATTAAATCAATTCCTAACTTTCTTTTACATAAACTACATGTTGAGTCCTTTCTGGTTTTTAGGATCTTTTGAGGACTTCACGCAGGGAAACAGAAGATCATACTCCAGCATGATCTCACCAGCCAGGTCTGTACTCCAGGCCCTTCCCAGCTTGCCTTCCTCTGAGGAGCACAGCACAAGGCACAAGTCTTCCTGTCCTCACCTGTGTACCTCATTTCCAGGGTCAGGAATCCTATAGATTTGTGCCAAGTGGAGAATACACTAATCTGGTCCCTGATATGAGCTCTTGGGCACTCAAGAGTTTAGAGTGTGCAAAGTTATGCTTCTGCTGCTCAGCTTGGACACAGAAGTTAGTGGGACTGTGTCAAGGTTTGGAATACTTTTC